>JAVXUO010001240.1:0-47367 GCA_033065855.1 Escallonia rubra
TATTTTCTTTAGTGGTTGCGGTGACGGTGGTGAGGCGTGGCCGACAGGGTGGCAGGCTACAGTGGCGGTGGTTGGGGCGGGGCCAGGGGGTTGGGGGGGGGGGTGTTGTGCAGGGAGGGTCTCAAAACAAAATCCAAAACTAGAAACTCAAAACTTCAAAATCAAAATTTTAAAAAATAGCCCTATTTTAAAAACTGGTTTTCAAAAACTGAAGGAAAAAAAAATGAAAACTGTATGTCAAATGCGGTTTTTTTCTCTACTATACAAAGTTGGAGAAAAAATACTGAAAACCAACCAGTTTTCAAATGGGTACTAAGTTATGTTGCTACGATTCTTCCATGACAACTTGTATTGAAACACGAAATTTAAGCTCTATTAAGTTGCTGAAGCCATATCAATCCTTGTTATAGGCCTTTTGAGGTCGCTAAATGCATAAGCCCAAGTTGAATGACCTTTTTTAAAGTTATTTGTCAATATTCTATTTTATTTGGATAATCATAAGAATCCGATTACAATTTTATTGAAGAACGAGAAATAAAACTAAGATTAAGCATTGCCAACTGTAGTACATCCAAAAAGGAAAAAAAAAGTTATAAATTTCATAACCTTTTTTTCTGTTGATATAAACCACCGTAAAAAAAGCCTTAAACTTGACTCACCTTCATGTAGGCGGTCTAGGCGTACCCGCAATAAGGTGTTGCTTTTCTGTTGTGGTGCTGATGTGACAAGATACCCAAAACCCTATTTATAAGATAGCCTGGCTTCGGTCTTCCTAATCTAATGGCGGACAAATCTGTTCAGAGATTTGGCCAACAAAGACGTGCCCCAAGAAGATCTTTTCTTCTGAATCTTACATTCTGATGGCTTTACATTAACCGTACATAATTATGCTCGGTTTAATTAGCACTTTTTTCATTGTCTTCTTGCATTCTTCGTGTTACACGTTTTGAACTTTATACTTTACACGTTTCGAATTCTATTAATGTAGTAATTGTTAAAGTCAATAAATTATCTTTACAAGCTTTTAGAATCATTGATAAAGGGTTAACGTGAGCTTAAATGACACTTTTCAAAGCTCATTTACCAAATCTCATAAAATGGCGAAGTGTCAGGTTGAATACCATTTTCAAAAAGATGAAAGCGTATTACCAAGTTGCTTTTGCCATGTAAATTCTCGAACTTGATGCAAGTGTTTTAGTCGTGGATCACAATATTCCACTGAAAAAATTTGGCTACTACCCGGGTTGAAGGAATCTTCATCTTACCCCCCATGTAGCGACAATTAATGGTTGTTAAATGTTTATAGTGGCTTTTATTTAGTGACGTTAAAAAAGTGGTGTTAAAAGTTATCGCTAAAAGTGTTAACAGAAAAGTCACTGAAAACATTTAGCGGCTATTAATTGTCACTATATAAGGAGTTGTAAGAAGATTTCTACAACCAAAGTAGCAACCAAAGTTTGTTCATATTCCACATGCTTGGAACTTGATGTAATTGTTTTTGCCATGGGTCACAATATTCCACATGCTTGGAACCGGATGCAAGTGTTTTAGCCGATTCTATATAATACATGTTATAATATAGCTGATCTTCATTATTGCAACATTGACAGGACTCCAGACTTGCATCTAAAAGAGGCCAGATCTTTAGTACCTCTTGCGTGTCATGCCCGTATCTTCGTTCATTAGGACTGGGTGGATGAGATTTTGCTGCAATGAGATCTCTCTCTACTTCATCTTTTGTGATTCTCCAGTGATGCAAGAACTTACTATATTTGGTGTCGCTTGTGTTTTATTTTTTCGTTTCTTTGCATGTGTGTCGACTAGTGTCGTGTTTTTGCTTTCTTATTTGCCACAGTGGCTATCTCTGTAAACGCTTTTTATCTATGCAATTCTTTGGTCCACCAAAAAAAAAACGAATATTGGCTTAGCATTTAGAGTAGTAGAATAATCATGCTGGTGCCATACAAAGTTAAATAGCGAATACGATTGTAGTTTAAATTAAAATATGGTGACGCTATCAAGGATCCCATTTGAATTGTAAATGTTACATACCGATTTAATTCTTTACCTTCATAGGGTCTTTATATATATATATATTCTTGAGTTTATTATAACGATTAAGTAAAAATTTAAAAATTGAATAAAGTTACATTTTAAATTTAACAGGACTTATGTATGGACCTTATCACTTTCTAATAAGTTATTACTTTTTGCAAAAATAAATTTAACAGTACGACCACATAATGTCCAATTTTTTATGTATATGTTTTTTCTTTAATTCTTGTAAGATGCCAGTAATAAGAATTTTCAATTGATGAATATGACATCTCCTTATTTTGGAGTGTTGCCAATGCATAGGACACGAGGGAAAAAATATCCAACCAGAAAAGATCTTCTTACTTTCTAATCCTAGCCTTAGAAAGATCTTTCAATGCCCTTAACTGTAAAACTTGCCTCAATAAGATACTAGCAATTAAGTTAAGGTGACTACAGTTGTAAAAAACACGAGGGAACACCTCTTTGGATGGTTTGATCAAATTCAACGTAGGTAGTAAAATTGAAATGAAACATCAAATGGTGAGGTTACATTTGAAATTTCCTAGCATAGAGACCAAGAAGGGAGACTGTGACACGAAAGCCTCATCTCTTCTAATTAAATATCACCGATAGTAATGTTTGCTACTCCTTGAGCTGTCTTGCACATTTGGCCTTTTCATACAACAAACACTAATCAACTGGTGCAGTGGTGGTAATTTTGCAAGAAAGATCAAAAGTTTCTGTTTGACTCAAAGGTTGTGGTAAACAATCGCTTTAGCCAGATGATGTGGTACAACTAGCATATGAAGTTAGATAACAAAAAAAAATTATCCCATTTTAATTTAAAAACCATATAACTCATTAAACTTTATCCGTCAGTTATAACAAGTTGCCTTACACAGTTCTAGTGACTATTTCCCCGTATAGGGACTTGATGCGGTGGAAAACTTGTAATTGTAAAAAATAATGGGTGATAGTGAATATCAAAAATAAATTCTATTTCAATTTGAAGTTCTTTTATTAACATCAATTACCTAAAAGAGAAGAGACATGATTTTGGACCCTGGCCTAATTATTCAGCCAAAACTTTGTTCCCTTACAGGGTACACCTATTCGTTTGGGTTATGTAATGTACATTTACCGTGAAAGTATCCAGCAGTATGCTAGTGTTGCCTCTGCTTCTATATATAGACAACATTTGTTCGCAGCACATACACTTCAAAGACAACCATGGCTCTTCAAGCTGTCTTCTCACCCTTCTTAGTTTCTTCAGCCCCCCTTGCTTCTCTTCGTTCATCGAAAAACCCCAGTTCCAACACTTACACTGTTAGCTCAATCCGATGCGTCGCTCCTACTACTACTATAACGACCGATGACACTGCAGAAAACCGACGATCAGCAAACTACATTCCAAGAGTCTGGGACTATGACTTGGTGCAGTCATTTAACAGTGACTACAATGTACAAACTGAAACCCAGTGTTGTGTATATTTTTTTGGGAAAGAGTACAAGTAGCCTTTTCGCTGTTACTCAACTTTTAGTGGCAAAAGATCGCCGCTGACAATGCTTTTTCCCTGTTCTTATGCTCTTTGGCCTTGTTTTTGTAAGTGTTCGTTTGGGTATTACTTTTATTGTTGTGCAGGACCAAAAGTTTGTCAGTCAGGTTTATAAAGTTAAAGAGGATGTGAAGTGCTTGATTGATGGAGTCATGGAGGTTCCATTAGCTAAGCTGGAGTTGATAGATACAGTTCAAAGGCTGGGATTGAAGTACCATTTTGAAAAGGAGATTAAAAAAGCACTTGATTCGGTTTATAATAATGATAACAATAATGCATGGTTTGATGACTCTCTTTATGCAACAGCCCTCCGTTTTAGGCTTCTTAGACAGCATGGGTACGATGTACCCCAAGGTACATGTCCTTTTTGCGGATATAAACTTAGGAATTCTCTTTTCATTTTTGGAAGGAGGAGTTTAGAAAAACATTAGTAAAAAGAAAAAAAAACATAAGTAATTTCTTATCTCTTTCCGTTCTTCAGGTGTGTTTGAAAGGTTCATGGATGACAAAGATAGTTTTAAGGCAGCCCTACGTGGAGATGTGAAGGCACTGCTTAGTTTGTATGAAGCCTCTTTCTTTGGTTTCGAAGGCGAGTGTATCATTGATGAAGCCAAGACATTTACAACTACAGAGTTGAAGGATACTAGAGGACATATTTCACCAAGCTTGGCCAGAAAAGTGAGCCATGCCTTGGATATGCCTTTGCATTGGAGATTGACTAGGCTGGAGGCTAGATGGTTTATTGATACATATGAACAGGAGGAAGATATGAACCCCACTTTGCTTCAGCTGGCTAAGTTGGACTACAACATAGTGCAATCAGTTTACCGGTCCGAGGTCAGCAAGTTAGCGAGGTATGGCATCAAGTTTGACATCGTTTCCCTGTGGTCCATTCGGGCAGTTTGAAATGCACCAGAAATTTCTAGCAATTTCTAACAAAAATGGAACCTGAATAACCAAAACCCCAAGGGATTGGCCTGGTGGTTAAGGAGGTATGCTCCCTACCTTGATTTCTTGAGTTCAAACCTTAGGGCCAGCACCCGAAGGAAAATATTCCTCTGAATGCACTAGGCCAATGTGGGGAGTGCACTCTTAAGATCTCCCGAAGAAGAGACTTACACTAAAGCTGGCCTGAGGATACCCCTTACCTTCCAACCAAAAACAAAAACCCCGGTTAAATAAAAAAATTACTCTCCACACCGATGTTTATATATTCGTAAGCGTCTTCTATATACAAGTTTTCATACTTCCAAATAGATAGCAAATGATAATTAGTAAGGTCTAAATCATTTATAATAGTGTAAGACTTGCTAAAAGCAGAGATATATCCATCGCGAAAGCACGTTAAAACTGGGTGCAACTCACTATATATTTCAGGTGGTGGGTGGATTTGGGCTTAGACAAGATGAGTTTTGCCAGGGACAGGCTGATGGAACACTACTTGTGGTGTAATGGAATGGTTTCCGAACCTCAGTATGGGGCTTTCCGAGATATGGCAACCAAGATAATCAGTTTGATAACAACTGTAGATGACTTCTACGATGTGTATGGCTTTATGGAAGAACTAGAGTTGTTTACAGCTTATGTTGACAGGTTAGTATCTAGATTCTCTCTACGGTTGATGTAATAATGATCGGGCAGTAGAATCCATATCTAAACTTACGTCTATACAAATATAAAGCTGAGAAAGTCTTTCAAAATTGTGACATGTGCATTTTTAGAACTCCCGTACTTACGACGGTTGGATTTTAAGAACATGTTCCTTTTGTCATGTAAACTTCATTTTTCGCTTGAAAGAGTCATGCAACTCTGTTAGACCCTTCAGTTACTAACTATCAAAAATACTATCAGTCTACTAATTTGTCATAGTTGTATCTGTTGGAAAAACTTTGTGTACTTGTGCAGAAAAATTAATTGATTAAAAAAATTGAACATGCAGTGTACTAAACTAAACGAACAGAATTAAAAAATAAAATGTATTTAATAACTCACTACAGAATTAAAGAACAAAAAAAATGAGATAATGGAGGCATGAATTTGATTCATTGTCCCTAAGATTTTATTCACCTCACAACGATGCTAACGGTCTCTGACGGAAGTCTCACAGGATATAACGGCAAAAACGCCTCGAAGTCGGAGCACTCCAAATTTATAGATCCGGCGAACCAAAACAATGCAGAACTCTTTCTTTAAGACAATCAGTAAACGGAAATACAAAAAAAAAAAAATCTGGTATGTTTTTCAGAAGCCTGGACACTCTATTTATGCAGTGAAAGAAGACTCTTCACTGAGGGGGGCAACTCTTCTTAAGGATGCAACTGTTGGCCGAAAAGTTATAACTTTTTGGAAAAGATTTAAATAAATAAAGTTTATTTATTTAAAAAAAATCTCTCAAAAAAATAAAGCCTAATGGGTCCAAACCCAAGCCACAACTACGGACTGGGACGGGCGAGCGGCGCGCCCGTGTACCTTGGGTCAATATAGGTGCTCCCTCCTCACAAAACTTGGGTACCGCAAGGGCCCAAGTTTAACTTGTTACTAACCAAATTATAGTATAGAACCCATTTGAAAATTGAGTTAAAGATGGCCTCTCAAAATGAGTTTAAAACCCAAAATCCCAACAGTATCTATGCATTGGATTCCAATATTTAGTACATATACTTCGACTATAAAGCTTTATCGATTCAATAGAAGTGGAAGTTCATAGATGCACCACTGTTGGTTAAATTTAATGAGGCTGTAGAACAATCGGCAGCTTAAGATACCCTTTTTGACAAGATATTCTTTTCCTTATTTGCACACACTATAAGAGTTATTTCTAATAAATTAAAATGTCTCGGTATACTCTTTTTGCTACAAATAAGCATAGCCCCTCACCATATTACACGAGTTACTATGATGCGGTAACTTTAGATGATAAGAACATACTAACTTTCGATTCATAGTAAAGCATACTAATGATAAGATGCAATTAAATGGATGATAGAGCAATTTTATTGATCCTTCTATAGAATCACATAGAGGTTTGTCCGGTGCAGTCAATCAGTTGCCGAGTTTAATTGAGAATGATAAGTACTTTCTCCAATTAACAAATATGTAACATATAAGTTCTTTTGAAGATTTATCAACTATACGTGGTTTCACTTTAAGTCGCCCCTGGTAAATCGGGTTATTTTATTATGAGGAGATATATTTGTTTTTGACTCTTTTATGTAGTTGTTGTCTACATCTATTAATTTTTGTCTAATCCGTAATATTTCTTTTGGGCAAATGATTGAATACTTAGAAACTTAACTTAAAAAGAATTTAAAACTCCGCAATATTTGCTCTTTGAGATCATTAAAGTTAAGTTTTAAACTATTCTCATTTCTCCACAAACTTTATTGTTAGCTAAGTCTTTTTTTCTTGAACAAATTATTCAAAACTAGTTAATTTGTATCTCAAAAGAAAATTATAATCAATGAAGAGTAAGTTGTAACAAGCTAGAATGAGTTTGTAGAATAAAAGAAGTGAAAACGTAAATTAATTATGAGAACTTGTTACCCTTCATAGACAACTACAAAAAAGGGGAACCCTAGCTAGGTGGCCCAGGGTGGTATGTAACGGTAATAGCGAAATATCGGTACTAGATATGGGACTGTAAGGTGGTAATATGTGCAATTATTCGAGCAAAAGATCAATAAACTTATATGTGCAATTAATCGGTACTAGATATCGGTACTAAAAAGATCAAAGTCACGGTGAAATAGTAGCACGAGATTGTAGTCATATATCTTGACGAAACTTTAAAAGACGTGTATGAAAAGCATCCTAAACTTATATGATGATTTTTTTTTTTCCTTTTTCAATTATGACGTTCACGTCCCATCTGTGAACAAAAACTACTCATACTAAATCATGCATTTTACTTTTGTTGCTAAAATATACTATTGTCATGCTTGTTCTCCAAAAGTTATATTCAAAGGCAATCTTATACTTAATCTATTTCTCGCTGGCAATTCAAACAATAACAGTTGTTAACAATCTATGAGAATATACAATAATTTGAGAAAATTAGGAAAAAATTAGTAGTTATAAACTATCTATAATAACGAACTTTAAACAATACTTTGAGGAATTAGAGAATATTCCGTGCATTGCACGGGTCCATTAGTTAGTGTTATAAATAAAGCGACATTTTTTAGAGCGTTTGCCTTTTTGTTATAGTAAAAACTGTCTATTTCCATGCAGATGGGATATAAGTGAAATCGACAAGCTTCCACTCAATATAAGAACAGTTCTTCTTGCAATGTACAATACCAGCAATGAAATTGGGTACTGGACACTGAAAGAGCGAGGCTTCAACATCATTCCTTATCTAAGCAAAATGGTACAACTTCATCCCAATTTATTCTGTTCTCGATCTATATCCATTTTTTTCTTTTTTCGGAATGGCTATTTGAATTTTTTCTCAGGAAGTTTGTTAAGTTGTCGAGGGCTATTTCTATTGTTGTAGTGGGCAGATCTGTGCAAGGCATACTTGAAAGAGGCAGGCTGGTTTCATGGTGGATATAAGCCAACATTAGATGAGTATCTTGACAATGCAGTTGTTTCCATATCAGCACCCCTCATGCTTTTCTGTAGTTATTTTCTAACTACAAACACCATAACCGAAGAAGCGTTGAACTACATCAACAAGCTGCCAAGTATCATGCGGTCTTCCAGCTTGCTTCTTCGTCTAACGGATGATCTTGGAACGTCATCGGTATGTCCAAATAAATCGAATTACTTGTCTACTGTTCAAAAACATTGCATAGTAGAAGTTTTATGGTTACTTCAGAATAGATAGTCACATTTTTTTTTATTTTTTTTGGTGAACTTCTTTTTAACAGAATAGTTGAGTCCTTGTGGTGGAATACAAATAAACAATGTCCTTGTGGATATTATTGATTCTGATTTTTTTATTATATAGAGAACAAAACTTAGAAGTTTATTCCATTCACAAAAAAGAGAAAAATAGACTCCCTTGATAAATATACATAAATCAACTTTTTATTGCTTAAGATATTTTTATTGTGCTTCTGTAAGTATCTACTGAGAATAAACAATGTCCTAGTGGATATTATTAATTCTGATTTTTAATTATATAGAGAACAAAACCTAGATATTTCCTTCACAAAAAAGAGAAAAATAGACTCCCTTGATAAAAATATGCGGAAATCAACTTCTTATTGCATAGGATATCTTTATTGTGCTTCTGTAAGTATCTACTGAAATTAACTTGTTAATTTCAATGGCAGGCCCTTAACATTTACTTATGTTAATTAGTGAAAGTTTTGATCTATATTATTCTATACCATAATATTTATACCATATGGTTCTTACAGATAACCAACGTGACAAACTAAATAAGACTGAGGTGGTGCTAATCTACCAATAAAAGTATACAGAGAAAAATGTAAGATCAATACCTTATTGTACGAGGCAATTATATAAGGTTTAACAAGTTCGACTAGTATGACTAAATACAAGAGCTCAAAACCTCATAGTATGCAAATTGTTGGACAAAACTGAACTAAGATTTAATATATTATTTAAGATAAATTTAAATTTATAAACATGTTTATAAATTTAAATTTATCTTAAAATTCAGTAAGATTTTCAATCTAAGTTTGAGACTAACTCAATTACAACATAACTAATACTCCATATCTTTTTACATTTTATATGAAATTTTATTTTCTCTATACTATTTCTAGGAGTATAAAAGTTAAAAATTCATGGTATGTTGATATATTAAGGATGAAAATATGATGTATAAGAGTTTAATTAGTCACAACACAAGAACAACACAGAAAAAAAAATTAAAACTTTTTCAACATAAATTAGTTGAATAATGTCATGCTTTGTCCATTATATTATATAAATACTTTTCTTTTATCTTAGATTTATAAGAGCTCCAATTTTTACAGCTCACATGCTTGTGGCTAAAAGATAACATGACAAGAGTTGGTGTAAAGTTCTCTACATTTGCTTTCAAATATCATAAGGTGTTAATTCTACTTTATATTTTTCATATATCTCACATAGAATTGCATACTTTAATGTTTCTTCATTTAACCAACACGATTAAATAAGATAGCTCAAATCTTCGAGTAAGCAAATCATTATCCAAAATTTAACGAAATTTTTAACTATGACGTACTAAGGTTATCGATCGAGTTGTAATATGGCTTAACCATAATATTCTTAACTTACTGTCGTTTCACATGTAGTTTTATTTGTCAATCCTTGGAGAAGAGTTGAATTTCAAATCTGGAAAACAGAAGATAAGAGGAGATGTATTCATCGAGAAAGAAGAATAGAGAAGACAGAGGAAGGAGAAGTGAGAGAGAAACGAACCTGATGTCGAGTGTCAGAGAGGAGAACATGATCACTGGTGTGTTTTGGAGGAACAAAACATAAAAATAAAAATAAAAGACGAAAATGGGATATGAACAAGAATCTTCTATCCCCACAGTTAGTGAGTCGGCTAAACCAATTAATCTGCCGGCTTAGGACGTGCTTGTGCGCTAAGTTTTGGCGCTCATATTTTGGGATGAAAATATAGCCTATGGCAGTGCGGAAAATTCTACCGCCAGCTTTAAGCGACGTTATAGATCCTATAGCAATAGTCGTCGTGGAGCAGCTTGTGTAGCCCATGTACAGCAAGCAACGCCTCCATGAGGCCACCGACATTGGGCGCCGCTCGGACAGATCACTTCTTAGGGTGATGGGAGAAAAAGTTATAATAAAGAGTAAAAATTGGGTAAAATTGGGAAAATGATATCAAAACAAGTAGAATGATGTGGCGTATAAATAAGAAGGGTAAAAAAAAAGAATACTTAAAATTGTTTATGCGTTTCAAAGTTTAATGTTGTATAATTGAAATTAATTAATCAAGTAAACTGCTACTTTGGTAATTTTAAATTATTTTTAACATCTAAGTCATATTCAATTCTGAATGTTACCTCTGTATAAAGAAAAGAAAACTTTTAAATTGTGACCTACTCTTTCAATCTTCATAAGCGATTCACGTTTTATTTTTGAATGTTTATTTTACTATCTTAAAGTGCTTTTGAGGTGTTAAAAGTCAAAATCAAGTCCTATGTTGATGCATTGATTAGGTAGAGTTTTAGAAGCTATAGAATTAATTTTTTAATCTAACTAAAATTATGGTAACAATGCTTACAATTTTTTTAGTAATAAATTCTTGGTAAATAGTCAAAATGCATGTGTAACATCAATGTATTTGGATAAAAAGAAGGAAAAGAACACGAAAGCGAACATGATGATGTGCCACAAAATTGAACCAAAATGACATGTAGCATAATTAAAAAGGGTAGAGAATATATATATATACACACACACACACACTTAAAATTAGCATACGTGTCGATGTAGAACGTTATGTCTAGTATATATGTGTTGGCATGTAAATATTTTCCATCGAGCGCAAACAATTA
The DNA here is from genome assembly GCA_033065855.1 of Escallonia rubra. Taxonomy (NCBI): domain Eukaryota; kingdom Viridiplantae; phylum Streptophyta; class Magnoliopsida; order Escalloniales; family Escalloniaceae; genus Escallonia; species Escallonia rubra. The sequence goes on from JAVXUO010001240.1 coordinate 11,078, forward strand.
ATAAGTATACATTTTCATATATGATACAATGTGATATAGATTGGATCCAATTGGCAATTTCAAGATGAAGTTTGGTTGATGTAAATTAGATTTTTGGGAGGATAGTTCAAAGTCTTTGTCTAAAAGCCCCAAAGTTTGATCACTAGATTTCTTTCCCGAATGCAACTTTGGGACACACTTTAAAGGTTTTAGATGATCTTAAAAGTTTTTCTTTTGCTAACATTTCCTTTCTTATGCCTTGACTTTCGTTTTAGTTTTAACTGTAACACTTCAGATTGATGAACATGTCAATACAACTATTAAAAAATCAAAGATTAAGTTAAACAAATGGGAAGCGTTTCAAGAAAATAAAACCATATCGAGCAAAAAATTGAGTTTAATCATGTCTAACTTATGTGTAGGATGAGTTGGAACGAGGTGATAATCTCAAGTCAGTCGAGTGCTACATGAATGAAACTGGTGCAACTGAAGAAGAAGCTCGTGCATACATAAACGGCTTAGTCCACAAGACGTGGAAGATTATGAACAAAGACTTGCTTGGAAGCTACCCATTGTCGGAACCATTTTTAAGTGCCAACCCTAATCTAGGGCGAACGGCCCAGTGCTTTTACCAGTATGGAGACGGACATGGAATTCCAGACCGCTCGACGAAGGATCATTTGACTGCCTTATTGGTCCAACCAATTCATTTCAACTAGTGGCCATTAATGAAATGCCTCACAAGTAGTTCGGTGTGTTTTGTGATTCATGTTAAACATGACAAGGTGCATGTTGACTGGAACTATTATTATGTAAGTATTGCATGGTTTAGTTTGGTATACTCTATCATTTCTATCATTCCAGAGGGTGATTGCTACTTAAAAACATGAATATACCTTGTGATGAATCTCTAAATATTAATGGGATGGGTAATATTTAGTAAATATCCCCCAACCCTTTTTATATGTTAAGAGTAGACAAAATCAATTTCTAATTTTAAGTTCTCTCAATACGATCGTAAAACGATCCCTATCTTTTTTAACAAATTTGTGCATTCATGGTGCTAAAATGAAGTGGTCAAGGGACACCAGGCAATTGAAAACAAATCTAAACTGTATTGGACTTTGAAGGTGGTTACTGCGCACGCTTTACTTTTGAAAGACAGCATTTTTCAACCACTCAAGCAGCACAGAAAGCCACATTCGACTCTAGGTTGGGCCATCGATCTTCATGGCCTTTTGTTGATATATGTCTTGTATTTATGTCCCACATCGGTTACTCAAAGAAGGTTGCAACTTGACCCTTAGTATATAAGACATCTTGTCCCACATTGCTTGGAGAGAGAAGATCACTGCTTTCTCCAAGTATAAGTAAGGTGTCTTGTATTGTGTTTAAGGGCAAGAGAGGAGAGTCCTTCTTGGAGTAGGCCAAGAGAGGAGAGTCCTTCTTGGAGTAGGCCAAGAGAGAAGAGTCCTTCTCTGAGTAGGAAAGAGAGGATAGTCTTTCTTTGGGTAGGCAAAGAAAGAAGAGTCCTTCTTTGAGTAGGAAAACAGTTGAGAGATACACGTGAGGGAGCGTTGTAAATCTGACTTGTGCAAAGTGGATTTGAGTTCTCTCATATTTCTTGTGTTTTCTTATTTGGTTATCGTGTTCTATACATATTTATCTAGAGCGATTTTGTAACAAGTGGTATCAAGAGCTTCTAGGTTTATTTTTTTGGCAAAATTGAAATCGATTTGAGAGGATAAATATGTAGACAACACGACCATGAAGTATGCCTGTGACAATTCGATGGAAAGACGAATTTTGGCATATGGCAGAGCACGATAAAGGATTTGAGCAGTGCGACAGGGGATGCCAAAGCATGCATGAGGAGCGAGCTCGAGGCACTTGGAGAGCACTTGCAGCGGACTGTCACAAGTCAGGTGGAGCTAATCTTTAATAGATTAGATGACTTAGAGGTAGACAGCCGATTAACTGTGCTGGAACGGGAAGTCGATGTGTTCGTAGAGGAGCTAGATGACTTGATTGAGGAGAGGGTCGCCCATATCACCAAGCGGGAGGTGCAACAGCGCAAGGACCTCAAGGGACAAGTCATAGAGCTCCAAGAAGAACTAGCTGCTTGTAAGAAGGAGCTTACAAGAGCTACGAGGCAGGGGCGTATCGCAGTGCAGCCAAGGAGAAAGAAAATGCCGAAGCCGAGATCGTACGATAGAACGAGAGAGGCGTGGCAGGTGGATAACTTCTTTTGGCACTTGGAGCGGTACTCTGAAGCCCTCGACATTGACGAGGAGAAGGTACAGCAGACTGTCGCAAGTCAGGTGGAGCTAATCTTCAATAGATTAGATGACTTGGAGGTAGACAGCCGATTAACTGTGCTGGAACGGGAAGTCGATGTGTTCGTAGAGGAGCTAGATGACTTGATCAAGGAGAGGGTCGCCCATTTCACCAAGTGGGAGGTGCAACGGCACAAGGACCTCAAGGGACAAGTCACGGAGCTCCAAGAAGAACTAGCTACTTGTAAGAAGGAGCTTACAAGAGCTACGAGGCAGGGGCGTATCGCGGTGCAGCCAAGGAGAAAGAAAATGCCGAAGCCGAGATCGTACTATAGAGCGAGAGAGGTGAGGCAGGTGGATTATTTCTTTTGGCACTTGGAGCGGTACTTTGAAGCCTTCGACATCGACGAGGAGAAGAAGGTGCAGACAACAGTCATGTACCTTACGGATACGATTGCCTTATGGTGGAGGCGTCGCTATACGGATGGGTGCGACGTCAAAACATGGGAGAAGTTCAAGCGTGAACTACAAAGGCAGTTCTATCCCGATAACGTCGATGATAAACCTTCGACGGCTGAGGCAGAAGGGAGCATCTGTGAGTATGTGAAGGAGTACTTGGCTTTGATGCTCGAAATACCAGAGATGTCCGAGAGGCAGCGACTATGCTTCTTCATTGATGGGTTGCAGCAGTGGTTTGCCACAGAGTTGCGGCGAAGGGAACCTCACGACTTGGCTTTCGCCATGGTGATTGTCGAGAGGTTAGGAGACTTCAAGCAACGTGAGAGGCCGAGATCTCCAAGGCACGAGCGTGCCAAAGATGGGGGAGACGATAGGTCGAAGAGTGGTTCGCCCAAGGCAACCGATGATGAGCGGAATGGGGACGAGGGACGTCATCGCCATCACAAAGGGGAGAAGAAGCATGGAGAAAGTCGCAAACATGGTGATTCTCGTGACCACAAGGCTTATGGAGGGCTTAGAAGAGAATGCTTCTACTGTGCATGTTTGCATTACGGGAAGGATTGCCCGCACAAGGGCAAGATGAATGCGTTCCTCGAGAAGCACAAAAGCAGCAATGGAGATTCTTCCAGAAGCGACGGGGAGGCACGCATAGGGGCATTGCAGATGGTCAATGCATTCGTGCAGAAGTCAAAGGAAGAAGCTGCCCAGGGGAAGAAGAGCAAGAAGAGACGGGGCTTGCTCTACGTAACGGTGGCCGTTTCCGGGAAGAATCAAGAAGCGATTGTGGATACCGGGGCCACCCACAACTTCATGAGTCTGAGGGTTACCGAGTGGCTTGGGCTAAAACCAACTAAGGATGGAAGTTGGTTCACGGCCGTGAATGCCGAGGAGCGACCGACGAAGGGGGTCGTCAAGAACGTCGATTTGAGGATCGACAGATGGACAGGAAAGGCCGACTTCAACATCATCGACATGGATGAGCTTGGGGTGGTGCTTGGGATGGACTTCATGGAGAAGTCGAGCGCTACGCTTAATCCATATTGCGGGGTGATGATGATGGCAGAGTGGATGTTCCCGTTGGTGTCCAAGGATGGGGCTGACGCACGTAAGGAGATTATAGTGTTACAGCTGGACAAGGGATCAACGCTATGCTATGGTGAGAGGCAGATAGGGCCGAGGACCTACGCAGTTGATATGGGCACAAAGATAGTCACGACAGAGAAGTTCAAGCATTGCTTGAGCTTGATTCATCTTCTTTCTTGCTGAGCTCAAGGTGGAGTGCATCCCTACCTTTAAAGGGGATGCAAGGTGGAGTACATGAAGAAGATACTGAAGGCATATTACAGTTTCCTCATGGAGTGGTTTGTTAATACAAGCCAAGGTGGAGATTGTTGATATATGTCTTGTATTTATGTCCCACATCGGTTACTCAAAGAAGGTTGCAACTTGACCCTTAGTATATAAGACATCTTGTCCCACATTGCTTGGAGAGAGAAGATCACTGCTTTCTCCAAGTATAAGTAAGGTGTCTTGTATTGTGTTTAAGGGCAAGAGAGGAGAGTCCTTCTTGGAGTAGGCCAAGAGAGAAGGGTCCTTCTTGGAGTAGGCCAAGATAGAAGAGTCCTTCTCTGAGTAGGAAAGAGAGGATAGTCTTTCTTTGGGTAGGCAAAGAAAGAAGAGTCCTTCTTTGAGTAGGAAAACAGTTGAGAGATACACGTGAGGGAGCGTTGTAAATCTGACTTGTGCAAAGTGGATTTGAGTTCTCTCATATTTCTTGTGTTTTCTTATTTGGTTATCGTGTTCTATACATATTTATCTAGAGCGATTTCGTAACACCTTTTGCGAATGCTTTAGGATGTAAACTAATTGTAACGGCAACAACTATTTTCTTCAAGTATTTCTCCAAGATGATTGAGGTTTGGCAATGCGAAGGTAATTTTTTCACTTCTTTTGCATTATTAGGAGTAGACTAATTTACTTAGGAGTAAGAGTAAGCTAATAAATTTAGAGGTAACTCGCCAGTCCTCCAGTCCTAATGCCACCTACCAAGGACAAGTCTTTAAGGCTTTACATCTATGCTGCACATAGCTCCCAGTTGAAATCTTCCAGCTCAAGCCAACGAGGATGGCTTTGAGTAAGTCATCTTTTAGTTCAGCAGGATCTCAACTCCAATTGAACAAAGGTACATAGCCATCGAAAAGTTATGCTTAGCTCTTTTCTTTTTTATCACAGAAATTAAGGGGCTGTTTGACAGGGTTTTTTTTTGCTCTTTTTTTTCAGTTTTGAAAATTGGAAAAAATAGGAGTGTTTGGTACCACTTTTTTTTTCAATTTAAAAAGTGACTTTTTAAATTGTAGAGAAAAAAAAAAAAAAAAGAGGAAAAAGCTCTTTTCGTTTTCACTTAAAATTTTTTTTGAGACCTCCACCACAACTCACCCACCGCCGGTAGCCACCGCCCATCGCCGCCCGGCAGCCACCGACAGCCACCTCCTGCCGCCGGCAGCCACCACCGGGCGGCGGTGGGCGGTGGCCACCACCGCTGGCCGGAGGCCACCTCCGGCAGCCACCGCCGCCCGACAGCCACCTCCGGCCGCCGGCAACCACCACCGGGCGGCAGCCACCTCTGGCCACCACCGCCGCCCGACAGCCACCGTCGCCCGCTGACAAACACCACCGTCGGCATCCACTATCTCCGGCCGCCGGCAGCCACCTCCGGCCACCACTCCGGCAGCCACCACTCCGGTAGCCACCGCCGGCAGCCACCACACCGGCAACCACCACCGGCCACCACCACCGTCGACCACCGCTACGCCCCACCATCGCCACCGCAAACCACCACAAAAAAAAATCAAAATAAAAAGGGTTACCAAACACCAAAAAAAACCGTCGCCCGACAGCCACCGTCGCCCGCCGACAACCACCACCGTCGGCATCCACCATCTCCGACCATCGGCAGCCACCTCCGACCACCACTCCGGCAGCCACCGCCGGCCACCACCACCGTCGACCACCGCTACGCCCCACCATCGCCACCGCAAACCACCACAAAAAAAAAGTCAAAATAAAAAGGGTTACCAAACACCAAAAAAAAAAAAAACTAAAAAAAAAAGGGTTATCAAACACCCACTTGTTTTTGTAAAAAAAAAAAATTAAACTGCTCTTTAAAAATTGCTCTTTAAAAACTGAAGACAAAAAAAAAAGCTCTATCAAACAGAGCGGACTATACATGTTGCCTACTATTGTCAATATTATTGGTAAAACCGACCTGAGCAAATACATGCTATCTAGACTGATGATCCACGGGAGGATCGGTTAGTGGTTGTTCGCTCAAAGGGAATTTTCTTTTCTCTACCTTCCCCAACGGGCTCTTAAGGCTGAAGCTATAGCCAGTTTTCTAGCTGATCAACCAATCTTAAAAGATTGGCCCAAACGTTAATGAGGCCTTTTGATGCTCAGAATGTGTCTAACATGTCTCTCACGCCTTGGGAACTTTATTTTGATGGGTCAAGGACCAACGAATCGGCAGAGGTTGGGATTGTTCTGGTTTTTCCCATTGACGAAAATCAATTTGTCTTTTCAGTTAAGTTTCCCACGCACCAATACTCAGGCCGAGTACATGGCTTTGATCATTGGCTAAAAGTAATGTTAGAAATGAAAATTAGGAGAGTACACATCGTTGGAGTTTCAGAACTAGTGATTCATCAGTTAGCAGCCAAATCCAAGTCCAAGCACTGGGGTTTATGCCCATTTCATACCATTGCCTCTACTCTAGTTGATGAATTTGATGACTTCATACTATAAAACATCCCGAGGAAAGATAACCAGAGGGTCAACCATCTAGCCTAGGCATTATCAGGCCTAATTTCTCTAACAAGTTTTAATGAGCAAAACATTACAATCAAAAGAAAAGAGTTGACCGCAGTGCAAAACATGGAAATCAACTAAAAATTTTGCAAACTTGACCTAGAAGAAGATGATTGGAGGTTCCCAATCACCAACTTTCTAACAAATCCTATGGGCCAAACTGACTTCAAAACTAGGAAAAGGCTTTGAGCTATGTACTTCTTGATGGTGATTTGTTTAAAAAGAGCCTTAAGGATGATGTACTCTTGGATGTGTCGAAAAACCCTCTAATAATAATGGGGAAAACCTTTGAAGGAATCTGTGGGGCACACCAAGCTGGGATCAAGACGTAATGGCTAGTTTATAGAAAATGATATTATTGACCCCTAATAGCAAATTATTGCATTATGTATGCCCAAGGATATATGCCAAGGCTATCAAAAGCATGGACCAGTCTAGCTATTAACATGCATATAGTTATTAGGCCCCTATCCTTCAGAGTGTGTGCTATGGACATGGTTGGTGTGATCTTTAGGTCCCTAAATACACCGCCCGGGGGGGGGGGGGGGGGGGGATGAATAGGTGTATACACAGAACTGTGGATGGCAAACAAGATAATCACTATTAACGGACAACACATAGATGTATTCTGCTTCGGCCCATGAGCCTACGTCCAGTTTTTTAGTACTCCACGTAAAGGAGACCTATTTAAGCATTTCACTGTTTAAGCTACCTTTGGGTGCTAGCTCAAACCTCAATATAACTGAAAACATTTCCCAAAAGATTACAATCGAGGAAAAGATTACAACTGACACTATTACAAAACTCACACTCCTTGATGAGTAAATGTAACAGTAATGTACCAGTGAGCTAAGCTTTTTAAGGTGAGAAGATCTTAATCTCAAACTAGCTCAACCAAGAAATTTGCCCAACAACCTTTTTCAAAGATTTTCTCACTCAGAAGCTTATGATAAAGTTTAAGTGCAATGAGAGAAGCAAAGCTTCGAAAGCTTAGAGTGAGAGTATTTGAGAAAGCTGAAAAATGAAAGTACAAATGCTCTCAAGTACCCTTTATATAGGTAAGGAAATAAAGCCATTGAAAAACGTTAAAGAGACGTATCTAACTAAAGATTCAATTGGTCATCAACCAATTTGGTCAACTGATATTTATCTAGAAAAATGGTTTAGAAAGACTGCACAAATCAGTTGACTTGATTGAGAATTCAGTCGACTGTACTAAGAAAGTCAGAAGGCTAAATTCTATTAGTTGACTGACTTTCGTTTTTGTAAAAATTATTTTGTCAAATCTACACACGAGTCAGTTGGCATAATAAAGAATTTGGTTGACTGAATCTCTAAGGTGAAAGCATTTCACAGCACTGCACAATTCAGTTAATTAAAAACACAAATCAGCCTACTGAAATCTTTTTCCAAGAGTCATCTGAGCACCGAAGGAATCCACTCAGTGATTCATACTTCAGTCGACTATAGCCTTCGAAAATATTTTCCAAAAGATTGATGGCAAAGCCTGTTTAGCTATTTCGATTTCTATGGATCTTTAAGAAATCTTAGCTCACGTTTTACAAAGAAGAAAGGAGAGCAAGTCTAATGTCCAAGGTCTTCGGCAAGTCGAGAGATCCCTGTCATTTATGCAATTTGATTTGATTGTAACTAAAATCACACTTAATGTACAAGTAGACAACTCATATGACAACGGGTTGGAGTCATCAAAATAAGGAATGTAATCCGAGGGTTCACAATCTCCCCCTTTTTTTTATTACGGCAATTGATTGATCTAGAGCGATGTAAAAACAACGATTATACTCCCCTTGCAAGAGCTATTTATGAATTAAAGCATGTTCATTCATATGTAACGCAGATAAGGCATGAATATATAGTATACATTGCATTTAAAAGATTTCACTAAGATAAGCATATTCACATTTTTTTCCCCTTTGTCAAGTCAAAAAGGCGAAAACAAGTAACAAGAAATTTTCTAAGACTACTGTAAAAAAGAAAAAAAAACATAGTGCCAAAGACAGGTATCAGAAGTTGAAGAAGATGGATTAGCAACAGGGGCAGCATTGGTAGTCTGAACCTTGATGACTTCAATAACCTGCAGATTCTGAGGTAAAGAAAGGAGGCATTGAAAAACCATTGGTCACTATCGTCACCGCCATGGTTAAGGGGACAAGAGGGTAGAGGGCAAAAAAAATATGAAGAAGAGAAGGTGAAGAAGAGGAGGAAGAAGAAGGAATACTCCTACCTGGTACGAGGTTGGTGACAGCAGCCGGTGCAGCAATAAATTATACAGAGGTAGTGGCAGTTGGTATAATTGGGCTGCGCGGCGGTAGTGTAGGCAATGGTGAGGTTACGATGGTGATGCGATGACCACTACGAGTCGGAGGAAGGATGAATTCTTAGTCGCTGTCATTAACATTGTAAGAAATCAATCGATGACTCTTCGGTCGACGAGACGGTGTAGGGTTCATGACTTTGCAAGTAGGGATGGCAATGGGACGGGTCGGATGCGGATCTTTTGAAATCCGTACCCGCCCCCGTAGTCCTCATACACAGCCCTGCCCCGCTCCGCCCCGCCATCGGGTTAAAAGATGGGAATACCATCCCCGATCCGACAGACTTCTAAAAAGTCCGATCCCGCCCCGATCTTTGTCGTAAAAAAATTGATAAAAAAAAAAATGAAACATCTTAACGTAAAACCAGAAGCTGGGGAGGATAATCAGGGTATAGCTTCAAACAACACTCAATTTTCTAAACAGAAAATAATAACAACAAGAAGATTTAAAGCCAAGACTACACAAGATGGGAAAGGAAAAATATGTAATGCCAACAGTGTATATTATCTGTGAAAAGTTGGGAGAAAAAGTACATCATCTTCACCAGAATTATGATGCCCATCAAGAATAGCGTATATGAAACCCCCCACCCCCATGAAAAAGTACTTCAATGTTGTACTTATCCACTACTACCATGACCTGTGATGAATCATTGGCTTCTACATCTTTTTAACAGGAAAAAAATCACCACTGTTGTGATTTCACGACTTCTACAACACTTTTATCTTCTCCATTAGACTTCATCTTCAATTCTCCAAAGAATCACGTAAATACAAAAACCCAAATCAAAAGCACAAGTGCGCATGAGATCCCTAAAATGAATTGCCGCCAGCACATCAACACCCCTAAAATTACGAGATTGAGCAGCCAACAATTGGATCGGTGGGCTGTGGATAGTGTTTAGTGGACGGACGCCGGTGGCAAAGTGGTCTTGGGCGCGGTGAGGTGGATGAGACGATGGTGCGCCGTAGAGAGAGGTGAGCTGAGCGGCACAAAGATGAAAGAGAGAAAGAAAAGTGAATAGGGTTTGTTTTGTGACCTACTTATATTATAACTATTATATAAGAGGCGGGTACCGGGGTAGGTCGGATACCGGGGCGAGTTAGACCTAATACCAAAACCGACCCGTACCCGGTACGGGTTTTAAATTTAACTACCATACCCGCCCCATACCTGGTCAAAGTCAAAAAAATCCACTCCTATCGGGGCTGGGCGGGGCGGATATCTGTCGGGTCGGAGTTAAATTGCCATCCTTATTTGCAAGATTATGAGGAAGGGGGACTGGTAGACTTAAAAAGAATTGAACAGTTCAATTGAAGGAAAAAGAAAATAACAAGGATATACAGGGTCAAAACAAATCGGTCGAGTATAGGTGCAATTCAGCTAATTGGGGCAGAATATAGTTACATTATATAATGTAATTGGTCGACTGCAAAAGGGATACAGTCAACCTAACTAGCCATAAACGGTTGACTAATTAAAGAGGGCTGACAGAGAAGAAAATAAAATGGAATAAATAAAGTACAGTAAATATGAATGACGAGATCAGAAAAAACAAGCTCAATTTTGACATCCCTAAACCAAGAAGCAACATACAAAAGCAATATTCAATTAAAAGTTTCGTAAAAATATCAACTAACTGATTTTCTATGCACACTTTCTTAAGTTCTATAAAACCTTTTTGCTCTTTGTCTCTAAGAAAATGATGACGGATGTCAATGTGCTTTGTGGGAGAGTGTTAGATAGGATTCTTACTCATGTAAATAACATAATAGGAATGCTATTAATGCAAATGCAAAAATCATGTAATGTCTGGTGCATCTAAAGTACTTGGCCGCAATAACTGCATACAACAACATATATACTCTACCTCAGCTGTGGAAAGAGCAACATTGTTTCTTGACATGTAATGACACGAGATTCACCAAGGAATTGGCAAGTGCCGCTGGTGCTTCTATGATCCACATGACATCCGACATAATCAGAGTCAGACAGGCTACAAGATCAAATAAAGATTATGTGGATACGAGAGTCACAAATTAGTTTTGGAAAGATATTTGAAGATGAGATTCTGTAGGACATGCTTGAAAACGAGCACTGATGCGTACACTAAACATAATATCATGCTTGGATGCGGTAACATATATTCCCTCTGTCCTACATAAATTGATCATATTTCTTTTTTGAGCTATCCCACAAGAATTGCTCACTTTCCCAATTTAGAAAGATTATGTAAATATTTTTTTACATATTTACCCTTTTATATATTTTTTTATTTTATTTATCTCTTTACATTTAACTCTATACCAACTCATTTAACTTCTTACATACTTTTTTACTCTGTTTATCTCTCCATATTTAACACTCCAATAATTCATTCTCTCTCTTGACCCACTTTCTTCCCCTCCTCTCTCTAAAGGGTAAAATGAAAAACATATAATATGTTAGCCTATGGTAGGATAATTTAGGCTTACATCTTGTTTTGATGAAAACAACACATTGATTATGCCTAAATCTGTGTTTTGAGTGAATTCTTAGTAGATAGACACATACACACTCATAAAGACACATTTAAGAAGTTGGATACATGGATTAAAGCCAAAAAAGCTTTAAGCTTAGTGGGCATGCTATGGAAGCTTCATCAAGTCCAATGTTAAAGAGCAACAAAGAATGCACAGACTAAGTTACTATCAATTATGATTGATCTTTACTATTAGGTGACTTGTCTTGGTTTGATGCTTGAATTGATGATCATGGCCTAAAATGACCCTAGGACATCTTATTCATTGCATGTGAGTTCACAACCTTCCAAACAAGTATGTTTCTTGAAAATGGGTGAACTTTGAAGCTTACTCAGATTTTCTCAAAAATATTTTTGGAGCTAATCTGTTCGCATTTTGATAAAAAATTTCATTAACTTTCCAACACAAGAAACGGTGCCTCAATTCTATTTTTCTAGAGAAAGTTATGCCTAAAATAAGAAAGGGGGTTCGTGAGGCAGCCGAGAAATGGGCAGCAAGGGAATGCAATCGACTTTATTACCGTTGGCTGAGAAATAATTACTAGTTTTGCCTAAAATCGTGTCAAATCTTTTCATAACGGCTATATTTGATATCCACCCGGTAAAAATAATTTGCGACTTCATCATACACCATGGAAACCACATTCTAAGTCTTCATTCATTAGAGAAATATCGAGGCTTATAGCTTAACCTTTTCTCTCTTAATCTTCACGTTTACATCATCTAAGAGAGCATCTTTGTAAGTAATTCTTTGATTGAGAGTGAACACTCTTCAAGTCATAAATTCTCTCATATTTATATTGTACTACTGCTTCATTTGTACACAGTTCCTTTCAAGAGGGTATCTTTGTACACAATTGATCTTTATAAAAAGATTGTGATCAAGGCTTGAGTTTGTTGCTTGAGTTTGTTAAGTCTTGGGTGAGCTTTGTGAATTCAAAGTTTGTGATTGGTGTGGGGATATCACCAAGTGTTATAAGGGTTTTGATCTTGACTTGAAGTAAAATGTTGCTAGTAGATTCTAGTACTCTAGTAAGAGATTTCCTTGAAGAAGTGGATGCCAGCTTGAGGGTTCAAGCCAAGCCATTTAAATCTCTTTGTCAAGTATCTCTAACTCAATCTTTTTATTTATTGTTATATAATTAGTTGAGATTGTATAGATAGCATCTTCATTGAAATATTGCTTGATTTGATTGAAATTTATTATTGTTCTTAGTTTAAATTCCCCATTAATTTTTAAAAACTCTATTCAACCCCCTCTAGGATTGTTTTATTGATTTCATAATATATGACCAATATCCTCAATCTGCGTGTATATAAAAAAAAAGCGATCGAATTATGTGGGAGGGAGTAATAAATTACACTTTGTGATCAACATCCTTACTATTTTCATCTTTGACAAGATTCAAAATAGGAGAAATGACGTTACCTCTAAGTTTGGCGTGGTCCATACCAAACCTTTTCAACAGCTGACGAGTATATTTCGATTAGTCGATAAGAATCCTTTCCTTCATTACTCAATTGAAGACCAAGGAAGAAAGTGAGTTCTCCCGCTCATCTAAAATTCCATGCGTATATTCTCGGCAAATTTTTGGCACAGATCGTTACTAGTAGATCCAAAATGATAGCATCAACATACAAAATTCAACAATTGAACATTAGATTAAAACTCTGTCCAAGGATTTTCCAGAGTAAACGTAACTTTCAATTGCAGTAGTTTTTGTTCACATTTCTTCAACTTGGTGGTTTGACGGTTGGCAGTTACTATTAAATGACCTGGTATAGATACGGACTTCCCAGCGGCTAACCAACTTGGTTTATTACACATTTTTTTCAATCTCCATCAACAAGACTCTATCTGTCTTTGAGCGTTTGAATATTCTAAAAATCCTTTATCCAATCTCAAAATCGACCACCGATCCGATTTGAGTATCTCTACAACTGGATAGACCTCGATAGAAAATTGAAGTGTGAAGGAAGCAATTGATTGAGTTCAATAGTTCCTCGTATAAATTGAGACTCACTAAAAAGGTCAGCTTATTCAACTTAGCTATGAAAATCATAAGTTTTGAGATCGCAAAATTCCACAATTTTAGCAAATTAGATATGTATATGCTTGTTTGTATCCAAGCATCTGAAGTAATAAAGTCCAGTACATATGTTTTAAGCTAGAAATATGAAAAAGGGAGTTGGACCCCAAATCCAAAATCATACTTGTACCCTACAAAAACGTGAAAACCAAAAAAAAAAAAATGGAAAAAGGAAAAACACAAATAGTTGATGTGCAGGGCTAAGGTCCAGTGTCGAATATATTGGGCTCGGTTCATTTTCCGGCCCAGCCCATCTTCTACTCAACTCTATACATATAAAACCCTAAGCTTCTTATCGCACCATTTTCACCACACCCGCCGTCTTCCCCCAAACCCTAACCCTAAACAAACCAGAGAGAGAAATGGGTCGGGTGATCCGAGCTCAGCGTAAGGGTGCCGGGTCCGTCTTCAGGTCCCACACTCACCACCGGAAGGGCCCGGCTCGGTTCCGGTCCCTGGACTTCGGCGAGCGCAACGGCTACCTCAAGGGCGTCATCACCGAGATCATCCACGACCCGGGCCGGGGCGCCCCGCTCGCCCGGGTCACCTTCCGCCACCCCTTCCGCTACAAGCACCAGAAAGAACTCTTCGTCGCCGCGGAGGGCATGTACACCGGCCAGTTCGTCTTCTGCGGGAAGAAGGCCAACCTCATGGTCGGCAACGTCCTACCGCTCCAGTCCATCCCTGAAGGTGCCGTCGTCTGCAACGTCGAGCACCACGTTGGCGACCGTGGCGTCCTCGCTAGGGCCTCTGGTGACTATGCTATAGTCATCAGTCACAACCCTGATACTGGTACCTCGAGGTATTCGTTTTTTTTAACTCTCGTGGATTTTGATATTGGTCAGATTTCTGATTGTGGCCTTGTTGTTTTGTGTCAATTGCATTGGGTTAGATCTGTCTCGTGGATTTTTCGGTTTTTTTGTACTTTCTGCTGGGTTGACCATGATGCATTTTTTTTATGTCGGTCCTTGCTAACTTTTATGTTTGTTTGAGATCTTGGGGGATTTTAGGGCATTTGATGTCTGTATTAGTTAAATAAGGAGTATCTGTTTTTTGGACACCCTTGAAGAATTTTGGCTGGAGTAAATTGTTGGTTTGTAATGGATTTACCAAGTTATGATTTTACTGCTGTTGTTAGTTCCATGTGCCAGGCAGAGTTTGGGTTCAGGAGATGAGAGGTTTTCGTTAGCAGTAGATGAGATCTGTTGCACGTTAGGTACATAATATGAAATGTTTGTTCCATGTCATTGATGAATGGCTTTAGCAAGTTTGGCTTGATAGGATTGGGATTACGTTGTGCCATTAAGGATTTCATTGCAAACAGTGGAGTACATGCTGGTATATGATAATCCTTAAAGGCATGTGCCCAAGTGACACAAATGTGATTCTCCTGTTAACGAGATAGTAGACTTGTTGATATATTAGCTAAAAGAAGGAAACTTTGGTGCAGAGACGCTAAGATTGGAGTGCTTGCTCATGTTTTATTTTTAAGGAGTAAACTTTAGGCTTAGTGGACAATAACCAAGGTGTTTGGTGTATAAACCATATTGCAGGTGCTGAAGATGAATTTGTACTTTAATTGTAGCATATTTGTCACAATACCGCTGACGTATACTAGAAATTAATATTTCTTGTACTCGATAAGGACATTCCAGCATGTGCTTGGTTATAACAGCTTACTATGATATAATGTTTATCTCTTAACAGTCCAGAACTCGTTTTGTCATGAGAAGGCACATTGTAAAAGGTAGAAACATGCCTTTCTTTGTTTTTAAAAGAGACTTTGCCTGAGATGTGAATTAAAATATGGTTCATTTCCTACAGTAAGCAAAATGCTTTCTCATTGGAAGATGCATCTAAAACATGACTTTGCCTAAGATTTGAATACATGGTCTCTTTTGGGTTGATGACTTTGTACAAGATGGTTTCGCAAATGTATGATGAAGGGTTCTCCAAGAGAACAATAGAGATACTGCAGAAAACCTTATGATTATATCTTTTATGATTAGACAGTTGCTCCTTGAATATACACATTGTAAGGCCTTCTAACCTTGTAGCATGAAACTTTGGAATCAATAGCGTAAGCTCTAAATGCGCTGTTGGATGCTTCTTTGCGGTGATGAGAAGCTAACATGTAAGAAGAACCAAACGGTCTTCAATGCAATATTATTGTTAAGCTTGGCTTCTGAGGTTTTGTTCTCCAAAGACCTTTGTTAGTAATTACTACAATAGTTGGATTCAATGGCTACTATAGGAGAAGCAATGTCGTCCTTCCATCCTCAATGTCCATACTATCCTGTATATAAAGCTTTTAGTAGACTTTACACACAAATCATCAACATTGGGCTTGTCATATGCAGAAAAGACATCTTTCCAAGAAAGCCGATTCTCCTTACTAGAGTCTTTGTGAGCTTTTATTTTAGTGCTTGTAGTGAGCTCCTAAGAAATGCAAATCTCTCAGTTCTTGCAACTTACTCTTAACAATAGGAATCAGGACTTTTCTTGTCTGTGATCGAATTTTCTTGCTTTATCTTCTTCTCTTTCATGTCGTATGTATCTTCTTTTAATTGATTTGTTTTTTCTGTGTGTTTTTCAATTTGATAGATGGGCTGGCTTGTTAAGCTGTATGGATCTAAGTTTTCTTTTACTTTGATTTTGAGGATTAGTTGTGAACTTGCATGGTACTTTCCTCGGTTTTTTGATGCTGTCACCAGTCCTGTAATAATAGGGGCAGATATAGTTGAACTTTCGGATTTTGGTTCTTTATGAGGCTTATCTATGTTGCTGCATAAAGGTGGATCCGTGTTGATTAACTGATACGCTGCAACATTAGGTTACATAAGCTTTTAGGCAGAATTGTAGCTTTGACTTCATATGTTTATTCCTCTTGTTTCGAAGGTCATATTTATTGTCTTCTTTTACTTGTACGAGTAAGTTTAGAATTGGTTATATATGGACAATTGCTTGAGGAGAAGTAACAGCTGATAAAATATGGTTGATAGAGTTGAATAACATACAAGGCTTTACTGAGTTTGAGTTTAAAAGCTTTTCAGATACTTGTATTTGAACCCAACATTCGCTATGATGTTGGTAAAAGCTACAAGTTGCTAGTTGAACATTTGCTATGATCTTGGTAAAAACTACAAGTTGCCAGTTGAAGTTGTACAGAAAGGAATATGTGCAGCTGTTTTACTGAGGTTAACGGTTCTTTTTCATGGTGATAACGTGCTGCATGATGTATGTTGCTGTTGGGACTGTAGAATATGCAAATTATCTTCTGAAAATGGTTTGTACTGTAGAGGATGTGTAGTGATGTTTTTCAGTGCAAGCCACATGATTTACTGAATATGTTGGTAGTTTCAAAGACGCTCTTGATAATATTAGGGTATACCATAATTTGTTGTTCATCGTATCATTCCTGTTATGCGGTGAATTATTTTTTTTTAGTCTTGACTGATGTTCAGCATTTTGGTAAATTAAGGATTAAGCTTCCATCTGGGGCAAAGAAGATTGTGCCAAGCGGGTGTCGTGCTATGATTGGTCAAGTTGCGGGTGGAGGCAGGACAGAGAAGCCAATGTTGAAGGCTGGAAATGCATACCACAAATTCAGGGTGAAGAGGAACTGCTGGCCCAAGGTTCGTGGTGTGGCTATGAATCCCGTGGAGCATCCCCATGGAGGTGGTAACCACCAGCATATTGGGCACGCCAGTACTGTTCGCCGAGACGCTCCACCTGGGCAAAAGGTTGGTCTTATTGCTGCCAGGAGGACTGGTCGTCTTAGGGGACAAGCTGCTGCGACAGCTTCCAAAGCTGACAAGGCTTAGGGTGCATTACTTTTTGCTGTTTATCGATTACTATATGACCTGTGGACTTGTCATTCCTTTTTTTTGTGGCCGTTTATGTTGTTGGGTTTGTGGACCTCAGAAATCCGCGCTGGAGGATTTCGTCCATTTCAAGTTTCGTTTGGGATTTTGAGTATCATATGTTACTATTATAGTGTTGCTAAGTGATCTTTTGGACGGCTGCATTAGGTTGAACTACTGTGTCTTCATCCTACAATCTGAGACTGATTTCAGTTGGAGCAAAGCTTTACCTGTTAAGCGTACTAAGTTCGAAATTAGCCTAGGAGTGTTTTCCAGAAAAGCAAGCTAAGCACGTTAGGCAACATAAATTGTCGAAATGGCCTGGGGTTTGTTGGGTAAGAGTGTCACTAAACGGCCTGCCCTGGATTTGCTGTATGTACTTTCTACTTTAGCTGCGAAGAGGGTTCCAAATCCAGTTCAATTGATGGCACTGAAAGGTCTTAAATTAAAGCTTCACGTGTACTGAAAGACGCTACCAATTCTCGTACTCTCGGTCAACGGGTTATCAAACTTTCAGATTTGCTGTTTGAGCCAGCCCGAACTTTCACATTTGCTGTGTACCATGCATTCGGAGTGTCACCGTACAACATATATGGAAGTTAAGGCTCGTAAACTCCTACGTGAGAAAGGATCTCGATGATCTGTTGGCCGGTAAGATCGGCATCTTTATCTGCTCCCTATTCTTATCGGGAAGGAAAGGGTATGTTGGGACTTCATATTTTATTGTGTTATAACTTTCTTTTTATAATATAACGTCGCATCGAACTCAAATGGTTGTTATAGACTAAGCAAGTAGTGTTTAACTAGTAAATAATGGAACAAATTAATGACTAAACTTGGACTCACATTACCAAATCTGTTGGTACAAGAGTTCACAGAAAGTGAAAAGTTCAATTAAATGGAATAATGATTTGCTTGTGTCGGGCACACGGAGGATAGTTCCAAGCATGTCTCTGTGACTGGCTTAATGCCTTATTTTTTTTTTGGCAATAGGAGAATGGAGTTGATATGAAAAGATCCATAGTTCAAGAGAGCAGGAGATATCGGCCTTAGGGCCATACAACAGATAATAAAAAAAGAGTACGGAAAAACTAATACAGTAAACACCATAAGTATCTATGCCATTCCATCATGGCCAGGACTCATCGCCGTAAGTAACCAATGACCCAGTCCTGGTAGACCGTCGATCGGGCCTGGCAAGCAAAAGAGCTAGAGATCGGGCTTCCTTCACTAGATGAGGAGCTGCCCCTGGCAATACTATAATGATGGAATTCCTTAACTATATGGCAAAAGTCATAGATAATAGGTGTACCGTGTCAATGATATGCTCAGATCCTGACATCTGGTTCAACATAAAAGAAGACATTGTTAGTACATGGATATGAACAAAACTCTATTTCAAAGCCCATGTAGACGTATGAAGCATGCAATGTGCAAGAGCAGTATATAGGTCCGACGAGACAGCTGAGAAGGAAGCCGAGCCACACCGGATATTATTGGTGTAGCAAGAGAGACCGATCCCAACCCTAAAGCAAGAGGGATCAAAAAAAGCATGGATGATCATGGTAATTTTGGGGAACAGGCTACAGGGGCACGGAGAAGGGTTAAAATAAATGTTAAAAGGACCTACATGTGTGTTAGTGAGGGTGGATATATGTTGAGGTGAACAGTTGGGTTGTGGTAAATTCCTAGGTGATGTGGGTAATTTATGCATGTGAGTGTAAATTAGATTAGACAGGGATATAATTTTCTGTAATATAGGGAGTGGGGTGAAGGGGATTTGCCGGAATACTAGGTGATTTCTACTGGTCCACACAACCCAGATAGTAACGAAGAAATATACGACAGCTAGCCAATTTCTTGGCGCACTTGGCTTCTTCATTAGCCAAGCAATTAGCCATTCCTTGAACGAGACCCCAATAGTATATGTTATGATACCAAGCGGTATGCCAAACCATATCTGCCGCACCAAAGGACAAGACATAAAGGCATGCCCAATATCCTCCGGATGAAGATTGCATAGCGGGCAAAGATTGCTAGTAGTAATGTTGAATCGCTGTAGGTTTGTATAAAGCGGTAAGCGATCCCATAAGATTTGCCAGATTAGGAAATTAATCTTCAATGGCATTGGTAGCTGCCATAACTTCCTCCAGACGTCAGGTTGGAGTAGAGGCGGCCGTGAAGGAGGCTGAGGAAGTAAATTCAGAGCTATATTTTTCTTTGCAAATAACATGTTGTAAGCCGAGGCTACCGTAAAGTTACCATCCTTGGTATGTCCCCATACTTGTTGATCCTCAAAATCATGTTTCAGAAAATGTATGGCCATGATTTTCTGGCCAAGCTCGGACGGGAAAAGTGCATTAATTTTAGTACAATCCCAACCGCCATTCCTGATGAGATCACAAACAAGTTGACATTGACTAGCAACATGTGTGGCTAGAGGTTGCAGGAGTTGGTTGAATTGAGGAATCCAACAGTCATGCCATAACTTTATCATCTTACCGTTGCCCACTTGCCATCTGAGGCCATCTTTAAGAACATTCCTGCCAATTAAAATACCACGCCATGCTCGGGAGAAATTACCCGTCGAAGGGGATCCAAGAAAATCATGACGCGTACAGTATTTCCCGCAGAAGACTTATGCCAGAAGGCTATTATTGTCAACCCAAATTCTCCAGGCCACTTTGGCAAGTAACACCATATTGAACATTCTCATATCCTTGAAATTTAGCCCTCCATCGTTGAGTGGGCCACATAGAGCATTCCAGTTGATCCAATGGATACCACGAGCACTGTCTTGGCCCGTCCACCAGAAATTTCCTAACAGAGAGTCAATTGTATGGCAGATATGGACATGAAAGAGGCATACCTGCATATGGTATATAAGGAGGGAATTCAAAACAGATTTGATCAGCGTTGCGCGCCCAGCTTTATTTAAAAGAAGTCCTTTCCAAGAAGCACATCGATCTTGAATTTTGTCCACTAGATTCCGAAAAAATTCTTTCTTCTTGGTTATAATGTCAAGGGTGCCCCCGAGATATGTTCCAAACTCTTCGCTCAAGGTAATCCCCATTTGGCGTCTGATATAAATATGCATGGCTAGGCAGGTATTTGGACTGAGGGTGATAGTCGATTTACCGCGATTGATTTGCTGGCTCGATTCCTTACAATAGCGATCCAAAATATCCTTGATAGATACTATAGCTTGTTTTGTGATCTTAGTAAAGATCAGAGCATCATCAGCAAAGAAAAGGTGGTTAACCATAGGGCTGTGTATTCCTGCGCGGATGGCTGGTACGAAGCCGGATTCCTGAGCTGAGATCAAGGCGGTAGAGAGAGCTTCGGCACACATGATGAAGAGGTAGGGTGATAGGGGGTCGCGTTGTCTGAGGCCACAGAGCGGTTGAAACCTTGGTGAGCGCAAGCTATTGATTAAAATTTCATAGGAGACCGTGGAAACACAACTCATGATAAGCTTGGTGAGGTGTGGGGGAAAGTTCATTTTAAGAAGAACTGCTTCAAGAAATTTCCAACATACCCAATCATATGCTTTACTCATGTCCATCTTAATGACACCAAGATCCCCTTTTGTGTTCTTAGTGACACGGATCTTGTTCGTCAATTCTTGTGCTAGGACGAGGTTGTCAACTATATGACGGTTCTGAACAAAGGCATTTTGGTATGGGGAAATAAGATCTTGTATGACACTTTTGATGCGGTTGGTTAAGGTCTTGGAGATAATCTTATAGATGGTATTACAAAGGCGAATCGGTCGAAAATCACTTGGTGTTCTCGGATTTTTGCATTTAGGAATGAGCACAATAAAAGTTTTATTTGCTACCCTGAGCATGTGACCCGACCGTAAGAAGGATAGAGCTGCTGCAGTAATTGGTCTTTCCATAAATCCCCAGCATTGTTGATAGACAGTCGCTGGAATTCTATCCGGACCCGGGGCTTTTAGGGGCTTGATTTGGAAAAATGCTAGCTTGACTTCCTTGGCTGTAAAAGGTCTATCAAGAAAATTCCTTTGGGTGGGAGATAGGATGCGAGCAAGGCCTTCAACAATGGACATGGGACCATTGGATGCCTGTACGACTTCTGGGGGACAAAAGATGCGTTTGAAGTGGGTGAGCATGCAATGAACAATGTCAGAATATGCGGAGTAGGTTACGTGGGTGTCATCAGTGAGGACGGAGATACGGTTCCGATTTATATGAATAATAGTAGCAGCATGAAAGAATTTATTGTTGCTATCCCCAAGCGGTAGCCAGCTGGTAGTAGATTGTGGGGCCCAAAAAGATTCCTCACAATCCATAAGCCAGTTTAATCTTTGTCTGGCATGTTGTTCCATAAGTTGTGCATCAAGGTTAGGTAGGTGAGATTGGAAATGATTAATTTGTGCCAAAGTATCCTTAATCTGGGTGTCCAAATTTCCAAATACTTCTTTATTCCAGATAGCGAGATCTCTCATCATAAGAGTGCCCCACGTGGTGACGCAGAAGAGTGGGGATCCTTGAACTGGGTTCTGCCAAGCTTGGAAAATGACCGTTTTTGCCATCGGATGTTTAAGCCACATTGCCTCAAATCTTTTAGGGCGGTACCCGGAGGATGCTTCGGGGTTGGTGTCAAGTAGCAAGGGTGCATGGTCAGAGGTTTGTATCCCCATATTAGTAATGGTGGCCATAGGGAACAACGATATCCAATCAATATCTGTAAATCCCCGGTCGATACGCTCATAAGTGCAGGCCAACTGTTGTCGGTTGTTTGTCCATGTGAACATAGGACCCACCCATGTAAGGTCAAGAAGATGATGCGATTGTATGAAGTTAGAAAGAAGATCATGCCCAGGTGTGGAAAACTGGTTGGCTCCTGTCTTGTCCGTGGGCCGCAGAACTTGAGTAAAATCTCCCATAAGCCTTCAAGGGGAGTTAATCCCAGCGATTGCATCAGATATGCGGGCCCAAGTCACTACCCTTTTAGCAAGGTTTGGATGCCCATAAATGAATCCTGATACCCAGGATTCACCACTAACCATTTGGAAAAGTACCAAAATACAATGTTTATTACAATGTAGAACATTGCATGTTAGGTCCTCCGTCCATCCGACCCATAACCCACCTTTTGTTTGGGATTGTCCTCCAGGATCAACACCAGTAGATGTTGAATAACCTAATTTTAGGAATTTCGAAGAAACAAACGAAACCGTCGATTTTGTTTCTTGCAAAAAAATACAAGCCGGCTTATGAAGCCTAGCCATCTTTAATGCTGCATGAACTGAGAGGGTATGGCCGAGCCCCCGGTAGTTCCAGCATAGCTGTTTCATTGCAGGTGAAGGGGGTGTTGTGGAACAACACCCGAAACCCGTCTCAAAGACTCAAAGTTTAGTGACAAGAAAGGGTTGTCACGAAAAGGTCGAGATCGTTTAGGGGAAGGCCATGGCTGAACCCCAATGGTCATGTCCAGACTGTCAATCTTTTCATGAGGCTTAATGCCTTATTGAAAAGGGAAAAATGAAGCTATCTGTTTAGGATCATATTGATGACGTGGCAAGCGAGGGTACCGCGTGTATGCCTACAGATGGCTGGCTCACAACACGCAAGAATACATGGCCCTAGGGAGATGTAGCGAGGTTGAGGACTAAGTCTGAACTAAGACTAAAGGGAGTAGGAGGTAATTAGATCCTAAATTCTTCCGGTCCAGGTTGCTCTCTCCTTAGTGATAGGATTAATGTGACTTCTTTGGCTATGTCCTTGGAAAAAAAGTTGTATGAGACTGTCTTAAGTGGCTCTCTCTCTCGTAACTCATATATTATTCCTCTCTTATCTTGTATGTCACTTTCTTCACTCTACATCTCTCTTTTCTTTTGTGATTTAAGGGAGGGTATTTATGCTAAGATTGGGCATAGGCCCTAGCAAGGGTTGCTTGCGCCTTACCTAGCAATTAGTAATCGTAAGATGGGGATCACGCACCATTTTCAGCACAATGTCCGACAGTGATGAACAGTGATGAGAGGTAAGAAGACGATATACAATGACAGTTCGAACTACATCCCCTTAGGATGGTCAATAAGAGAGTGGGTGACCTTTTCCTCCCAAAAAGAGGGGACCAAGCATTATAAGGGGATGAAGAAACAAGGTGTTTGAAAAGCTATGTTCTAGTCCTTAGTCTCAATGCGGTTTACATCTGCACAGCCACTGTGATACTCCTGGTCCTAACCACCTAGCCACTTATGTCCCTGGATCTTGAGGGACCTCATCATTGCAGAACCGAGTACGACCTTACATCTTGCCAATGTGAGGCCTCCTCCTTCAATTCTTCGGGGATGGCCTGATGATCGACATTTTGCGGTTAGTCATGAAACAGTAACCATGAGCGTGAGGAATATCAAGGTTGGGGAAAGGTAATCGTAGGGCTAATTCCCTCAAGGAATTACTTAACTATTAAAGTTAGGAATGTTATCCTCCATCATGTCTCTCCTTTTGGTCATGGTTAAACCGTTAATCCTAGCCAACTTTGTGGCCTGGGCTCCTGGCTTGGTCCACTTATGCCACGTCACTCTTCGCGGACGGCCCTCAACACTATCCAGCTAGGAAGTCAGGAAGCTAGGGCACCAGGACAAGCAAGCACGTGATGATAGAAAGCTCTTTTCTTTCAATACCACGCCCATTTCACCATCCAAGCGAGAAAGGGTTATGCCTGATGTAAATTTGGACCATTAAGGTGCTATGTGTTATTGTCTATATGGCGAGTGCTTAGATTTATAGGAAGTTTTGTTTCTTTTCATTTGGAAGGTGAAGATGAAATTATTAGACTTTCAAAATTACCTACATAAAGGACATTGCGCGTACATCAGAGATTGGATGTGTGACAAAGATTGGGACATTACACGTACGGGTCTACATAAGCATTAGCTTACTTTTCAGCTTTCTAATTACACCCATGTATTTGAGGTTAGGGTGAAACTATGATTAAGGACATGGATCTTGAAAATGTAACAGTATGTCACCAAAGACATGAAATTTGTGTTAGCCGTATCTATCTATCATTAATCCATTAAAATTTATACTTTCTTGTTGATGTCATCAATACCTACTTTTACCAATAGAACATTTAATAGTGTGTGTGTGTGTGTGTGTGTGTGTGTCTAAATATATATAGGAGCCATTCCACATTTACTGGTAGATAAATGGCTATTTCTCCACCACCCATCTAGCCGTCCACTTGTGATCGTGGACGGCTCAGATCTTTTACTGTTTTTTTTAGCATTTCTCTTAACCGTCCAAAAGAGGGGCGATTAGCATTTTTTTCCAAAAATGCCCTCCATTTCACTTATTTGATTCCCACACCGCCACCATCCCTACAACATCAAGATCCCTACCATCACCATCCCCACCATAAACAAAAATCACAAAAACTACCACAAGAATCGACATCAGCAGCCGCATCGCCACCATTGAGGTCCATTCCGGATCTGAGCCAAAACCACTGAAATGGTGGTTTTGGCTCAGATCTAACATATATCTCGGTTATTCTGGCAAGTATCTACAAGAATCTCGATTATTTTGTTGCCCCGATCATGGTGGGTTTACACGGTGGTGCTGTCTTTTCTCTCTTCTCTCTGTATTTCTTTTGTAGAAGTGGGTGATTGGTTGTGGGACGGTGGTGGTTGAGTTGTGTTGGTTGTGGCGTGTTGGGTAGGTTACGGTGGTCGATGCGTGTTGGCAATGGCGTTGTTTGACGATGGCGTTGGGTGGGTGGCCGTGGGTACGGTGGGTTATGGGTGTTTGGTATTTTGGTTTTGAGATTTTTTTGGGGATGAATGGCTGGATGGGTGTTAGGTTTTTGTAGTGGTGGAAGATGGATTTTGTGGCGGAGGTGGTATTAGCGGTGCCAAGGGATGACAGCCCCAGTAATGCCGACGCTAGCATAGCTCGTAGATGGATGATGCAACCAGTCTAATGAAGTCTCCCATCCTTCACCCAAGCCATTGTTGCTACCTCAGTCGTCTGTCGCCGCAACTCATCTTCCCGTCCAGATCTGCCACATTTATCCATGTTTTTTTTTTTTTTTTGAATTTGAAATTGAGATTGAGGGTTGAGATTTTGGGTTCACAAATCTTTATTTTTGTCCAGATTCGCCATTCATTGTACATTTTTTTTTGGAAATCGAGAATTGAGATTAAACCCCAGATTGTTGAAATTGGGTGATCGGGTGTTTAAGGCCAGTGGTGATTGGACACAGATACAGTGGTGTTCGGTGGTGGCTGGGCATTGATATGTCGTGAAATAATGAAGCAGCAAATGAAATGGAATGGATGTAGGAGAACATGACTCAGAACCTAACTTCTGTCTAACCACTTATCTTTGAAGCAGTTAACCGCTACTAAGTGTAGCGGTTAACCGCTTCAATGAGCTGCAGTCAAACTGAATATTCCTAATTTGGTGTATGTGAGGGGCAAACTTGGAAACATTGCTAACCGCCCCTCTTTTGGGCTATTAGGCGAAATACTCAAAACAAATAAGAGATTTAAGCCATCCACGATCACAAGTGGACAACAAGATGGGTGGTGGAGAAATAGCTCCACCGGTAGATGTGGATCGGCTCCTCTATTTATATATATATATATATATATATATATAGAGGGGGCCGATCAGGGTCGACCGGTGGATATTATCCACCGGACCGCATCTCGGGGGTGCGGTTTGCATGATTAATTTTTTTTACACCCACCCCCCAACCGTCCGGCATGCGGTCCCCCTTCCTGCCTGCCATGTGGCAGCCGGCGGTCCCCTAGTCCCCCTTCCCTGCCTGCCACGTGGCAGGGGTCCCCAGTCCCACCTTCCCTGCCTGCCACATGGCAGGCAGTCCCCCAATCCCCCTTCCATGCCTGACACGTGGCACCCCCCCTCCGGTCCCCCCCCCCAAATCCGCAACACCATTTTGCGCCCCCCCTCCCCATTTTGCGGCCCCCCTACCACGTGCCCGGTTCCCCGTCCTTTTTCCAACGTTTCTCTGCTTTCTTTCATCTCTCTCCCTCATTTTTTCCTCTTTATAAACCCTTCTTCCCGAACCATTTCTTCCACTCCCTGTTATCTTTACCAACACACATTTCATACTCCATATCTCACTTACATAATCTCCACAACAATACAAACGAAAAAAATTTACGCTAGAAGATCGGTGGATTTTTCTTGATACAAATATATCAAGTTAAAACAAGTAAGTATTTTAAATTTTCTTATAATTCAATGTTAATTTCAAATTGTTCTTACCAATGATTTGTTTAAATTGTGTTTAGCTTAAATTGTTCTTACCATAGTCTAAAATTCTTGTTTTTTGAGAGTTTGAAATTAGGGATTGAACTA
The DNA here is from genome assembly GCA_033065855.1 of Escallonia rubra. Taxonomy (NCBI): domain Eukaryota; kingdom Viridiplantae; phylum Streptophyta; class Magnoliopsida; order Escalloniales; family Escalloniaceae; genus Escallonia; species Escallonia rubra. The sequence goes on from JAVXUO010001240.1 coordinate 37,831, forward strand.
GCGTTTATTAGCGAATATTCATTCGAATTCCAAAATAGCGATTTTTTAGGGCGTCAAAATTTGAATTTGTCACGAATTTATAAAAAATAGCTAGAGCTAGATTTTGCCAAAGTGCAAAAAAGAGACCCTAGTTATTTTTAAAAGATCTATATCAGGGAAAACTTTCAGATTTTCCCTGGACTGGAAAGGGGTCAACTGATACGGGGAACCTTGTAACTTCGCAGTGTAATTTAAAATATCAAACTAGCGCGATTTCGCGCGAAACTTTTATGAGAACCCTAGGATGTTGGGAAGTTCCGTTTCCCCGGAATTTGCGCCATTCCGATGTCGTTAGCTATTTTTTTGGCCGAACAGGCTTTTAAGCGCTCGATCCGGACACCGGTTCGAAATTTTTGGGCGAAACTTTTGTAAAATACTTTTTAGATCAAGAATGAATTCATGAAGCTTAAAATAGCATTTCAAAGCACTTTTGAGATTTTTCGATGCCAGGGGGCATTTCGGTAATTTGCCACCCCGATACGGGTATTTTGCTAAATCTACACTGTTAAATTTTTGCAATGTTAATTAAGTCTAAAATGGTGTTGCGCTTCCTTTTTTTTTCGTGGCCCCCTACCCCCTGCCCTTTTTTCTTTTCTCTTTCTTACGTGGCCCTCACCCCCCATCCCGCGGTTCCCGTGGGCCCCCCACCCCACAGCCCGAAACGCAACAAGCAGTTGCCTTTTCTTCGTGGCCCCCATCCCCCACCCCCGGTTCCCGTGGGCCCCACCCCCACCCCCTTCCTCTCCCGCGGTTCACTGTACCGTGGCCCCCAGCCCCCCTTCCTCTCCCCCAAACCGCAACAAGGGGTTGCGGTTCACTGTGCTGTGGCCCCCACCCCCCACCCCCGGTTCCCGTGGGCCCCCACCCCCCCCGAACCGCAACTTGCGTTTCTCTGAGACTACTTTTTTCTTGATGGCCCCCACCCCCTTCCTCCCCCACCCCCGTGGGCCCCCACCCCCTTCCTCTCCCGCGCGGTTCACTGTACCGTGGCCCTCACCCCCCTTCCTCTCCCCCGCCCCCTTCCTCTCCCCCGAACCGCAACAAGGGGTTGTGGTTCACTGTCCCGTGGCCCCCACCCCCCTTCCTCTCCCGCGGTTCACTGTACCGTGGCCCCCACCCCCTTCCTCTCCCCCACCCCCTTCCTCTCCTGCGATTCACTGTACCGTGGCCCCCACCCCCTTCCTCTCCCCTGAACCGTAACAAGGGGTTGCGGTTCACTGTGTCGTGGCCCCCACCCCCCATCCCCACCCCCGTGGGCCCCCACCCCCCTTCCTCCCCCAACCCTGAACCGCAACAAGGGGTTGAGGTTCACTGTTCCGTGGCCCCCGGCCCCCACCCCCGGTTCCCGTGGCCCCCGGCCCCCACCCCCGGTTCCCGTGGGCCCCTACCCTCAACAAGGTTGCGGTTCTCTGTCCTTGCTTTTTTCTTTGTGGCCCCCACCCCGGTTCCCTTTTTGTTTTCTTTTGCTTTTTTTTTTCGTGTCATTTTTTGGTTTCTTGTTTTCTTTTGCATATCCTTCTTTCTCGTGCATGGCCCCCCACCCCCGAACGGCAAGGAAATGGGGTTCTATGCGGCCTTTCACTTTTTTCTTCGTGGCCCCCACGCTTGTCTTTCGAAGCCGTTAACTATTTTTTTCGCCGAAGGGGCTTTTAAGCGCTCGATCTGGACACCGGTTCGGAATTTTTAGGCGAAACTTTTATAAAATACTTTTTAGATCAAGAATGATTTCAGGAAGCTTAAAATAGCATTTTAAAGTACTTTTGAGATTATCTGAAGCCAGGGGGCATTTTGGTAATTTGCCACCTTGATAGGGGTGTTTTGGTAATTTTTCCGGTACAGTTTTTCAAAGGACTTTTTAATCCAGAAATGTAAGTAAAACACTTGAAATGTTGTTTTGAAGCTGATTGCAGGGCGTAATTGTCGCTAAAGGTGAAGACCTAATTAGACAATTTTTCAGGAATTTATAAAACATAGCTAGACCTAGATTTTGCCAAAGTGTAAAAAGAGACCCTAGTTATTTTTAAAATATCTGTACCAGGGAAAACTTTCAGATTTTTTCAAAGACTGGAAAGGTTTTAACTGATACGCAGAACCTTGTAACTTTGTAGTGTAATTTAAACTATCAAGCTAGCGCGATTTCACGCGAAACTTTTATGAGAACCCTAGGATGTTGGGAAGTTCCATTTCAGAGGAATTCGGGCCCTTCCAAAGCTGTTGGCTATTTTTTTGGCCGAACGGGCTTTTAATCGCTCGATCCGGACACCGGTACGGGATTTTTGGGCGAAAAATCCTGAAAAATACTTTTTAGATCACGGATGAATTCAGGAAACTTACCATAGCATTTTAAATCACTTTTGATATTTTCTGAACCCAGGGGGCATTTTGGTAATTTGCCACCCCGAGAAGGGCATTTTGGTAATTTTTCCGATAAATTTTTTCAAAGGACTTCTTAGTCCAGAAATGTAAGTAAAACACCTGAAAATGTTGTTTTGAAGCTGATTGCGGGGCGTTAGGGTGCTAATAGTACCCCGGGGGCATTTCGGTAATTTGTCGCTCAGCGGGGGTATTTTGGTAATTTAACATTGTAAAATTTTCCGACTTACTTTTAGTTCGGGAAGGGGTGTAAGACATCCAGAAAGTTATTTTTTTCCAGTTGTTCTGAGATGTTTGTTGGGGCGATGGCTGTCAGGGGGTATTTTGCATAAGTTGGGGGTGTTTTGGTAACTTTCCCCCTTAAAATACCCTGAGGAAATATTTGGTATATAATTGACGTAATACATTTAAAAAGTGGTTTTAAAGCGATTTTGTGGTGTTGGTGGTGTAGCGGCCATCGGGGGGTATATTGGTAAATTGCCACGTTGGCTCTAAATTTTAGGGAAATAGAGTAATTAAGCGTTCGGAGTGGTGGGAAGTGAGGAATTGTTTTAATACATTGAAATAATGAGATAATGACTATTGCTAACGCGTTGGTAAGTTAGTTTTAAGATCCGGTTATATTTTTGGAATGTAAATATTATGGACGTTAAGTTGGTTTACGATTATATTTTGTTCTTAGAGATATGGATTTCAACCCCGGACCTCATGATACATCAATCCTATACGATGACGATGACCACGTCGCGAGGTACGTATTTGACGGTGTCGATAGGGGTGTTTTGGAAACAATTCAAAGCACAACTCACCTCGAAGAGTGGGTACTGAACGAGGAACAAATACAACTATTACACCGTCAAAATTTGGCCATGTTCACCGATCCCGGGATTTTGTCTCGGCATGACGATTGCCTTATATCCGCTCTAGTTGAACGATGGAGGGGCGAGACGAACTCATTTCACTTCCGGTTTGGTGAAATGACTATTACATTAGAGGACGTCGGATTTATACTTGGAATCCCATGTCACGGCAAACCCATTACTTGGAGAAAAACGTCTGCATCCATATCAAAGATGGCTAGGCAGTATTTCCCGGGAATCCCGAGGGAAGCTCTTACATCTAATGGCATCAAACTTAAATGGCTGAGAGAGCAGTACGGCGTGCTACCGGATGAATACACTCCTCATAATTTCGTGACGTATACAAAGGCATTCCTTCTGTATATTATTGGAGCCATATTACTTCCGACGCATTCGAAAAACACGGTGCATCCGAAGTATATGGTGTTCTTGGAGGATCTTGAGGAGGTATACTCGTATTCGTGGGGTTCAGCTATTCTTGCGCACCTATATCGAGCACTGCATAAGGCTACGAGATTGGATGCCAAGTCTATTGCCGCCTGCCTGACTCTATTACAGGTATGAGCATTTATATTCTTGTTTTGACGTGTAGGCAGTATTCGTGATTATTTACTAATTCCATATAATGTTTGCATTCACAGGTTTGGTCTTACGAGAGGCTACCCACGGGACGTCCACAACCGCGGGAATATTCCGATGATAAGTGGCCTAGGGTGTGGGCCTGGGGGCTGGAGACCAACCGGTAGAGACGGGGAAACCCTCACCACCAACTACAGTTCTAGCGGGGGGAACTAAATATGCTGGATGCACCCCAGGTGACGTGGCAGCCATACGGCAAGGTGATGCATCGGTTAGATGAGTATTGTTGGCAACTTCTGGTATCGTACGTGCTGGCAGGTTTGGTTCGGGTACCGCTTATTCACTTCGAAGTATGTGAGTTTCAGATGCCCGATCGAGCCATGAAGCAAGCCGGCTGTCTACAAGGGATACCAAAACCCCCTGTAGACATGCGGCCATACAGGAGTGTTCGATGGCCGAAATTCGAGGTGCCTGATGCCTTGAATTTGTTGAGCGACGAGGTGGAACAGTGGAATACTTGGCAAGAAACGTATGGTAGCCTTGTATCGCTCAAGCACGACGGCACCAGTCTTGAGGAGTACTTGCAATAGTTTCTCAAGGTGACGCGCACGAGGGTGAATCGCCCTTCCCAGCCGACGAAGACATCGTATGCACCACGTGATTTCTATGACCAGTTCTGGGCATTGAACATTGTAAGTCACCCTCGTGTTGTTTCAATATTTATTTACGTACCTTATCGACAATGCCTGAAATGATGACGGTGATTTTGTTTATGCATGTTTTTTAGGTTGACCACCGCACCGAGGTGTTCAAGCAGCTGGAGTCGTTTGACTGGTTTGTCGCGCAGGCTCCCGTCAGTCTCAAGAGGTCCATTGAGAGGTACAAGACTGATCTTCACAACTTCAGTGTTGCGTACCGGGGTTACCCAGGGGAGCCGTCTAGTCGCTCAGCGCCTGACGCGTACAACTCTCAGCCCCAGAGACAAGGCCTGGGGGGGCCGTCTAGTCGATTGCCTTCTTACGCGTCTTCGCCGCAGAGCTACGAATTCTGGGAGCCGTATAGTCGTTTGCCTCCTGAAGCGTACGACTCTCAGCGCCAGAGTCAGGTTCCCCAAGTAGGATTCCAGGCCTCGCGCCCAAGCATCCGGTCGGACAAAAGACAAGTGACGAAGCCATTGAGGCCGGACAAGATGGGTTGGATCGACCGGCACTACTTCGGGCATGAGCCCGTCGATTTAACAGACTTTCCTCTTGCGACATTCCTAGGTCATGAGGATATGAGAACGTTGACGCCGGAGACAGATATTTCAAATTTTTTCATAAACACTTATATAGATCTGCTCCGGATTAGAGAGATAACATTTCAACCGTTGTGAGTATTTGAAGTGTAACATGTATCCCACTCGTTTTGTTGAATTAACGGTGAGGGAATTCACAGAATGGAGGAGGCGAGGGGGCGGCAGGGGTAAGTGAAAACCAGGTAGAAACGTGTTAGGCATGATGAACGCAAACTATCAATGTCACGCTGCTGATGCGAACCTTATCATGATACCTTGTCATCATGCAAACCACTGGTTCCTATTAGGTCGCCATCCAGCGGACCGAACGGTTCACATATACGATAGCCTTAGGGAGGATGATCCTGGACGTCTGCTGGCACAGATGTACATCCAGTACATCACTGTAGTGGTTAGTTTTTATTTCTTTACCTTGGCTCATAGTATATTCTTCTTGTTACATAGGCTTGATTCTCGTTTTTATTGTTGGATGCAGACTACTGTCCTCTCGCTAGCGTGCGAACGGCCACCGGGGGAGCCTTGGACGGTCGTGATGATAAAGGACCGACCAAAGCAATATAACGGTCACGATTGCGGGATTTACGTCCTCAAGTACATGGACTACATTGCTCGCTCGGAAGTGCTCAAACACTCCTCGTGGACTAGGAAGGATGCCTTGACGTTTAGGTATATGATAGCCTGGGAGTTGAAAAAGAATGAAGCTAGACGCCTTCATTACCATTATCCTGACTAGCGTGGCTAAGGTGCAATGATGTTACAAAAAACTGCACAAAAAAGAAATGTACATAATTTTTCGCATGCTATGAATTTGGCGCTAAAATGTGCGCGAATATACCTTTCATATGACGCATTCGAAAAAATTACGTGTCTCGTTTTTCGCCGAAATTCATAGAAATGGGCTACGTAGCGTGCATGAGGTGCTTTGAGCGGGAAAAAACTGACAAAAAAAAAATTACAACTTTTTTCGCAAGCTAAGAATTGGGCTCTAAAGTGTGCGCGAATAGAGGAGTCATAAGAAAACCCAAAAAATAATTTGTCTCGTTTTTCGCCGAAATTCATAGAAATGGGCTAACTAGGGTGCCTGAGGTGCAATGAGAGAAAAAAAAAAGTGACAAAAAAAATTATAACTTTTTTCGCAAGCTAAGAATTGGGCCCTAAAGTGTGCGCGAATAGGGGCGTCGTAGGAAAACTAAAGAATGATTTGTCTCGTTTTTAGCCGAAATTCATAGAAATGGGCTAACTAACGTGCCTGAGGTGCAATGAGCGAAAAAAACGTGACAAAAAAAATTACAACGTTTTGCGCAAGCTAAGCATTGGGACCTAAAGTGTGCCTGAATAAGCCCTTCAAAAAATATCAATAATCCACAAACCAAATCAAAAATTAAAGTTTCCATAAACCATATCACAAACATAAACATAATAAAAGTTCAATTTATACAACTAAAACATTAATCCTAACACTCTTCCTCATCATCGTCCTCCTCGACCACACTGCCAGGTTCGATACCTAACACTTTATAATGATTTCTCTTGTCATGGTCAGTCATCTTATTACACAACGCACACTTTCGCAATTTTTTTTGACCCGTTGCTTCTTCAATCGGATTCTTCATACGTATTGCTCGTTTTCGCCCTTTTGTTTGAGAAATAATTGGATCAAAAATGTCGTCCTCCTCACCTTGCAGGCTAGTGCTGTCAATGACTGGCTGTGAAGCTCACTTGAATCTACCGGCTGGAGTCGTCCGAGGGTCCCGGCTTTCTGGTAATGCCATCCTAAACTGTGCATGCTTAGCCTTATCCCGTGCGGCTGCTTCAACTTGATACATGTACCCATCAAATGTTGACGCTGCATCCATTGATAAACCGTGCATGATGTTACAAAGGTGATTATATCGCAGCGTCTCAGATTGCTCGAAATCGACTGAAACATTTGGGCACGTAAGGAATGTGACCGTGGACTCTATTGGCTTCCTTCGTCCACCGATCCAAGATATACTCTGGAGGGATTTCACGAGCATTCTTGGCGCTAAAAAACCTCAACGCGTGTCGACAGAGTATACATTTATGCTCAAACAGTTGACAGTTGCAACTAACACCCCCGGTCTCCATACACACTGCTACGGTAAAATGTCTTCTGTTCTTCGGAGCCGACGAAGAGCACGGATTGGCAAAATTCGTCACATTTGTCAAAGCATAAACCTTGAGATATCTGTTGCATAGCTCGCGCAACTTTGTCATGCTATATTGATTCGACTTTAGTAGTTCATCCTGAAACTGTCTAAACATTTCCTTGGTATAGACTTGAGCCGCATGAGCCTCCAAAGGTGAAAAAACTAATATTTGTTTTCTCTGTAAATTGTAGCCGCTTCGGCTTCGCTCTCAAGGTGAAATTGCCTGTCAAGGGCTTTTTGCATCTCTAGTACGAAATCTCTTATACTTGAAGAAGAGCGTACGTACCCATCAAAGAATGAATTCATACCTTCGCTTCTCGAGGTCGTAGTCATTCCGGCTGCAAAAAACTTTTTGGTGTAGGCACCGATCCACTGTGTCCTGATCTCATACAACGCTTGCAGCCATTCATGACTGTGCAAATAGTAGTCATCCATTAACTTGGCCCACCTCTCCTCGAACACGTCTACCGTCAACGATTTCTTCACACATGTATTAAAGTCACTCTTAAATGTCGGATGGTTTGCATATACATTGTGAAGCCGTTCGGGATATTTGTTGCTTATGTGCCATGTGCACAGGCCGTGGTGCATATCTGGAAGGACCTTAGCGATTGCATTTTTCATTGCCAGATCTTGGTCGGTGATGATGGTCTTTGGAGGAATATGATACATTGCTTCAAGCCACGTTTCAAATAACCACGTAAATGACTCCTCCGTCTCATCCCTAAGCAGGGCAAAGCCAAACAAGATTGACTGATAGTGGTGGTTCACCTCGGTGAACGGCGCAAAAGGCATAGAGTACTTATTGGTGCGATATGTGGTGTCAAACGTCACAACATCGCCAAAATTTTGGTAAGCAGCTCTAGAACGGGCATCCGACCAAAATATATTAGTAATGCGGTTCTCGTCATCCAGTTGGAGACTATAGAAAAAGCCAGAATTCTCACTCTGAAGGCGCCTGAAGATATCAAGTGTAGCTTGAGAATCACTCCTACAGGAAGACTCTCTCCTCTGAGCACGAAGTTCATTTCGGAGGTCTACTTCGTTGAAGCTCAACTTGTCAACCTCCCAGCCCAGCTTGAGAAAACCCCCATCATTTTAGAAGGTTGAACTTTAGCCTCGGCCATTGTAAATATCAGTTGTCTGTGGGCCGCGCTTATTTCTCGGTGCTGATGAATTTGACCAATCTTACTAGGGGTCATCAACTGATGGTTATGGCTCAACTCCACTCCCGTCACAACCCAATGGTTTTCATTTTTCCGGTGTACTGCATACACATGGGCCTTGCAGCCGGTACCCGGAAATGTGTCCCGTCTTCTTTGTCTTGATGGCCCTTCGTCACTGATCCGAACAACCGGGGGTACATGCGGGGCTCCTCTATGACATTCAAATAGTCTTCCACAAATTTGATCTGTATGACCGTTTTCTAGTCGTCTTAATTCTAATACCGAAACCTATCGTTTTCGAATATGCTCTATAATATGCTTCAACTTTGTCCAGTGTTTGATAAACTTGACCCAAGTAAGGTGGATCAGAATTTTCATAAAAATTATTTCCTCCAGTTGCATCCATATTTATACTGAAATTTAAAAAATAAAAATTATATCATTCTAAGCAAGTCATAGAATAAAATAAAATATGTATAAAAATTATTTCCTGCAGTTGTGTGGAAAAATTTGACAGGAAAATTACCGAAATGCCCCCCCGATGGGCGGCAAATTACCGAAACGCCCTTGGGGGTTCAATATCACCCACTCCGAACCCCAAATCAGCTTCAAAACAGCCTTTCAGGTGTTTTACTTAGGTTTCTGGACTAAAAAGTCGTTTGAAAAACTTAACATTGTAGAATTACCAAAATACCCCTCATGGGGTGGCATATTACCGAAATGCCCCATGACATCGGAAAATCTCAAAAGTGCTTTGAAATGCTATTTTAAGCTTCCTGAATTCATTCTTGATCTAAAAAGTATTTTTTGGGATTTTTGGCCCAAAAATCCCGAACCAGTGTCCGGATCGAGCGCTTAAAAGCCCGTTCGGCCAAAAAAATAGCTAACGACTTCGGAATGGCCCAAATTCCTGGAAATGGGACGTCCCAACATCCTTAGGGTTCTCATAAAAGTTTCACGTGAAATCGCGATAGCTTGATATTTTAAATTATACTATAAAGTTACAAGGTTCCCCGTATCAGCCTAACCCCTTTCCAGCCTATGGAAACATC
>JAVXUO010000088.1:0-30000 GCA_033065855.1 Escallonia rubra
GCATCACCTTATAATGACTATAATGTTATATTATATTACTTTGAACTAATAATTTTTTTTTTCTCATGCAAGTAGGAACGAACAATAAATATTATAAGGACTTAATACATAAGTATGGGCTATCTTACAAATTCTTAGTGAAGATTGATCAGAAAAGTCATCGCATAGGGCAAAGGTTGATTGCCGAAGAAGTACATAGAAATGGAGATGGGGTGAGCTTGAAAGGCTCTAAAGGGGTAATTCACTTAGGGGTAATTCACTAGCTTGAAGAATCAAAAGTTCAAAGCCATTAAGGTTGAGAAAGAATGATTTGCTAGAAGATCTTTGTTGTAATCCTATTCTACTATTGTCTTTCAAACAATGACGGTACTGTTCTTGATAGATCATATTTTTATTACATAATAATTGTTTAGACCTTGCCTCCTCTATCTTGATTTCTAAGCTTGTATTAAGCACTTTTTCACTTTCTCACGTAAAGAGCACTTGACTTAGTTTTAAATGCATTTACCACATGCAATATGCATGACTAGCAGTGATTTGTTTTCTAATTGTTTCATTTTTTTTGGTTTTCTCATGTTAATGAAGTACAAAGTTCTGATACACATGAAGAAAGTATTTGAAGATATTTGAGAAAACTTGACCCAAAAAAAAAATTATTTTATATAGGAAAGAAATAGATAAATATCCAAGTGTCAGTATAAATAGCTACACATTAGTTTTCACCATAATTGCCAAAAAAATGTGTTTTTGGTGCATACCATGTGTACTTTGCTATTTTCACAAAAACTACAAATAACATGCCCCTTTTTACACCAAACGGTTTTGGTTCATTACGTGTGCATGTTTTGTTTTGCACTTCAAAAACACTGGCCTAACTCGTTCTTGCTCTTTTGCCACTCTTTGTACTGCAAGTATTTTTTTTAAATATATAATAACTTTAGAAAAAGAAAGACTTACAAGCTTTAAGAATAAAATTTCATCTGATAATAAGTTTTAGAGTTGTTAATTCAAAAAAATCAATGAATTAGTTATATACTCGGGAGTATCAAAAATTGAGATCTCACAAATAATTATATATAAATCTCTTGGACATGAATTATATTATTATTGTGATCTAAGTTTCTTATTTGTGGGTTCATGATATAGAATATTATATGTATTATGGTTCCAAATAAACCAAACAGCCAACCTAAAGAAACAAAACCCACCGTCCCTATCTGCCAAAACCAAACCCACCATCTCTCTCTCTCTCTCTCTCTCTCTCTCTCTCTCTCTCATACACACACACACACACGACGCATTTTTCCCGTATGAAGCGAAGCGGCTAATCGCTACTAACGGTACAAAACAACCGCCATTCCATCTATCTATAAATTAAAAAATCAATTGTTTGGATCATAATTATGAGTTTAATTTTGATTCTTTTGTCGCATTCATTCTCCCATTGTGCGTTGCAAGATTTGATCCAAATTTGTTAACTGCACCTTATCAGTGTAAACCTTTTCAGAATTCAGAATAGACAAGAAAAATCTTGTGTTTCTCCATCCAGGGAGTAGTAGTTATGTTGCTAAATCTTTCAGAAATAAAAATCCAGTATCACGTAATTCCATTTATTTCATTTATGGTCTTTTCTTATTCGCACACCATTTGGAACTACGTAATTTAGCTTTTTCCATCTTAATCATGCTAACTTGTGGCAGCAAAAAAGAGTAAAAAAAATGTGCAAGCAACGACAGAGTTTTATGGCACATGCCCCACATGTTATGTATCGGATCAAGCCCAAAAAATATGTAGCCAAAGTAATAGAAAATTATGTTGCACCAGAGAAGAGGGGCGCAAAAAAATTGAAAGCAGCATTGTAACCACCTCTTCTCAAGTAAAGCAATGTTTGGGACAAACCTTGTATTTTGTGACACTCGACTCTCCAATTCTTCGCCAAGATATTCATGAAAATGTGATGACTCTTAATCTCAAAGTCTCGAAGTTGAATCAAATTAATTATGGGCACTTTACAAGGCAGGAGCAGAAATTTTGAAAAAATATTGTTCAATCAGCCTATGAGTGCAAATGTTCGCATCATTCAGTTTTTAAAAAAAGGTTCAACTCACTCGCATGCACTGGTTGAGGTTTCAAATGGAGAAGAACATACTCGTGAGAAAATCAATAAGAAGCAAAGGGTAATAAAGAAAAGTTGTTTCCGTCGTATGGTTATTATTATTTATAGCTTTTCAGAGCTAATATGTTTTCACGCAGTTATAGGGTTTTCAAGACCATGGTATCACTCTAACAACTAAGAGACCTTCTCAAATTTATGAAACTATTCTGAAATTCATTTATCGCATTTAAACTTAAGGTAGGAGCACCTCTTTTACAGAACACTAGCTTTCTATATTCAATATTGACCTTAAAAATGTTTTCTATTTTTGTTTATCATAGGTATCAGTTTGGAACAACAAGATGATCTTTAACTGCTGCTGCTACACATATTTACCATACATTCTCTTTACGCCTAATGGTTGTTGTATCTATATATGTAGCTAACATTTGCTATAATTAATATAAATAAGTGTTGTTGTATCTTTTGATGAAATTTCTACATTCTAAGTTTTGTTGGTTGTTGTTAAATAGCGTTGACATTTTCTTATAATATGTGCGGATTTCCTTTCCCTTACTTCATGTAAGTTTGAGTAACTCTGGTTTTGATATATGATTATACTTGAATTATATAAGACGGCTTTTGAAATTAGATGTGTCAGCATGGCCTTCAAATACTCTTCATAACCATTATATCCATGCCATCACATTTTTCTATGTATCTTTAATCACTTTATCTTAAAGAATGAAGAATTTTGGGACATTTGTATCCGGAAAATATTCTTCATGCATAAATAGAATTTCTTTTAAATACTAATAGGAGAAAGGCGCCTCATTCTTTTCCCGCGTAAAAACTGAGAAAGAAAAAAAAAAGGAAAACTGAAGGGATGCAAGATCGAGGCGAGAATCATCGCTACTCTTGCACACCTTCGAGTAACGCGGCTCTCCGTCCCCAAGTCCTTTATCTTTTTGCATTCGTAAGGGGGAAGCATTTCACCACCATGACTCAGGTTTGTACTCTTTCTTTCTACTTTGATGATTTTACTGATATATGTTGGATTTTGGCCTAATATTTTTAAATCCTTCCAAACAGATGGAAGTATTAATCATCACACTGCTTTTTCTTCACACTTGATCATCTGATCGCAATGGTATGTTGATGGACATTTAATGAGGATCTAAGTGCTCACCCAGTCGATAATTTCAGGTAAATGACCTTAATCTTACACTAGGTTGTTTTAAGATTTATGGCAACTCACTCTTCCCAAACTTGCATTTTGTAGATAGGGAAATCGCACATCAAGATTCAGACACCCATTTGCAATTCATATTGATGGTCTTTTAAAGCTTTCATGTGAGAAATGAAAGCGTTGGCCAGAGATAGAGGAGAGAAGGGAAAATGACCTCTGAAAGTGAATTTTAATGGGGTGAATGGAATATTGGACTAAGTGGCACTCAAGCTATAAGCTTTTTAGTACTTTTGTGGGAGAAGAACTTAGGATAGGACCTCCTTTTTGAAGATGTGATGCAGCATAAATATGAAAGAACTGTAGCCAGTATACATTGTTATCGCACGTTGATATATTCATGTTTAATTTCAAGTGATTTCAGCATGTGATGAACTAATTGCAAGCTTTTGAAGTATGCTTACACTTTTCTAATAACACCTTAAATGTTCACTTTTTCATATATGTTGTATTCTACAAAACCTACTAACCTTGGCGTAATATAAGTGAAGATATCAAGTTGCGATTTTTCGTTATAAGCTACAGGGTCCAAGATTGTGGCAATACAATTTTCCCTTTAGATATAACTTTCTCTTTCAAGTATTGATAACTGAATTACTGAAGCTATGAAGAAAGTGAAGGCGACTGGTATGTGACATCCAGCCCTCTATTTCCTTCCCAGTGAAATAGAGGACATCCAGCCCTCTATAATTGATGACTTCAATTTAATAGAATCAATGTAGTTTTCTTTCCATTTTTCTAGTAAACTGGTAATCTAGAATGTTTCATCTGTGTACTAGGAAGTTGCATTTCTTGTTTAATACTTAAGTTATTAACATAGGTCATAGGGATGTGTTGTAAACGAAGGAATTGTTTGGCAGTTTTTTACACTATTTTAGTTAAAGAGGGTCCTTTTCTTGATTTGGTTAAATGCAACTTAAATTTTGTAGAAATTGGCTGCTTGCTTATGGGTTTTCTACTATTCTTGTTTTTGATTGTTATTGCTGACGCGAATGAGGTGCATGACGTGTTTCATTTCAAGTAGCTCCTTGAATGTAGGAAGATTTTATTAACTAAATTTAAAGTTTTCCACAATCTAATGCTTGAATTATTGTTCCAAGAATAGGGTTTTTGACGTCTTTGATTTCTACATTTGCTATAATTTCCTACTTTTTTTCCTGCCTTTCCCTCCCTTCTCCATTGAAGAATCAGGGAGAATAACCATGAAGAAGTAATGGTAGTATGATGCATTTTTCATTATTGAGCTTCGTACCCCTGAAATTTCACCAGTCACCAGACTTCGGTAAATAGCCTTGATTCTGTAATTGTAGCTTATTCCCTTTTTTCAACCAAGGAAGTTCTTCATGGTACTAGTCAGCTTCTAAACAAACTTTACACACGTGCTTATTTTTTAGAATTTGCTTTCTGAACTACGTAGCTGCATTAGCCCAAGAACTCTTAATGGGTTCCTATGTCATATGGTTCAATTGTCAATGAATAGCTGATCTGATAGCTCAGAACTAACAAGTCCAAGTAAATCGCTACCACTATTTTCTTATAGGGCATGCGTGTTTAATTATCGATTCTCATGTGGTTTTGATATATAGTGATAGTGATATTTCAGGGTGAGACGCCACACCATCTCAGTGTTTGTTCGGGATGAAAGTGGTATAATAAACCGAATTGCTGGGGTTTTCCCAGGAAGAGGATACAACATTGAGTCTCTTACTGTTGGTTTCAATAAGGATAAGGCTCTCTTTACAATTGTTATATCTGGATGTTGGTCTTACAATTGAGTCTCTTGATGTTGGTCTTGCAACAGGTTGTCGAGCAGTTCAACAAGCTTGTGAATGTCTTGAAGGTTATGACTCACCTTTTCAGCTCTTGGGCTTAGTTGTAATGATATCATAGTTCCTTGTATATGTTTATAGACTCTGGGTTGTCAACACCATCTAATTAATAGAATATACTGGTCAATTGTTGTCTGATTGTAAAATTATTAGGATTGTTAACGTACACAGCCATTGCTTGCTTGGTCAATCAAATCTTATCCCCGTTTAGTATGAGATAGCCCGCTTGAGTCCTGGATCAGTAACTTTGTGCATATTGTATTGAACGTTAGATTAGGTCTCTATCTGGGTACCCGCCGGCAGGAGCAAGAATGGGTACTTGTATCTGGCCAAATGTATGGACCTGCTCATGTATATAGATGTTATTCTTGCACGCTACAGTTACATATTTAATACATGCAAAATAATTGAACTTGACCAGGTGCAACCATGTATACAACACAATTATATAGATGAACGACCAAGTTATTTCATGCTTATAACGTTAGAGAAGAAGCATCTTGCGCTTTCAAACATCAATTTGGTTTTATGTGAGGGCCATAAGTCTGTGCATATGGCGGGATCCTCGATGACTAGAAATGCCAAATCCAACTTGTTTTCATTTCGAATTTGTTTAAGTGAACTCGATATTCATACTTCTGTTCATGTGAAGACTATTTGACTGATGAAATTTATTAGACTAACGACTTCTTTCTCTTCCGGTCTCCATTCTCTTTTCCTCCACCAAATAAAAGGAAATTAAGGTGTTGCAAATATAACTAATATTGTTTTGTCATTAAACATAAAACACGATTGAATGTACACAATAAATGAAGTAAACTTTGAGCACTTAAAGTTGTGCCTATCTGCATTTTCACTACTGCTATCTCTTTTCAACTATGTTCTCTTCTATTTATAGCATGCGACTAAGTACTAAACTGCTGATTGAAAAATGTAATGCCTCTGACCATCAGTACTAAATATTTTGAGGAACTATGAGTTCTTTGCCACCACGTTGTTTAGCACGGATGTGAAAAGCGATTTCACAATACCTTCGTTTTTAATGGACTATTGATCACTATATAGAAAACAACTCACGTGCAATGCACGTGCATCACAACTAGTATATTAAACGAGACAGCTTAGTTACAATTAAGTAAACAAGTAAACCGTAGCGTCAAAGAGGGTAACGAAAAGTATAACTAAACTTAACAAAAGAAGAAGAAACACGATCACTTGTATCAGTTTGATGTGCTTTGTAGGTGTCATACAGGTGCGATATTGGGAAGTCCGAAATGAACTTCAAGTGCGAAAAGTATTTGTAATTGAGTATGTGAAATAACATTTAACCTATAAATGTTGTAGTTCACAAGTTCAAAATTGATTTATATTCTTTATCAATAACTAAACTTAGTAGAACTTAGCGTAACTATACTAACCTATCCATATTATTAGATAAAAACTCAATCACAATCTATAAAGAAAAGATAAAGTAAGTAAGTATAGAAATTTTGTAACCTTATGCAATTGATCTCCGTCTATATTGATGTAATCATATCAATATATAACTGTTTAACCTCAGAAATTTGCAAAATTTTGGTAGAATTCTATAACTTTCCAATTTAAAGTCAATTATTCAACATTGTATGATGTACGTGTATTTTCAAATTGATTGCCTTAGAAAATCAAATATATGGTCAAAAAAACGTCGAACATGACCTTGGAGGAAAACAATTGAAAACACAAGTATTGCTACCATAATACTACATTATCTTGGTTTACAGGTTAATTTCATAATTTAAAAGGTTGGTTACTTGAAAGAATGTAAAATTGACGTGTTTCCACATCTATTACAAAGTCTATTTCTATTTTAAACCTTCTTTTGTGATGACTTTTAATTTACAATTCAGATGACTGTGATTGATATGTAATTTATTATTTTAGCAATAATATTTGTAAAATGAGAATTTTATTGATCAATGACGTGCGTCATAAAATAAAGATAGAAATATGTCCCACTCTTATATGGATTGAAGGTTGATAAAAAGTTTATTATCTGTTAGTAAGTAAACGAATAGTGAAAGAATAGCTTTGTGTACAATTTCATGAGTATTTTACTTCTTAAGCTATCTTTGTTAAAAAAATAGAACTGCATGATACTTAAAATACTAAAAAATAAAGTAAACTTCGTATTCGATGTGAACTAATTGATAATTCCTTGTGATATATCTCAAATATACTCCCAATAATTGGGGAATACCGGCACTCTCAGTCATACTAGGACATTGGGAATTATCTTATCAGAGATCGTGACGTGATCCTCAAGGAACCTAACACGATCCTAACACATCTAGCCTACGGCCCAGTCCTACTAGGGCTCTTCTTCCTACCATTATATAAAGGGGTCTACCCCCAGGTAAAAGGGACGACTACACAACTACACACATTCATGCTTTTTCAGAGTCATTATCATGTAGCTGCGCTCTGACTTAAGCATCGGAGAGTTCTCCGCCGGGAACCCCACCCGGCGGTCACTCGTTTTCTGTCTTGCAGGTCATCGGTCCAGGCTCGGGTTCCGCAACGTACGCGGGACATATTTTAAGCAGCAACATTTTGGCGCCATCCGTGGGACCCGCTAGCCTAGCCGTTTGACCTCAAGAAAACTCCAACAGTTGTTTCGCGAGCGGTCAGCGACAACGTGTCAGAACCACCAACACAAGTGCCGCCGCCGCGGGTCTCCAAGTCAATTACCGTCACAGTTCAGAATTTTCAGATATTGGCCACGCAGCACCGTCACAAGTTTCTACCGTCAGGCCGTGCCGCCACCACCATCAGACGACAATTAGGCAGCACCGCATAAACCAAAATTACAAGGCAGCGCCAATGGAGTCATGACCACCAGGACCAGCCGCGCGCCACAGCAGGATTGCCGTATCAACAAAGAAGATCTTACACAGGCAACCAAACCACAAAAATAAAAAAAGAAGCAGCGCTGTCGGAACCGCCGAAGCTTAGCGGCGTAACCCTTCGTCGGTGCCAATCGGCGCAACCACTGGAGTCGAGCAACAGAGGCCAGAGCAGATACAAAAAACATCCCAAAGAAAAAAGGAAGAAGACAGGACAGCAACATCTTTGTCGCCGTCTACAGTACCGGCACGGCAAGCGCCAATTGGCGCTACCGCCGCTACCATCTGCCAAAGGTCACCATCGTCAACACCGGCGACAAAGAGGTCAACACCACACATAGCCAATACGGGGCCACCTCGCCATCGTCATATCTGCTCCGCCCCCATCAAACAGCGACACACCTCGCCAACAAGCTTTCCGACAACGAACCCGATGTCGCGCCGGCCAAGTCGAACGACTTCATGGTCGACAGCCACAAATGACTGCACCGCCGTTCACCGCAATGGCCATACAGCCACCACTGAGCCATCCATAATCACAGGCCACCGTCAAGATCAGTCACCGCTGGCCTCTTTCTATTGTTGTCTTCTCCGGCGTCATCAACCCAAAAAAGAAGGAAAGAAAGAAGGCAAGATGAAGCAGATCGCCGGCGTGGTGTCACTGTCACCTCTTTTGGCAAAGCACCGGTTCCGCACCCAGCGACCTTCTTAAACGTCGCCTCGTTCACCGCGAGAAAACGGCGACGGCGCCGATTCGCCACCAGCTCCCAGAGATCGCGCCCTGCTTTTGCGCTAGCCAAAGCCCTGACGCCACGGTCGGTAAAGAGCTGTCCGATCTGCCATCGCCGCCTCACAGTGGCGAAGCCCAGTTGAGGGACAGCGTCGCGAGAGCACCGTCGCAGCCAGTCGGTCGCCGCCCGCCACGCGCCCGACGTACCAGCCCCGATCGGCACCTCCATCCGGCGATGCATCAGTCCTTTGCAACTGGAACGACTCCTAGGCGTTGATGTGCTGTCGGCGACGTGATGGAACAGATGGTAGCGACAACCTGTGAAAGCTATTGGGCATGTCTCCATTCATCTTAATCAGGACGTGCACCACCGCGACAACCACCAGAACAGCCGCGAAGGGCGCTCCCCACGGTCGCTACCATCACCGCCGCAACTTTAAAACGCCGCCAGTCACCGGTGATGCAAAGCTACTGGGACTAACAACAAACATCTCAACAAAAAAGAAAAAGAAAACCGGAAGACGAGACGCCAACAACGTCATCGCCGTCGACAGTGCTCACACCGCTAGCGTTAATCGGCGGGACCGTCGGAATCAAGCTGCCAAACCACTGGCAGCAAAGAAGCCGACGCCATACCGCCGCGCATAACCAGCATATCGTCGCCACATAGGGTCCAAACCCTAACAAATGGCCACCGCACCTCGTCCAGATCCAACCGTCGGCCGAAGCCAAGACAAGCAGTGCCACCAGCGCATCACCGCGCCACCGCCTCCCAATCGTGCCACCTCACTTTAGATTGAGAGAGATCGAAGGAGCATGGCCCTGTACAACAGCGATTCTATGGTTTTTCAGAACCCAACATCACTGTGACCAGCAGCAAGGCGATGCCATCACCACCGCGATGGGCAACACCATCACTGTCACCCCATCGTCGTCGTCGGTCCATCTTTGCGCCGCATCACGCCGCCGCCTCACCTTTGTGCCGCGATGGGCTATGGCTTCTCTGTTGAAGAAAGAAGAAGGAGCAGAAGCAAATCAGGTCCATTCTTCCATTTTTTAAAAAGTATTCAACTTTACCCCATGGTTGTGAGTATTTCGAGTTAAGACCCAATGGGTCTTCATTATTTTGCATTAGCCACAACCTTTTTAAAAGCATTAAGCTTGTATCCCATGCAACATGCCTATTTGTGTTTACGACCCACAGGGTCTTATTTATTCAACTTGGGCTACATCACTTTTAAAAGTATTAAGCATTTAACCGGTCAGAAAGGCCTATTTAAGACTCATCGGGTCTCATTTATTTAACATATGTCGCACGTTCTTTAAAAATGGCGTATATTTTATTGCATATATGTTGCTAAAAGTTAAGCGACTGCGATCTCAGGCGTTAGTAAGCCTTTCAAAGGCTGCTTCTAGTGTGCCTCTATTAGCTAGACCTATTTATTTTTTGTCTAGCATTATCTACTCGCGTCCATTAGTGCAAGCACGTCACAAGTCGGGGCATCCGACTGCTATGACATATTAAGCTCACCTGCGACACGCAGTGCAACACACCCCTGTCAGCTAACTGACAAAACCCTAATGGGGCCACGATGTTTGAACACCGCCCTTCATTCTGTGTTAAAAACATAGTTGAACTTTTAAGTTCATGTGCTTTATTGCTTTAAAAGCTGTTTTTTCAGTCACGTACTTTTATTTCTTGCAAGGGTTTATACTGCGCTCGTAAGCATCAACAATGACGCAAAACCACTTCACAAGCAAGGAACAAATTCACAGCACCCGGCGACTTAAAGGTCACGCCTAGGGTTTTTGCTGCAGTATCATGCCGCCTCGACATTATGTATCCGGTCATACAGTGACCGACTATCAACGGTCAAACATTCACACCAGCGCATGCTACTAATGCAATTGGTGAATCGGAGCACTTTGCGCTCTATCTGCCCCCGAGGGCACGTATGACGAGAACTCTAAGTTCCGTCCAGCCCCCAGGGCATTTACATGAGCTACATTCGCCGTCAAGTGCGCATACGAGAACTCTAAGTTCCGTCAGCCCTCCGGGCGTATGTTCCATGAGCTCCATGTTCCATTCCCCCTCAAGGGCACTTATCAGAACTCTACGTTCCACTAGCCCTCTAGGGCGGTCCCTCAAGGGACGAACACCCTCAAGGGTAACATGATAGCACACAAGTGTTATCTGACACGGTCTAGCTTTAGTTCTAGCCCGAGAAACGGCAAAACCACGTGGGAGTTCGTCGCCCTACCCTGTTTTGTTAATTCGAAACCTGGCCGAGCGTGAGTGCGAGGCTTCTTTGCCAGCCCTTAGCCGACGATAAGGGTTCGCGTCAAAGTAAAACGCAAGCATGATGTGGTCAGCTCAAGCTAAAGAACACACACTTGCACAAAATAAACACCTTCCACAGGAGAGGTGACCCCTCAAGGGGACATTCAAACACTTAGCACATGCAACAACTTGCATGCACAGCTCTGTGTCCTTTCTCTAGAGAGGCTAACGTGGGGCACAGCCTTTAATGGATCTCGAGATCCCATTATTCATCTTCCCAAAGATGATTCCGAATAGCCTACTTAGGCGATATTCGAAAGACCTAGCTCTCAAGAGCTAGAGTTCTAGCATCATACTCGGGCAAAGTTCCAAGGCTTAAGCTCCCAAGAGCTTAGGTCCGAGTACATGGAGTAGAGAAATATTATTACCCCTACAAGCGGATGGAGAATCCCTTACAAATCTAACGTGTGTCTCAAGACACCAGGTATAAACTTCCTCAGCCAAACATTTTGGCTAAGGAAGTGGGGGGCTTATGATATATCTCAAATATACTCCCAATAATTGGGGAATACCGGCACTCTCAGTCATACTAGGACATTGGGGATTATCTTATCAGAGATCGTGACGTGATCCTCAAGGAACCTAACACGATCCTAACACATCTAGCCTACGGCCCAGTCCTACTAGGGCTCTTCTTCCTACCATTATATAAAGGGGTCTACCCCCAGGTAAAAGGGACGACTACACAACTACACACATTCATGCTTTTTCAGAGTCATTATCATGTAGCTGCGCTCTGACTTAAGCATCGGAGAGTTCTCCGCCGGGAACCCCACCCGGCGGTCACTCGTTTTCTGTCTTGCAGGTCATCGGTCCAGGCTCGGGTTCCGCAACGTACGCGGGACATATTTTAAGCAGCAACACCTTGCATGCTTCAGTTTTTAAATACTTTATTTTAGAATTTCAAATCTTAATTTCAAATGCAATTCAACTAATGTTATAATTCCAAGTGTAGAAAAGAAATCTGAGTAACCACAGCATTATCTACTATGTGATCTAAGCATAATTTCTGTAGTCATATCTTGCCTACTACATTCACCATATCTCAATACAAAGTTATGACGAATTCATGAGAAATGAAATACTGTTTTTTTTGTTGATATTTTTGTACATATATAAGTACGATAAATGAAAGGTGAACAAAGATTAGACCCTTGACATTTCTCTTCAATCACATAGTAACATAATAACAAATAAAAAAATTAATGTTATGGTAATTCTTTAGGATTATCAATCATTCACTGTCATCGTCTAAAACCATGTTAACTACTTTGAATTCAATTAAATTCACCTAAAAACCTTAAGAATAGTCATCAATAAAATTATTTCTTTACAATGTTACACGGGAAAGAATAGTCATCATTTTATAAGTTTAACCTCAATCATGTGCAAATCTTTTGTAGAAAGCTTTGACATTTTTGCACTACAAAATCTAAATTGATTGTCTTAGAATTTTTTTAAAAAAAAATACATCACACGGATGGATAAAAAATCATCAATCACGATCATAAAGAAAAACAATTAAACACATGTATCGCCACTATATAACGTTTTATTATCTTTTTTAAAGTTGGTTTTATATTTTTTAAAATGTGTTTTTTTTTAAATTTAGCACGTGCTTCCATTTCTTTTCCAAACTCTATTTTGAAGGCATTTATTAGTTGACTATTGAAGTCTACATAATAGCCTCGCTGCACCTCAACGTATTAAGCGAAAATGATATGACTATATATGCAAACGGTAATCACTAGATTCTGATACATAATAAGTAAAGGAGGATATAAAGGACTAGAAAATTAGCATGTTAGTGAAAGCTAGATTTATTTTTACCATGATAGTAGTTTTAGATATATTGATAAAATGAATTAGCATAGTAATGCACCAAAATGAAATTCATTTTCAGTAATTTATATAGTTGCCATTGATATGATTCTAATTGTCTTAAATAGTATGCTCATTTATTCATGAAATATATATACATGAATGATGTCGATTATTATGTTCTATCGTGTATGTGTGCATTACCTCATTGAAAGTTGTTCTATTTGTTACTCCCTCCATCCCACATAAATTGATCAACTTTTCTTTTTTGGTCGTCCCACAAAAATTGCTCATTTCACGATCCTTTCTAATTGGGAGCTGATCCGTTGCTAGCGCTAGCAGAGTTGCTAGCGCTGTTTTGCCGTCCGCTATATAATATAGCGGACGATATTTTACGTCCGCTACATTATATAGCGGACCTGCTAGCGCTAGCAATGGATCACGATCCTTTATAAATTAATAAAGATTATGTAAGTATTTTTACATATTTACCACTTTTACATTTTTTATTCTAATTCTCTCTCCACATTTAGATCTCTATTAACTCATTTTCTCTCTCCTTACCACTTTCTCACACTTTTTATTTATTTTTCTCTTCACATTTAATATGCCACTAATTCATTTTCTCTCTCCTGGCCCACTTTTTTCCCTATTCTCTCTAAAAGGTAGAATGAAAAATACATAATATATCACAAATCCTTAATCTGTGTGCAAAAAAAAAAGTTGATCAAATTATGCCGGACATAGAGAGTATATATTTATTCAAAACACAATCGACTATGCTATGATATATGATTGACGAAAAAATCAAATTGCATCTCAATCCGACCAGATTACATCTCATCCCATGCCGTTGCGTTGGGTCATTTGCTAGTGTGATGATTGCCAAGAGTCTTACAACAAGAGCAACGCCGGAGCTGACCAAGGAAGTTCCCTCCAAACTTCAAGTTCTTAACATACCCTAGGTTCAGCTTGATAGAATCAGAGATATCCTCAGAGGTATTAACTCCAACGCACAATCTAGGTTTAAGCTTATCCATGTTTTTGGCCAGGGAGGCACATCAAAGATTTTCAACATTAACACCCAAAATGCTTAGAGGCTGTTTGAGATTGATTCTAAAAGTAAATTTTGATTAAATCAGAAGGAGTTTCTAAAATCAGCTTTAATTCATATAACATAATACATAAAAAAATGTTGAAGGTGTTTGGATAAAAAAAAGGTTTAAAATAGGTTTAGTGTAGCAAAATTACCATATAGTGTATACAAACTGAAATTAAGCAATTAATGTTGTTCATATGTAAGGATATTTTTGTAAATCTCTTGGTCAAACATGATTCTCCAAAACTGATTAAATCTTAATCCAAAAAAATGAGGATTATGGATTTAATCAGTTTTGAGTACAATGGAGCAGATTTAGTCAGTTTATTTTTTTTGACAAACATTTCAAAACTGATTTAATCAGGTTTGATCGACCTAGAATTAATCACAAACACCCTCTTATCCATCAACATTTCGAAGAAGTAAAGGGAAGTTTGAAAACTCAATCTTAGTAGGTATCTTTTCAAATTCTCTCTTGGTTTGTCCAAACTTGGGTGCCATCATTCCATGCCAAGGAGCCTGCCACCACAATGTTATCAGGCCCCCATCAACAGCTTTAGCTATGTTATCAGGTCCCCCATCAGCCTCCCATCTTTTCCTTAATTGTAGCTTCACCAGATTAATCTGGATGCTTAATCCGTTTGGTTTCCGCCCCCCTGCGACAGATGGCTCCCACTTGCAATGGCTCAACTTCATCCTCAAGCAACCTGGATGGGCCGTGAAAGATCAACAGCGATATACGGTGTATGTGACAACCCTAATGGACATGATCTGGTATGCAAGGAACAAACTCGTCCATGATAATATTACTCCAGACCCTGAGAAATTGGCAAAAAGCATCAATTCTGCTACGAAATGCCTATTAGCGATTCAAGATATCAAAATAGTTGATCGAGTGCTTGTAGAGGCGTGGACCCCCCCTCCATTTGGATGGAGAAAAATCAACTTTGATGCAGCCATTAGAGGTGAGAAAGCTTGTATTGCGATTATTTGCATAAATGACAAGGAGATTGAATTCGGGTTCACGGAACTCATCAACTCCAACAACCCTGAAGTAGCAGAAGCAAGAGCTGTTCTCTTAGCCATTAAACATGCTTTGAAGCTCAAAATGGATTATGTGATATTTGAAGGTGATGCCGAAGCAATTATTAAATGCTTTCAAAACTTTGATATGGAATCAAGCTGGAGAATCAAGTCAATCATTGATGAAGCTAGAGCTTTGATTTCTAGAATCAAGTGCTGGGATGCAATCTTTGTCCCTAGGATGGCCAATAGAGCAGCTCACAATTTAGCTGCTAGTTCTTACTTTTGTAATGTTTTCAGTCTTGTTCTCACATCTTCCAACCTTTTGTCTAACTTGGAAGAAGTGGGGAACAACTTTGTTTGTACTTAATTTTTATCTAATGCATATCCCTTACCCAAAAAAAAAAGCAATGACTTCCTACCCGTTAAAATTAATAAAGACTACAGAACCCATTATCCAAAGACAAAATATGAAGTATATCATTTTTCCGAAAATTCAGAGCTCAGTTCTTAACAAATTGGAAAGGCATCCTATAATCAAAGAACATTGCATCAAGGGGAAAGTACCAAAATGAGTTTCCCATTTGGCATATTGGGGTGACTCATTTTGGGCCAAGCAGTTGAGACATGGTGCATCCTTAGCTTGCAGTTTTAGTTATTTGAACTGAAAGTAGAGAAGTTGAACTACGACTTGAAAAATCTATTACTCTCTCCGTTCCTAATTGATCATGTTTGACTTACACGCTTATGTAGGATATGAGTCATATTTTTTAGTTTTTCATTCTATCTAAAAAAAAGAAATAAAGAAGGAGAGAGAAACAGACCAAAATGGGTTGGGAAAAAGAAAAATAGATGGGTGAATGATTAAAGGTGGAAAGAGAAATAGAGTTAAAAAGGTATAATAAGGGCAAACGTGGAAAAACACCTATGAAATCTTTCTTATTTTGAAAATTAATCAAACTTTTTAGTGACAATCCAAAAGGAAAATATAAAAAAAAAAATTTAACTAANAAGACTTTTATTACCAAAACCACTACATCTTACATCTATATACATCAGTGTTCTACTACAATTTCAAAAAAATCAAAATTACATCATAATGCAAAAACTTAAAATTGTAGCACTGCAGGTGGCAGTTCCCACCTGCAGCATAAATGCTTGTTGGTTTGGTTGCCACAACTCTTTTCACGCTCAAGACTATAGAATATACATTTCTGAATTTTTACAATGATTTCAGGTCTCCCTTGCTGGCTTCCTATAAAGATTCTCTGATGTCTCTATTCGCAAACACTGTAAACTGTAACAGCCAAGGCTAATTTGTTCAATCTAGCTCTAAAACTTTCCCCTCTGAATTTGTGGCAAGCATAATGTACTAATTCGAACCATGTTCTGAAAGTTTGGTGTATATGTAGCTTCCTACAAACCTGAATCCAGACTACCTTGGTCAGATTGCACTGCATAAAGAGATGCTCAATGGTTTCCTGATCCTTAAAGCATAGGTTGCAGTGATCTTCAGTTACCATATTCCAAGCTTTAAACTTGTCTTAGGTCCGTAATTTCCTTTTGTATAACAGCCATAAGATAAAGGCACATTTTGGGATATGTCCAGAAAACTAGATAATTTTCCACCATTGCACTGTAGGCTTGTTGGTCCTAATAGCATTCCATGCAAAAAAAGGAGAGACAAATAATACTCTCTCTATCCCAAAAAAGTTGATGATATAATCAACTTGATGATATAATCAACTTTTTTTTGGAACAAAGAGAGTGTTATTTGTAACTCTTTTTCTGACTGCCAGAAAAGAACAAACTTTAGTTTCTACCCGGGTTGTAGGAATCTTCTTCCAACCCCGTGTATAGTGACAATTTATAGTCATTAAATGCTTCTAGTAACTTTTCTTCTAACACTTTCAGCGACAATTAATAGGAGTACTTTTTTAGCGTCATCAAATAAAAGCTACTAGAAACGATTGATTATCGCTATACAAGGGGTAGGAGGAAGATTCATCCAACCGAGGTGGCAACTAATTTTTTTCCGCCAGAAAAACTAAATCGAGAACTGATATTCACTAACTATATTCGTCCCAAACCTACTTTTCAGCAACCCATGAATTGTTTTGATATATAACCTTAGAACTTCTATCCACCAAAGTAAACACACGTGTCATTTTCTTCACGTTCAAATTTCATTGCATTTGCCGCCTTTTTTGTCATTTTAGAAAGTGGCGTGTAACAATCATTCCTCTCCTTCGCAGAGGATACATTTAAAACTTATTAGCTAAAACATTGATCCGCACGGCATTTAAATGTTTTGTTTTGAAGGTCTATTCAATTTAACTGGATGGATGTGACTACAAATAGTCAACTAGTATGGTGCTCCTTTCCTCCAAAAGCTACAAATAGGAAGGATTTTGGCCAAAGAACTCTCATTCCTTGCAATCAACCCTCTTCTAAATAGTTCTCCTATGGTGCTACAATATTCCCCTTCTTTCGCTAGCCTTTTAGCTTCCCTTCTCTTCATGTACATGATTGCCAAGCAATGGAAAGGATCTAAATCGAAACTACCACCAGGGCCAAAGTTGTTGCCCCCAATTGGGAACATACACCAACTAATTGGCTCATCACTCCCATGCCATGCCTTAAGAGAATTGGCCAAAAACTATGGTCCAGTTATGCACCTAAAACTTGGTGAGCTTATAGCCATAATCATTTCATTGCCAGAGGCAGCCGAGGCAGTCCTCAAAACAGATGAGCTTAGTCTCATGCAACGTCCTTTACTTGCCGCGGTAAAGGCTACGTCTTATGGCGGATTTGGGGTCGTTTTCGCCCCTTACGGGCAATACTGGAGACAAATGCGAAAAATTTGTACAGTGAAATTACTAAGTGCTAAGCGCGTCCGGTCTTTTAGACCAGTGAGAGGAGAAAGTTACCAAGGTTATTATTCGTAGTTCCTCATCTAACGGGGATTCCGTCATTAATCTGACGGACAAGATATTCCAATTGACTAGTAGCATGACCTCAAGGGCTATGTTTGGTAGATAATGCAAGGAGGGGGATGAATTAATTTGCTAAGGTAGTAAAGGGAGGGAGCGAGTTGGCCAGTGGGTTCGACATACCCGAGCTGTACCCTTCTTTTAAGATTCTTCAATTCTTTAGCAGTAAAAAATTTATACTAGAGAATCTGCACCTAAGGCTCGATAAGCTTCTCGATAATATCACATGACATGAATCATGACATGTCACCACCACTGACATCAAAGCTATTATGCTGGTACGTACACCTTTAATTATAGCTACCGGTAGACCAACGGTCATTCAGGCATCCGGGCATCCAGCCCAATCGGCGTCAAAGTAAGCAGATAATGAAAGATCTGACGGCTTGGAGAGGCATAGGCCAAAGTGGAGGGTATCTTTGAGATATCATAAGTTGCCCTTCACAGCTCACAAGTGCTCACATGTGGCTGATTGCATAAATTGAGCAACCTTGTTAACAGAGTAGGAAATGTCAGATATTGTAAGGCCCCAACGATGCTGCCGTAGTCAGTGGGGGATTGATGAGGATCACCATGATCCCGAGAGAGTTGAGTTCACTACAACAACATTGGTCTTTAGCGACGGATTTTTCCATCACTAAAGACCATAAAACCGTGGATAAATACTTTTACCGATGGAACGTCCTTCGGTAAAAGTCTGTTGGTAATAACCTCGTTGCTAAAAGATTGGCGACGGAATTATGTGATCCGTCGGGAAAGTTTTAATTTTACCGACGGAACTATTTACTTTTAGCGACGGAATTTTCCGTCGCTAAAGGTATTTTTCATAATTTCTTAATTTTTCAAGAAAAAACTTTTAGCGACAAAAATTCGTCGCTAAATGTCCATCAAAAAAGGCATTAGCGACATTTGTTATGTCGCTAAAATCTATCTCTAAAAACATTTACAGAATTTCGTCGCTAAAAGCTTGTCTTTAAAATTTTTACTAGTCTGTTGAAGGACTTTTAGCTACAGAATTACGTCGCTAAAAAGCTGAAAAAAGGCTTTTTATTTTATTTTTTTAATGTTTTTTTAAAAAAACCCAAACCTGTTTAAGACAATCCAACAATAATTTAATTTATTAAACTAGCATTGACCTTTTACTAAATTTCAAGTAACACAAATAAGATTTATTGTCATATACACCACCAACTAACACTAAATACTTTAACTACCAAAATTACATGTTCACCAAGAATATGATATAAAAGCGATCACATCTACAAATCCCAATAACAAAATTTCTAGTTTCATTGAATCTAAAAAATATATAAATCAGATGCCCAGCGTACAAGTAAAGAAACCGTGGAACCCACTCAAGTCAAGAACAGTTCATTGCAGGTTGCAGTTCCTAAGACTCGTGCATGCTTGAGTGGAATTGCATTTGAGATTATATAAATCTGCAAGCTCAGCAATAGGCAATAGCAGCAGACAACCGTCAACATGATAAAAATAGAAAATATATAGGACTACAGGATTTGTAAATATGGAAGACCTCTTAATTGGAAACTACATTATGCAAAAATGTGGTAGAAGTCAACCATGTAGTACACTACATTCTTTTCCTCTGTTAACCAAATGACACAGACTAGAGGATTTCATGATCAAGTATTTCATCGACTACAATAACAGATCGAGTTCTGAAACAGTAATAAAACTGTAGAAACACCGAAGATAAGTCATAGAATAAAGAGATTAAATTAGTTCAAGATTTTCTCCCTACTAATCATATACACCCTCTACAGATTACTGCAGATTGAACGAGCACAAAAGCAAATAAAAGGAGAAGTGAGCTCATAAAATATCATGTTTTTCTTTTCGTTCCACTATCTCCATTGGACTTAATCTCTCCCTCTCCATGCCCTGCCCCTGCCCTGCCATGCCACTCCCCTCCCCTAAATCACACGCACTATTTTATTGTTGGTGTACATTTCTACCTATCAAGGCAGATTCCCAGTCATCTCCTCCAATCTACCGAAAACAAGCATGATTGCACCCAGTAGAAAACCATAATTGCCAGTGCTATCAACATATAGAAACCTGGCTCTTCAGCTCCTTCACTTCCTTCTTCCACCGCACCTTTGAATCCACTTCTAGTACGCACATGGCTGCTCTATTACACATCATTAGTAACCCAAGAGTTCGTAGACACTTCTGAAGATTCCGGTTGAAGCACATTTTATGCTCATGTATGTTGTTACTGTTGAATCATTAATGTATCATCCATACATCATAAATAGGATTTAGTAACATATAATCGTCACAAAAAGCATGGCATCTTACTAGAGAGTTAATCCCAAGCAGCTGCTATTCAAGAATGTTTGGTCCCTTTCTTGCCTTCGTGGGATCAAATCTTAGGGCCAAAATCCTAAAAAAATTTATTTACCTAGATGCATCAAACCGATTGAGGGTAGGGTGTCTTTGCACGGGAGAAGATTTTATCTTAATTGACGTGCAAGTTGACCTTACCATTCAAACCACCAAAAAAAAAGATTAACAAGAAAAAAATCTTACTGGGGAGTTGTTTGGGACAGTTTCCAACAAATTACATTACTTATTATGTTGCATATGCAGAATTGACGTTAAGGAGAAGAAGGAGAGCTTTTCAATCCGATGGTTAGAGATCAAATCCTTAAACCCCCTTAATCATATCTAATTATATATATATGAAAGCCGAAGCTGAGAGAATGTTGTCCAGTCATCGCTTACTTGGACACTCTCTTAATTCGCCATATGGACTTTCCTATTTTGAATATTTTAATTATTTTAAAGTTACTTATTTTTTTAATAATGATTTGGATTCATATTCTCTCTCTCTCTCTCTCATTGAATTCCTTCTTTCCATTTGAAATTCAATCAATTATATAGATTTTACATTTTTTCTCTCTTCTATGTTAACATGCATCACTCAAAAATTTTATTTATATCTTGACAATTCCATTAATTTCTAGATTTTGACAAAAGTAGTTGTTTATATATTCATTTTTTTTTATCTTAAATCTTTTTTATTGTTTAGGGAAATACAAGATTCTCCAGCAATTTTTCTCTTAAACTACCCTAATCTCCTTCCTTTTATTTCATTACAAGTTTAATACATAGTTTACACTCCCATTTTTTCAATCATTTTTTATTTACTGTTACTTTTTTCTTGATAGTCTTAAGTAATAGTTTATCACTGCAATTGTTATTAGTTAGTAGAGATCATTTCTATTATTTCATACACTATTTTTCATCTTCATTTGTCACTAAAGGTCATTTATAACGATAAAAATTGGTAGCATAACTCCTTTAAAAAGGTAAAAATAATTTTTGATTATCTTATTGTCATTACTAATTTTGATTATCTTATTGTCATTACTAATTTTGAAATTGGACACTCTCTTATTTCGCCACGTGCACTTTCTATTTTGACTTTTTAAAAATATTTTGAATTTACTCACCTTATTAATTATGATTTGTATTCCTTTTTTCTCTCTACCCCTCTATCATTAAATTTGATTTGAATTTCTTATTGTCATTTAAAATTCAAACAACTAAATAGATTTTATAATTTTCGCCCTTCTATATCAATATATGACATTTAAAATTTTTCTTTATATCTTTGCATTTTCATTTTTTTCTAAGATTTTGTTCAAACTAATTCTCTACATAAACCCTCTAATCTTAAATATTTTCTATTGTTGAGATAAGCCCAATATTCTCCATTCTCTCTCTCTCTCTCTCTCTCTCTCTCTCTCTCTCTCTAACTAAAGATAATCTCCCTCCTTTTATTTCATTACAAGTTTACATGTATAGTTTACTCTCCCATTTTATCCTCAATTATTTGTTAATATATTTTTACTCTTTTCTTGGTTCCCTTGAATGACACAAACCTCAACATACGGGTTATTATTGTTAGTTTTACCACTATTATTGCTATTAGTTGGAACGGACTATTTTTATCATTTCATATATTATTTTTCATCTCCATTTGTTACTAAAAGCTAACAATTATTACTTGAAGTCATTTTTAACGACAAAAATTGGTAAGAAAACTCATATAAAAAGGTGAAAATAATTTTTTAATTGCTTTTTTGTAACTACCAATTCTGTTATTATTATTTGGCATATAAGTACGAGATCTTTTAATCACTACTTTACAGTTGTTGCTCCCGTGTGCAACGCACGGGATAAAAGCTAGTACCATTAAGAAAATCTAACTTCAGATAGGTCCTCCACTCCCTTCTCCCAACCCTTCCTGTCGCCTTTCAATAGAAGATTTTTGGTAATCTTTTGGTTTGATTTGGAACACCTAGTCTTTGCCATGGTCTAGTTTACTGTCTAGAATCAAATAAATTCCATTCTGTGAGGAACAATAGAATAACCAACATTACATTACCCCATAAAAATAATGCTTGGCAAATTAAATAAAGAGGAGATAATAATATCAGTACAAGGAACCTCATCATTCATTTCCTTTATATATTCAAACAACAAGTTAAGTACATATATCCATTCATCCATGCGAATGGTATCCCACAAAAGGTTCAATAGAAAACTGAATAATAAGAGAGGGAGAGAAGATAATGAACCTACGTGCTAGATGGTAGATTTGGCAAAGCGTCAGCGGCGCAGTGAGTGTGTCAATTGGGCGGCAGCAGTAGCGAGGGTGGGTGGCATAGGAAGAGGGCAGGGAAGAGGAGAGGCGGCGGAGTGGGTGGCGACCGACAGTCGGCTGTGTGAGAGAATGAGTGAGAGACCGAGGGGCAGGGGGTGGTGAGGAGGGGAGAATGTAAAGAACGGCGGAGGAAATGAAATGAAAGCAACAGTTAGGGTTTCCTTAACTTATAGTAAAATAAAAAATTTATTTCCAAAATAAAAAATTCAAAAAAATATTGAGAAAATATGAAAAATATTTTTAGCGACGGATTTTTCTGTTGGTAAAAGTCCGTCGCTAAAGACCTTTACCGACAGATTGTTCCGTCAGTAAAGGTCTTTAACGACGGACTTTCAGCGAATCTGTCGCTAAAAGTTCATCGAAAAAAACTATTTTTCTTGTAGTAGTTGAGATTGCCATGGGAGTGAGAACTGGTTTGGCCGCATCAAGGTGAGTCCGATTTACGAGGTTGTTATGCATTTGCATTGAAGGAGTAGGAGACCGCGATCAGTGTGAATGACTTCAATTCCAAGGAACTAGTGAAGAGGGCCAAGATCTTTGACGGGGAATTCGGCATTAAGGGCGCCAACAATGCGATTGATAGTCGGTAAGAAATTTTCAATGAAGATAATGTCGTCAACATATATGAGAATGCATATGAAAACTGTGTCGGTGCGAAGTATGGACAGAGACGTATCCGAAAGGCATGCACGAAATCCAAGGTCAATGAGTCGTCAAGCATAGTTTGCGCACGTGGTGGGGGAACTGAGAGTGCTTAAAGCCAGGGCCTGGAAGGTGAGAGAATCTGGGAGCCGTTAAGCGGTGTGTGACGTGGAAGAGTGGCGCAGATTCTTGGGGGATGTGTTTGTGGGTTAGGATAGGATAGGATAGGGTGACAGGATGGGTGAGATAATGGAAAATAATTTTGTGTTATCAACACACGTGTTTGTGCCAAATATCTTCTCCGTTACATTTGTAACAGTCTTCGGACGAGGGACTGACTGTTAACTTGGAAACCTTGTCTTCAATCACTTATCTAAATGCGCTTAACTCCATGGTATAATTGCAGTAATTATAAAATTTATGCATATACTAGTTTTTACTTTTACAGGTTTGTATTTTTCATGACTTGTGGCTACTCGGATAACCATAGTTATTCTAGAGCTAATGCATATACTACGGTTTTTTGGACAAAATTGGGAATTGACCATTTTGTCTTAGAAGAAATCTACTCTGGATAGCTGATTGGACTTGTAATATTGTTTTTCCGATTTCCTAATAATCTTTTCTTGCAAATTTTGATCTCGCTTTCTTGTCTTGGTTTGCCTAATAAAGTACCTTCTTGTTTAAAAGGAAAAAATAAAAAATAATTTCTTGTAAAACTGCATGAGTTTGGTAAGGAATACTATATAGGTACTTAGTCGCCCTAACGATTTGTGTCGTTATTAAGTATATATTGTATGATAGTAGTCAGAGCATGTCAACTTTCTTGCAGTATTCAAAATCTTTAATTGGCTTGGAAGAATGAAAAGAAAGAGGGGTTGGGAAGAAATACTCAATTGACGGAGTGTGTGTGTGTATGTTTAAATAGTCAGAACTGTAATTTTTTATGACCCGTCGGTATGAAAACTCAAACTCGAGACATTCCTCAAGACCTTTCGCCACTCCACCACCACTTGAAATTGCGATATGTGGGTGTTGAACACATTATTATGTTCATGTAAATTGACATCACCATTTCATTTCAAAGTGATATGGCAAAATTATTGTTTTTTGGTCTCAGTTTCAAATTATTTGGTGGTATTGATTTTAACTTTCCAACAAGTTTCAGAAGCGAAGCAAGAATAACCGGAGGACCGGAAAACATTTTGTTTTGAGCTTAGCATTTGAGCCTTAAAATAAGATAAAAAGGTTTGTTTTCTAGATTCCTTTAAACCAAACGACTTACATATCAAGACACAAACTTGTAAATGCAAAATTTTCCAATCTAATGCATACTTGTAAATTACATTATAAATTGGTCCGTGATTGCCAATGTAATGAAGAATGAAGTTTAGCTTAGAAGAATAAATAAGAATAAGATCTAAATTTTATCAAGTTCTTGATTGTAAAAAATTAAGAAGTAAAGTTGTTCATCTATTGAAGGTTTACGTTGCTATGCTTATTTTAATAAACTTAGAAGCAACGCCTTCTTTAATTACCACCAGTTCATTCCTTTAAGTGGATGCAGATAAAATTTGGTATAATAACTTAAACGCTAAAATTACATACATCTTATATCCAGAATATTGAGGAAATGAAGTACCCACCACATCAGAGAAATGGTAACAAATATGACAACAGTAACTTCTCATCTTTTTGTTTATGTTCTTTCATTTAAATTTTTAATTAATTAAAATTTTACCAAAATACCTAGGAAGACAGCCACCCGCGTAGCGCGTGGACGTCTAACTAGTATATATAACAGTCTCTTCGGACGAGGGACTGACTGTTAACTTGGAAACCTTGTCTTCGATCACTCAGCTAAATGCGCTTAACTCCATGGTATAATTGCAATAATTATAAAATTTATGCATAGTTGAAATGGATTTAAGGCTACTATTAAACATGTTATTCTATCTAAAAGTATGCAAATACTATTTTGGATGTGATTCTTATTTTTAAGTTATTTAATTTTGCATGAATTATATGAGGCTATATTATGAAACTTACATAATGTGAAAACTAATAATAAAACTCTAAATATACTAGTTTATTTGGATTTAATTTTCAATATCGTGTCCCTCTCTCAGACAAAGATAAAAAAATCATGGATCTAGAAAACAAAAATAGCGTATGAGATTTAGAAAAAAAAAATTATGTTACAGTTAATTTAATAAATGTATATATATTTTCACATAACATAATGATTGCAAAAAATTACATATACAATATATAAGCTCGATAATGAAATTATAGGACAATTTTTTGTTTTGATAAGACCGCAGGACCAACAAAGTGACTATATCGCATATATGAGATTTTGAAAAGAATCACATATATGTATTAGAAAAAAATGTACAATTAAATCAAATAATCTTAATTACTGTATTTTGAGAACATTTAAAACATTTAAGATGCAAAAATATATCCGTGTAATTTTACAAAACTAATGATTAACCAGATCGTTTTTACATATGGCCCTTACGATCAATAAAAAGACTTTTTCATTTATACTTAATTAAATTTTCATGAAAAAATGAGACTAATTGGTAAATCTTAAACAAGTTATAAGCCTTAAAACTTAATTCTGATTATAATGCAATTTATTACAACTATGAGCGGTGATTTTGTGAGAATTAAATAGCAAGTGATTGATTAACTCTCGCCTATAACATTAGCCTAGTACAATGATATTTAACTTATTAAAATCCTCCCTTTTTGGAGAAGTATCATGGACTAACTTTGAGAGAATGAACAAGAAGATGGATTTATTCAGATTGACCAACGACGAAATTAGTACGTAGAAGTAATAATCAAAATAATAATGTTTTCATCAACGAAACACATGGACTATCACTAGGGTTAAATCCCATCGTTTAACTTTCCTCTAAGCCTTGCTCGTTGATGTTTTATTGGGCGGAGGAGGACATCACTAAGGTTGCAGTCAGGACCAAAGGATCCTTTCTCTTCACAGATGCCCCAAAAGCTTCAATCATGTTGAGCTCTTCCGATTTCATTCCATGTGGGAGTTTCCAATCAAAGTGGTAGAGCAGTTGAGCAAGTTGAAGTTCAACGTTTGCAATACCAAATGCTATGCCAGGACACATCCTCCTACCAGCTCCAAATGGGATGTACTGAAAGTTAGTTCCTTTATAATCAACGGAAGATCCATCAAACCTTTCTGGTAGGAAGCAATCTGCGTCGGGCCAATGTTTTGGATCTCTGGCTATTGCCCACAAATTAATGATGACCCTAGCTTTCAGTGGTATCTTGTATTCACCGATTTCACAACTTTTTATCGATTCTCTTGGCGTCAAGGGAGCAGGCGGGTGTAACCTTAAGGTTTCTTTGACTACACACTTCAAATAGTTTAGTTCTTGAATGTCTTCCTCATTGATTTTCCCCGTGTCTTTGAGACATCGTCGCACCTCTGCTTGTGCCTTCTCCATTACTTTCGGGTTCTTCATCAATTCTGCCATGGCCCATTCCGTTGTTGTTGCTGAAGTATCTGTCCGGGCTCCAAAAATGTCCTGAATATCAGAAATGAGTCGTCAGTCAATTGTGCATGCACGTGGAAGAAATATGACCGATTACTTGCTCTTTAAGTCTTGAGACCATTAGAGTAGTCTAGACAATTAGAGTGTTGTTATAGTACCTCAAGGAATCCAATCTTTTTTACCCGAGTAGGTTGAGTCCAGTAGCTCCATTTGAGCCTCAATGCATAGTTACAGAACATTTTAAGTTAAACAAGACAACAGAAAGAACAGAAGCTACGTACCAGCATGATAGCTTTGATGTCAGTGGTGGTGAAAGGAAACTCGAGGTCCTCCGACTCCACAAGATTCAGAAGCACATCCACAAGGTCTTCTTCTTCATGCCGTGACATACCGTGATTCGTGTCCCTTTTCTCTTTGCGGTCCTTTATGATATTATCAAGGAGCTTATCCAGCCTGAGGTGCAATTTCTCCAGTGTCGATTTTGTGCTACTGAAGAATTGAAGAATCTTAAAGGAAGGGAACAACTCTGGCATGTCGAAGCCGCCAGCCAACTCGCTCGCTCCCTTCACCACCATAACAAAGTCATTCCCCTCCTTGCACTCTTTACCAAACATAGCCCTTGAAGTCATGCAACTTGCCAAGTGGAATATCTTCTCCGTCAGATTTATAACAGAGTTTTCGGAAGATGAGGAACTGGAAATGGAGTCGATGAACTTGGAAACCTCCTCTTCTCTCACTGATCTAAATGACCGGACGCGCTTAGCGCTTAGTAATTCCATGGTACAAATTTTTCGCAGTTGTTTCCAATACTTTCCGTATGGAGAGAAAACAACACCAAAGCCTCCGTATGACATAGCCTTAACGGCGGCAAGTAGAGGGCGTTGCGCAAGACTGAGCTCGTGCGTCTTCAAGGCCGCCTCAGCTGCTTCTGGCGACGAGATGATTATGGCAGTAAGCTCGCCAAGTTTCAGGTGCATAATGGGACCATGTTTTTGGGCTAGGTCTCTTAAGGCATGGTGTGGTAGGGCAGAGCCAATTAGCTGGTGCAAGTTCCCAATAAGGGGTAGTTCCTGTGGACCTGGTGGTAGTTTTGATTTAGATCTTTTCAAGTGTTTGGCAATCATGTGCATGAAGAGAAAAGAAGCTAGAAGGATAGCTAACCAGTGGAAATACTGAAGCATGATGCCAAACGTGCTTGTTCGGTAGAAGGCTTGATTCCAAGGGTATGAAAACTACTACACTAGCCCTTTCTATATATAGGTGTTAAGTGAACGTTCACTTCCCCATCAAATGGATCCTGTTATTTAATGTACGTGATACTAAAAGCTAGCACATGCCAGTAGTTATAGAAGCATGTGGAACGAGCATTTTGACTATATACATTATTAGGGGTACCCATACTTGAAGGCTCGAGCTTTTAGGTATATATATACATATACACCAAAATGTTTATCTTTCCGTCAAATGCTTCCGTACTTCTAAATGTTACCGTTTTCATTCATTTGACTTTTTGCAAGTTTTAGAATAAACTCAATTTAACGTAAGTATTGAATTGAACTCAGATAGCAGTCATAGGCTAATGTAAATACCGTTTGACAAGCCAAGCTATGATAAATATAATGAATAAAATCAACAACAATATGTACTAAGTTTATCTCATAAATTCACTAAAAGTCAAACGGAAAAAATCTTTGCAACGGATGTGACGATACACTTAGCCGTAACTTTTTCACTTGTCCCTGCCCAAAGCTGTCGAAAGCTAGCCCTTTTAATTTCGGCGTCAACAAAAATGGGCTGCAACCAATAACAACGTTGAAGTCATAGAGATCTGGGTCAGATCAGTGAGGACTGAGGACTCGCTCCACGGAAATGGGGCTGCTAAGCGGGTTTACTATTCTGCCCAGCTGAGTGGCAATTCAAATGGGGAGGCTTTAGCTGAAAATTGTGGCGGCTTAGCAGAATAAAGCCTTGAATCTGTTGATACTGCGGCGGCTACCTACCAATAACAACGTTGTAAATTTGTCCGAGAGCTAGGAAAGTTTGTAGAAGGAGGAATTGTCGCTGTTTGAGTGCGGCTACAGGCTTTTACTTTATTAGTATCATATAGTTCGGGTTGGGGATCACTTGTTGACGGTTGTTGGACAAAAAAGGTAAGGTTCCTTGCTGCAATGGTTCATGATGATTGTTTGACGAAAAAGGAATGTTGACAAAAATATTCTCCCGGCTAAAAGGAGTGTGGAGTGTTGTTGCATGCATATGCAGCTAGCCAGCTACGACTGAATGTAACGCAAATTGACGAGGAAGACACCGGCATCTGAGCTCAACATCACCAAATCTGTCATTTTGCAACACCGAGCTTTTCTTTTCCGTCACTTGATGTAAACAGTGACATTAAAAAAGCGCCGTCCGATCGTCGTTGGATGTCTTATGACGATATTTTGATTATCACACCGAGAATTTTATTAGATGACGAAACAAATGATTGTTACATAGTGGTCCGTGACAGAAAGGTTGGTCACGATTGCGTTACGTTAACGTCATCCAATATTCCATTTCCTCACCACGTAGGCTAATCAAAACCTATGTCCCCATGCATGTGTTCTGAGATGAACGCTCTCTCTACTCCGTCAATAGTTCTTAATATTTCATTACTGTATTTATGCTAGAATCGGGAACAAGTTAAGGCTGTTTAAATATTTTCAAGCTATTTGAGTGCTCCTTAGCATGGAGGATTTGTTGAATCTTGGGGGGCAATAACCTTTAGCACTAAGACATCTTCTTCGAGCGGAAGAAATAACTCTTTAGGACAATGCTATGCACGCCTCAACTCACTTTCAATAAATTGGATATGTCCTTTCTACTTACTTTGGTTTCACAATAGTTTAATTCCAGTACCATATTTCCAAACAGTTGCATCAGTTGACAGCTAAATAAAGGGCTAAAACTTATCACGATGGTGTTGTAATGGAAAAATGTCAGCTAAAAGTATTTGAACGACATAAATTGTCGCTACAAATATTAACGACAGTTGCAATCTTTTATCGCTAAAAGTGGTACAACACAT
>JAVXUO010000088.1:35000-69723 GCA_033065855.1 Escallonia rubra
CATATAAGGACGCTTTTCACATAAAGGCACTTTGGATAGCGTCGTAACGTCGCTTCATTAGAGGCCGTCACAATAAGTTATTACAACACACACAAGCGCCTCAATAAGGGTAAGGCCTAATAAGGCGCGAACGAGCGCCTATAAAGTGCACCACATCAAACCCTATTGGGACGCTTTTTTGCGTTGTTATTGATCATTTAGGACGCCTCTTAGCGTCCCAAGATAAATCTTTTTTGACAAAAAAAAAAGGATAGTCAAGCTCCACATGTTTGGTTCGAGCGTGAAAAATAGGATTGCTAGATAAATAAACCGCACCAATATTGTCACACCACAATAAGGGAGCTAAAGCCTTGTGAACACCAAGTTCATACAATAAAGAACCAAGCCACATAATTTCGACAGTGACATTTGCAAGGCCCTTATACTCACTTTCAGTAGAGCTTCGTGCCACTGTGAGCTACTTCTTAGAAGACCAAGAAATAAGGTTCGTGCCCAAATAAACCAAGTATCCACCCGTAGAGCGGCGATCGTCACGACACCCTGCCCAATCACTATCGGAAAAACATTGTATCTGAAAAGAGGAATTCTTTGTAATGAATAAGCCCATAGCCGAAGTCCTACGTAGGTAACGAAGTAAACGCTTTGCCGCTTGCTAATGCACATCAGTTGCACAATGCATAAATTAAGCTAGCTTATTAACAACAAAAACTATGTTAGGCCGTGTGAGAGTGAGATACTGAAGTGCCCCAATTACTTGCCGATATTGTTTTGGATTAGGCAATAAAACACCCATGGTTTTACTCAAATTCGATGAGACGGCTAGAGGAGTGGAGCACGGTTTGGAGGTAGCCATGTTGGTTTCCTTAAGCAAGTCTTCAATATACTTTTCTTGGGTGAGAAGAATGCCATCTGAAAGCTGTTTGACTTGTATCCCCAAAAAATAGTGAAGAGGTCCAAGATCACAAACCAGAAAAGCCAATTTAACTTGATGAAGAAACCACTCCATCTTCGTATGATCGGAACAAGTAAGGACTATGTCATCGACATACACTAAGATATAAAAGTGAATACGGTCCTTGTGAAGAATGAATAAAGAACTATCAGCCTTGGATGGAATAAAACCCAATCGAACAAGAAAATCAGAGAGACAATGAAACCAAGCCCAGGGGGCTTGTTTTAAACCATAAAGAGAACGTTGAAGCTTGCAAACATGATTGGGAAAATCCTTGTGAACATAACCCATGGGCTGCTCCATATAAATTTCATCGGCCAAATATCCA
This sequence comes from Escallonia rubra, assembly GCA_033065855.1. Lineage (NCBI taxonomy): Eukaryota > Viridiplantae > Streptophyta > Magnoliopsida > Escalloniales > Escalloniaceae > Escallonia > Escallonia rubra. The sequence continues at coordinate 36,281 of JAVXUO010000088.1, forward strand.
TGCAAGAAAGCATTGGATATATCAATCTGACGAATAGGCCAATTCTGAACAGTGGCCAATGTAAGAACAGTGCGAATGGTTGTGAATTTGACGATGGGAGAGAAGTCTCCTGATAATCAACACCTGATTGTTGAGCATACCCTTTTGCCACCAAACGGGCCTTGTAGCGATCGATCGTACTATCTGAATTTTTTTTTATACAAAAAACCCATTTATTCCCAATAATGTATTTGTGTGAAGGGCGAGGAACCAACTGCCATGTGTGATTTTGAAGGAGTGCATTTAATTCATGCTGCATAGCATCACGCCACTCTTGACATTTTTTAGCTTGAGTTACGGTTTTGGGTTCTATGTAGAGAAAATTGTGGTTGGTTTAGGCAAGGTTGGCTTGTCTTTTGATCATGGTTGAGGGTCGTAAAGTCATGGTGTGTGTGCAGGGTGGAGAGATGGGATCAGCAAGTTTGGATGAGTTTGAAAAGTTGGTGAGGTCAACAACTAAATTTAAGACTTGGATTGAGGAAAAGGACGGTGGTTGTCATTGTGATAAAATAGGAGAATTAGATGAAGTAGATGGTGGTGATGTGGTAGAGAGTGTTTTGGTGAGGTTAGGAGTAGAGGAGGAAGAAGGAGTTTTGGAGTTAGTAAGGGATGAGGTGGGCGAATGAGAAGCAGGAGCTGGGGATGGAGAAATAATAGGAGAAGGAGATTGAGGAGAAGGAGACAAACCTAATATTGATGGACTGTCCAAGTGAGAGACGGGATGAGAGAAGCTCAACCAAGGGGTAGAATCAACAGCTAATGGGAATGATTGGTGGGCGGTATCATAGGGAAATTCATGCTCATGAAATTGAGCATGCCTGGCTAAATAAATTCGACCATTGGATTTATCAAAACATTGATATGCAGAATCGGTGGGACTATGGCCAAGATAAATGCATTTTTGAGTACGAAGTTGAAATTTTTGTGAGTTGTAAGGTCGCAACCATGAAAAAATGGCACAGCCAAAAGGTTTGAAAGCTAAATAATTTGGGGGCTTTTGAAAAAGTAATTGATAAGGCGATTGAATTTTTATGACATTACTGGGTAGACCATTGATAATCATGGCACTTTATTCCAAAGAATAGTTCCAAAATTTTAATGGCAAATATGCATGAGCAAGAAGCGTTAAAGTGGTGTCTACAAGATGTCGAATTTTTCGTTCGGCAACACCATTTTTCTCATGGGTATAAGGACATGCAATACGATGGGTAATGCCTTTGAGTTGGAAATAGTGGCGCAGTTTCTGAAACTCCCCTCCCCAATCAGAATGAAAAGCTTTTATATGAGTGTCAAATTGCCTTTCAATTAATTTTTCAAAATTCAAGTAAACATCACTCTTATTCTTCAAAAAATAGACCCACATAGAACGGGAAAAATCATCAACAAATAACTCAAAATAACAATGTCCTAAATGAGATAAAACAGGGGCAGGTCCCCAAACATCAGAATGAATAATATCAAAGGATGTTAAACTACGATGATCAATAGAAGCTCTAGGCAATCGAGACATCTTGCCCATTAAAAAACTAGAACAAGGACAAATAGTTGATGAAGAACTAGCTACCAAATTATTCCTAACCAAAGAATTTAATTTTTGAATATTGGAGTGCCCTAGCCTCATGGGCCAATTATCAAGAGATGATGCCGAAGCTGCCATAGCTACCTTTGGTTGAAGCAACGAGTATATTCCAGCTTCACTTGGCCCTTCCATCAACTCCTTCTTGGTGCGCTGATCCTTGATCACAGTGGTTAGGCCAAAATTAAAAGAAACAAGAGTTATTAGACTTAAATCTTTGAACGGAAATGAGATTTTTAACAATTTTTGGGACACATAAAATATTACGTAAATCAAGCTTGCGAGTGTTAGAGTGAATAGAGGCATTACTAGTATGAGTTATTTACAATCCTTGGCCATTACCAACATGGAGTTGATCATTACCCATATACTCATTGACAGCATTCAAAGCATTGACATCAGGGGTGAAATGATAATTGGCTGCAGTATCAGGAAACCAATTGAGAGGTGGCGCAACATTAGAATAATTTGCAGAAGCATTGAAATTGCGGTTCTGAAAATTGCTATTGCGAGGAGACTGAGGTTGCTGCCTTGGAGGCATAGCGACTGCGACAAGTGAGAGCAATATGATTAGTCAAACCACAAATTTGGCAAGGACCCCGATTGTGCCGCATGTAGTTGTTGTTGGGCTGGTTATTGGGGCGAGGCTTGAAGGTGGAAGAGGATGGTGGTGTAGGAAGAAGGGGCGGAGAGCCTCGGAGAACGATGTTTGCCGTGGGAGTCGAGGAATGCTTCAGCAAAATTTCATGTGCCACCAACTGACCGTGCAACTCATAAAAGGACTTAGCCTTGTGCAAATATTCAGAGATTGACAAGTCATTCTTCTTCAGCTCTTGTAATTCAATGTAGAGTTGTAGTTGACGATTTTGTGAGACTGAACCAAAAGAGTGAGCCAATGCAGTCCAAACTTCTTGGGAAGTAGAGAGGCCAATAATATATGGAAAGATTTCTTCGGTAAGGGAGGAGAATAGCCATGATAAAAGTAGTTGATCCTTCTTGAACCAAGCTTCATATTCCGGATTAGGAATATGCAAATTTTCAGCAGTAGGTGAGACAAGAGTTTTGGGAGGAGGAGATGATGTACCATCGATGTGTCCATGAAGATTTTGGTAATTCAAGATGGGTAGGAATTGAGTTTTCCAAGCCAGGTAATTCTTAGAGGTAAGTTTAACAGAAAATGTATGGGTGGAGGTGACCAAAGTGGGACTAGTGGCAGCAACAATGGAGGTTGAAGAAGCAGACGCCATGGAGGTTGAAGAAGAAGACGCCATGGTGAAAATTTTTTAGATGATCGGTATAGGCTCTGATACCATGTAGAAACTTAGGATATTTGGAAAGATGTTCTTGTATATATGAATTGCATTTTAAAGAGTACAATTTATTGAAAATAAGAGAGTGTACTAGGGCTATAAACTAGCTACAAGATATACAAGATAAGAGATAGAGGAAAAAAGTCATAGATGAATAATTCATGTGCTAACAGCTTTTACTTTCCTCTTAGCAGCTTTTCATCGGATTCTTTCACCAATATATGGTAATGCTTCACACACACACACACACAACTTATTCTTAAATAAATAGCTTATTCTTCTACAAGAACCCGCTAATGAGATAGTTGAAAAGGGGGCCAATTCTAGAAGAGATAAGTTAATTGAGTAAGTTTTTTGCACTTCGTGCATTATAAAAGAACAAACAACATAGTTCAGAAAGGAGGTAAGTCAAGCGATATAAGAACAAACAACATATCTAAAGGAGGTAACTGGATTCGGAACTTTATCACAAAGAGAGACCTGATCAACATCCATTAAAGATTGCATTATCAACATAATGTTTGATCTGTACACATATATAAAAGGCACCAACCTGATCAACATCCATTTTAGCACTTGGCCCATATTCTTTTATAAAATTACACATCATGCAACTAAGCTTCATCTACGTGTAAGTTAACAAATAGCCCACAATCCATTTTAGCACTTGGCGCATGCTCTTAAGTAAATGGATATTCATCAAATTGGTGACCATTTTAGTTGATTGTCCTCATTTTCAATACACTATATTAAAAGGAAGCAACCTCATCCACATACATTTTAGAACAATATCCTGATTTTTCTTCTCATTTACATCTTTGTTATCACTAATCTCTATCTACATATTTTGTTAAATTTACACTGCATGCCATTGTCAATAAATTACACTACACGGATATTAGCACTTTGTGCACATTTTTATATTAAATTACACATGTGCCACTCACTAAAATGTTCAAAAAACTCACCCTCAATCTCATCAAAGCAAGCCTTATTTTAATTCTGTTAAATTTTATTGCTTTAACAAAATACTTGAGCTAAAAAAAATGTGTTTTTTAAATCTGAAATTATATAGCCATATTTGTTCAAGTGTTTTGCTTGACTTAACAATGTTTACGAATAAGCTTGAGTAAGTTTAACTAGCAAGATATCATATTAGTAAAAATTTGTATCTTTCTGTCACTCACATTCTACTTTTATCCCTAAAATATCATAAACACTAAGGAATATGTAGATATAGACAGATATGTGAATTGCAGTTATCTTGTACAAGTGGTCTAACAAGCACCCGCACGAAGCGTGGGTACTCTTTCACTTCCACCATAAATTATTTAAACCCCCCCCCACACACACACACACACAAAATTTGGGACAAAGCTTTATTATTTTCCAAGTATAAGTCAACTTTCTTTTGTGACACTATACCTTGTCTATCAAAGTGGGCGTCGTTGGTCTTTCAGGTCAAAACTTAGTTTGCCTACAGAAACAGGCGACATGGCAGTGGGTGCTGTTTATAGACTTCCTCCACAGGGAATGTCTGTCTATAAAAAGTGGGTTCTCATCCCATGACCCCCCAATCTTTGCCATTAAATAAGCAATGGATGCAACAGTTCTAGTTCCAATAGCAATCACTGTTATTGTGCTAGTTGGTTTTGTCAAGTGGGGGTTAAAATTGTTGGAGTGGGTGTGGTTGAGGCCGAAGAGGCTGGAGAAGTGCCTGAGAGAGCTTGGTTTGGCCGGAAACCGGTACAGGCTGCTACTTGGGGACATGGGAGAGTATGCAAGCTTCGCAAACCAAACGAAATCCAGGTCCATCAGCCTCTCCGACGACATTGCGCCGCATGTCATCCCCTACGTCCACCATATCATCCATAAGTACGGTATGCTTCCTTAAATATCCTCTTCATTTGCTTTATTTAGTTATAAATGAGAACTATTCAGCCTGGAATAGCTTAGGCTTGTGGATCAGTTGAATAGATCCTATTGTTATAGGAACTAGATTCATACATTGTGCACAGTCTCGAGCATCTTCACGACTATGTTTGTGAAGTATATTGTCCTGAAAAAGGAAGGGCTAAGGGCTTGAAGGGCTACTAGTTATCCGTATTGTTTGGCACAACTGAGAGAGGCCTCCCCCAAACAAAAAAAAACAAAGAAACCCCAAAATAAAGGCCTCCTGGATATAGATGACAAGTTTAACTACATTTATGTCCTTTACACTTGTTTGTAAACTTTGGTATATCTTATTCAGCTTATTAAGGACCATTACTATGTATGTTTCAAAGATGTCAAGTTTATTGTTATATATTTTTCTTAGTTGTGCTAATAAACATGTAGTATATATATGTATATAATTGATGAGCTATTCGAGAAGGTATGTAACAGTACAACTCATTTCACGATAAAAACGGCTATAAACTCCGGCACTGTATTTGTAACTGTGCTTTCGATCCTACTAGTACTTTTTTAGGCGTTAATAAATTAAAGATTGCATTATCAACAAAAAAATTTAATTTTCTAAAAGACTTCTGGAACTGCAGGTAAGAATTCATTTATGTGGTATGGGCCAAACCCTAGGCTGAACATAGTAGACCCTGACGTGATTAAGGAGATGTTGTCGAAGCCCAATATTTTCCAGAAGCCGGCAGACCCACTTGGCGAGATAGTTACTGGTGGCCTCTTCACGTCCGAGGGCCAGAAATGGAGTAAACACCGAAGGTTAATCAATCCAGCTTTCCATCTCGAGAAGTTAAAGGTACTCTTTCACTTCCACCATAAATTATTTAAACCCCACACACACACACACACAAAAATTGGGACAAAGCTTTATTATTTTCCCAAGTATAAGTCAACTTTCTTTTTTCTAAAGGGTTAAGTACCATATAGTTCTGTTTATGGGGTAACCAAAAACGAAAAAAGCCGTTTGATGCGTTGGGTTTTCCAACTACTGCAATCGCTAGAACTTGTACCTCTTCTCGGTCTCCAATCGACCACTTCTGAAGACGGATACGTTTTGTTCTATAGGATTTTTAGTGTAAAATTATTAACCATTTCTTGCATTAGAAGTTTCAATATGAACATATATAAGATTATCCGGTTTGTTGGTATTTCTAACTTTCATCCGAGATAAAGTTCGATCAATTTAGAGAAGGAAACATGTAACCCAATAGTATCTACCAAAAAATTATGCCAAAAGGTCGATAAATAGCCTATAGGGCTAAACAAACCGCGGCCCTTATTATTTGTCAAAACTAAGCCGGACAATCGGTCAAACCACTCCAACCGTGCAGCAGTGAAATTTTAATAAATCTTCAAAAGGGTGGATGTCCTGTTCGGTTATGCTAGCCATTTATGTGGTGCTTAAAGTGAAACTAACAATGATTTGTTGGAATCATGTTAGCATATGTTGCCGGCAATCAATTTGAGTTGTAGCGACTTAATCAACAAATGGGACTCGTTAGTCTCTCCGAAGGGCTCAGGTGAAGTCGATGTATGGCCTTACATCGAGGATTTATCGGGCGACATAATTTCTCCAACGGCATTTGGCAGTAACCAAAAGGAAGGACGAAGGATATTCCAACTCCAAAAAGAACAAGTAGATCTTGCTCTCCAACTTCTGCCAATAGTTTTTATACCAGGGTGGAGGTAACATATACGCACTTGCTTACATTTCTTTATTTTTTATTTTGGGGTGACCCAATTAGAGTTTTATCAATTGCTAATGTCACTCTCATGTACAAATATTATAAGACAAGATACACGTGTGCATGGTTGTACCGTATGCGCTTAGCAAGTGTCATTAGAAAATTGTACCAATAGGTTTTTCCTTTCTATACATATGGTAAGTAAAAATCATGCCACTTAGCTCAAGTAAATTGCATTACACATATCCCTTTAACAAAAATCTAGATGAAAGTTAGTTTTTGAAGGTTGGAAAGAGATTTTGCATGATCTCATCCATCACACTCTTTGTAAATTTGTTGACTCTGTAGGTTCATTCCAACCTAAGCAAACAAGAGAATGAAGTCAGTCCTCAGTGAGCTGCAAATATTGTTAACAGGTATCATCAAGAAAAGGGAGAAGGCAATGGAAATGGGTATGGCAGCAAGTGATGACTTGTTGGGCATACTAATGGAATCCAATTTCACGGAAATACAAGAACATGGAATTGGAATGAGCATCGAGGAGGTGATATCAGAGTGCAAGTTGTTCTACTTTGCTGGTTCAAGCACAACTTCGAGTTTAATGGTGTGGACAATGGTTTTGCTAAGCCAACATCCAGATTGGAAAGCACGTGCAAGAGAAGAGGTTTTCCAAGTTTCTGGGAACGGGAAGCTTGATTTTGACAGCATAAATAGCCTCAAAACTGTAAGAACCCCCCCCCCCCCCCCCCCCAACACACACACACACATATATCGTGTATATATATATGTGTGTATATTTTGTCACACTTACTCTTCGGAGTTTTTTTTATTCATAGGAAGGTGAACTGCCATTTTTGCCTCATCAATCCATATGTTAACCAACCTTTGAAAAGTCTTTTAGCCGTGACTTTGAAACTTATAGAGACCAAAATGAAGTGCTATAAAAAAAGCTATGTCCACATTTTCGTGTTTTGTACAGATTTTAGTCGATAACTTTTGTCGTTTATTTGGTGCCAGGTAACCATGATATTGTACGAGGTTCTTAGGTTATACCCACCGGTGACTTTTATATTTCGATCTCTTACCAAGCCAACAAAATTAGGAAGCATGAACCTTCCCGCGGGAGTGGAGTTTACCTTGCCGACACTTCTGCTTCATCAAGACATCGAACTATGGGGCGAGGATGCAAGAGAGTTTAAACCAAAAAGGTTTTCGGAAGGACTGTCACATGCAACCAAGGGCAAGTTTTCGTTCCTCCCATTTGGAGGGGGTCCCCGAATATGCATTGGGCAAAACCTTGCAATGATCGAGGCAAAGATGGCTATAGCGACAATCCTACGACACTTCTCGTTTGAACTTTCTCCGGCTTATACACATGCTCCATTCCCCTTTTTCATCCTTCAGCCTCAACATGGAGCTCCACTGATTTTACATAAACTGTAGTGCATAAGTGATGAGCTACCATAGCTACTCCACCTAATACAATATTCATTTTAAGCAATTTAATATTTCAAATATGCTTCTTAATTAGCATTTACAAATGTAATGGCTATATGGTTCGTACGTGTTATTTGCACTCATATCGCACTCTAGCTTTTTGTCAAAGTAATCCTTAATGTTAATCATTCAGTAAATTTAGCCTCTATACAAATATTTTACAGTAAGCTGTAGTACCATTCGGTCAAAGGACGTCCGAAAATCTATCAAAGAGGACAACACTCATAACAGCCAAAATATAAGTTTCAATTACATATAGTCAAATTCTAGTAAGCAAGCACAATTTGCAAAAATTGGACACGCTACGATTGGCTCTAAGAACATTAATGGCAATAGCCTAGACATAGCAGATAGTAATAACTGCCTAAAAGATTAGTTGTGCGATATGTAAGGGTGTACGTCCGAAAAAAGACAACGTTTTCTCGAATCGCCATCTTGTTTTTAGGTTAATCAAAACAACATTTCCCCAACTGTTGCTTGAATATTCTAGTTGTTGCTTCTGATATATCGTTTCAACGAGGCTATTACAACTTGGACCACTGTGGCTTGTGAACTCGCTGGATGCCATGCATTTAAGCTAGCAACTCTTGTACCATGATATGCCCACTCTGTTCATACTTTGATGTTATATATTTGTGCTTTGGCACGGAAAGTGGTCCAAATAAAACCAAATGGCGACTATTTTTTGATACTATTATTATTGACTAAATTATCAACACAAATAAAACTTCGGGATCATTTTTTAAAACTACCGAAGTCATGCCTCTTACATTACGAAATATTACAGCGTTACACCAGGGGAAGCACTCAACTAATGATGCTGATTAATACTGCATATAAACATTCGTGTTATATGATTTGTTATTGCAAAATGACTGGCTGCCGAATGATATGCCCTAAATCTAGTAACTATAGTTCTAGTTACACTGGTTGTAATCTTCTCCCATTTTCCTTTTTATATGACTCTTGTACAAGTTTAGACGTAGCACTTGTCACATCTTTGAGGGCTGAAATGAATCTTGTCCTATGAGTTTGTTGCCAGCGAAGCCTCAAAAAAAGGTTCACTACAAGAAAATCCACTTTTAGCGACGGAATTTTCCGTCACTAAAAGTGGGTAATCCGTCGGTAAAGACTTTTAGCGACGGACTGTCCGTCGCTAAAAGTTCGTTGCCTATAACCCCGTTTCTAAAAGTTTTGCGACAGAATTTGGTGATCAGTCGGTAAAATTTTTACTTTTATCGACGGAAATAATGACTTTTAGCGACAGATTTTTCCGTCGCTAAAAGGTTTTTTCTATAGTTGTTCTAATTTTTTTAATTTCTAAAAAAAATCTTTTGACAACGGAATTTTCGTCGCTAAATTGTTTAGAGACATTAATTCCGTCGCTAAAAGTCTCACTAAATCATTTACCAACAGATTTTTAACGACACAATTATGTTGCTATAAGTCTGTCTCTAAAAATATTTACCATTTTGTAGAAGGACTTTTAACGACAAAATTCCGTCGCTAAAACTCAAAAGCCTGCTTTTTTTTGTTTTTATTAATCTTTAAAATGCCAATCTGTTTCAGACAATTAATTCTAATCAACTAATCCATCAATAATTTAATTATTTAAACTAGCATTCCTCCGTATCAAATTTCAAGTAAAACATATAAGATTTAAGTTAGATGTTCACCGAATATATATAATGTATATTATATTACATCGTACAATCTCAAACAAAAAAAAAATACAAGTTACATTGAAACTAAAAAAATTATAAACCAAGGGTTTGCTCCAAAGCATGCACAAGAAAAAAAAAATACAAGTTACTTGGAAACAATTTGACTGCAATTAGTTATTATCTTACCTTCATCTAAGCTCAGTAAAAGCCCATGCAATGATATTTCCTATCAAGAGATGAAGGGAAGATAATAATCGTGTAATATAGTTAAAGATAATTTTCATAAAAGAGATCGGCTGCTATAATATATATGGGTGCTTTTTTAAAGTCACGTTGCGTCTGCTATACTCCTTCCAAAGAATGAGGTTTAGAACCATACCAGAATTATTGCCGAGGGATTCATGTCACAAAAATTCCAATAGACACTAAACCCTACAATAATTCTCAATCATGATATCAGAAAGACAAATACAAATAACAAGAACATCGGGCACCATCTCAAAGACTATTACTTGAGCATTCAACAACAAATTAATGTAACTGAATTCAGATATCCCCACATTATAAAGGTTAACATTGCTTCCCAGATTAATGTAATTGTCCTGCTAAATCATGAGGGTGAGAACTACCCCTTATAGATTTCTTCATTCTTGGTTGACACTTAAAGCAACTCTTTTTACTTTGTTAAACAAAGTGAACCCAATGTTTCATCTGAGCTACAACTGGACTAATTAATATCGAATGTTAATTCACATGGAATATAAACGTGACCTTAAATTAAATTCTCCAGTGTTGGCCAGCATAAATAGATATATTAGGTAAAGTATGCTCTACATCTACCGCCGCACATGATTTACTTATCCTGACTAACAAAGGTGTGCCGTAACCAAACACTCAACCAAACCTGGTCAAATTACAACAACAACCATGAGTGTCTGGACTCGATCTTTGGGTAACATAACAGGAGTAGGGGCATATTCAGAATCGAGTTATGAAATTTTCAAATAATTTAAAAATTAGTCTAAAACATGCATAATTTTATTTGCCTTGAATGACTCAGTATTGGCGTGATTCAAATGCCAATATAGCAGATGTATTAGGTAAAGTAATTAAGCATATGTTGGACGGTGAACACTTACCCAACATCTACTGTCTAACATGATACATTAACAAATGTAGGATAACCAAATTCTCACCCAAACTACACCAAATCAAAAGGAACGGAATTCCAAAAGGGAGACGCTACCGTCACTCGAGATGGCGGCGTTGGAGGACGTCTCGAGTTTATTAGAAACCTTCTAACACAATTTAACTTGTCTCAAGTGGTGAAATATTTCTAATATCTCCACTTTGACTTTTCTCGCTCGCTGAGCCCAGTAGACCTCCTCACATTGAAAAAGCCAATCTAATTTGTCTTGGGCATTGCGCTCCAACAGATGGGCATCATTTGAAGGTAATAAGGATTGGAAATGAAGTAAGTGGGTCGTTGTATCCAGGATCTGAGCTGGAACATTTCCAAAGCGATGTTTATTCCAGACCCATAACATTTTCATCATGGTACGACCCCAGGACATTACTTTGAACATAGGTGATCCAGAAAGAGTGGAAGCCCAGACATAATTTATAACTTATTTTCCTTTGGGATGGTAAAGCCACATAGCTTCAAACCTTTTAGGTCGAGGTAGATGATTTTCCTGAGATCTAGTATCTATTAGGATAGGGGCGTGATCAGATGATTGAATCCAAAGGTTGGTTACGGATACTGAGGGGAAAAGTTGTATCCAGTCAGGGTTTGCAAAAGCACAGTCTAGTTTTTCATATGTACACAACATTTCCTGCCGGTTGTTTGTCCAAGTAAAGGAAGGCCCCACCTATTTACATTCCACCAGATGGTTAATCCAGATAAAATCTTCGAGAAATTTATTGCCAAGGGTGCTGAGATAGTGCAGACCAGTCTAATCCACAGATAAGAGGACTTGATTAAAGTCTCCACATAGGGATAGAGGCATCTGGTGAGTTGTTAGAATCGAAAATAATAGCTCCCAAGTTCGTTTCCTTTTAGATAGAGAAGGATGGCCAAAAATAAAGCCCATAAGCCAACGATTTTCCAAAGGGTTCGAAAATTCCAAGAGGACTAGGTGCTTCCCAGAATATAATACATTCCTTTCAATACCATCTCCCACCCAACCCATAAGCCACTTTCCAGAAGCATTGACGCCAGTTGAGGAAGAATAGGCAAGTTTACAAAAAGGGAGTGAGACGAAAGAAAAGGTTAGTTTTGTTTCTTGGAAGAATAGACATTCTGGTTTATGTACACGGACAAGGTTTAAAGCTATTCTAACTGACATAGATTTTCTAAATCCTCTGCAGTTCTAACAAAGAATTTGATGGCGAAAGAAGGGTTGCTTAGAGGCAACACTCGAAAACCACATGTATGACTTAGAAATAAAAGGACATAAAGAATATTTTTGGTAATTTTGATTATCGGTGATATTTAAGATAAATATTTGGGTGAGGGAATCACCTAGGGATCATAGGCCTTCGAAAATATTAGAGTTATCAAGTGTATCCGAAGAACAAGGATGAATAACCCCCTGATTCGTAAAGAGTGGATCAAATCCAAGGTAAGGTTTTTATTTAGATACCTGAACCATCAGGTCAACAAAGTGTTGGAGAGAATGCTTGGGGGTTGAAAGAGGGTGTGAAGGGAAAGACCAGGGGATAGTATTTTGGAAGGCCTCACTACTTCCACAGATTTGCTACATCCCATAGCGCAATGCCCTAACACCTCAAGCAATTTCCTTTTTTTCCTTTTTTCTGAATGTTTCTCGATATTTATCCCAAATACATACACTAATAACAGCGGTGAAGCCCTAATTACAGAAGAAATAAGGCCAAACAGGTAAAGATGGGAAGCATTGACAGGAAAATGAGTATTATGATTGAATAAAAGATTTAAGATGGAACCTGCATCTGCGGCTGTCGAGTCCGGTGAGAAAGAGCAATGTCGGTTGCCTGTTGTACGGGTTGCATGCCTCATAGATAAATTATCTTTCCTTTTTTTTGGGTGATCCTTGCAGAGCTTGAAGTAAACCCCCTGGTTCATAAGATATTACTTGACGACGGAAAATTATTGGAGGTCAGCATTTCTTTAGGGGCCGTGGAATCCGGTTCATTGAGAGTGTCTTCATCACTGTCTTCACAGAAATCTGGGGCACGAAAGATTTATTATTCCACCTAAGAGATGGTTTTAAGTGAAAGATTGGTCCAGTATTTGCGACAGATATCCTGAGCGTAAGGTTCTTGTGCCGAGATAAGAGCTAAGCATTCATTTATCGAAGGATTGTTAATGTGGAGAATTTAGCGATATCTAGATTAGCTATAAATGTTCCGGTGTGAATCCGATTACCATACTGGTGCATAGAGAATTAGGCAGGTTCAGAGCCATGGTGGAGAGTTGGGACGGTTTTGGATGAATATGGGGAGATTTACCTTTGTGGGTCACAGAATCTTAGACTTGGGCTGAAGAGGTTCGGCTGGTGCTACCTTTCTCCATCAGTAGAGTATGTGGGGCCTTAGGTTCCAACTTAAAGAGCTTGAAGCAAATACCCTGGTTCATAAGATATTACTTGACGAGGGAAAATCATTAGAGGTCGGCATTCCTTAAGGGGTCGTGGAATCCTGTTCATTTGAGAGTGTCTTCACCACTGCCCTCACAGAAATTTGGGACACGAAAGATTTATTATTCCACCTAAGATATGGTTTTAAGTGAAAGGCTGGTCCAGTATTTGCGACAGATATCCTGAGCATACGGGTCTTGTGTCGAGATAAAAGTTAAGCGCTCATTTATCAAAGGATTGTTAATGTGGAGAATAGAGTCCTTCTTAGCGATATCCAGGATTAGCTGTAAATGTTCCGGTGTGAATCCGGTTACCATACTGAGGCATAGAGAATTAGGCAGGTTCAGAGCCATGGTGGAGAGTTGGGATGATTTCAGATGAATATGGGGAGATTTACCTTTGTGGGTCACAGAAACTTAGACTTGGGATGAAGAAGTTCGGCTGGTGCTACCTTCCTCCATCAGTAGAGTGTGTAGGGCCTTAGGTTCCATCAACCGTGGCAATAAAATCCTCCTAATTAGATATCACTGAGGACGCCAGTGAGAATGCCTCATAAAGGTGTGTGAAGTGAGTTCGTGCTCCATCGCTAAAGATGGATATGTGTGAAGTGCGATTGCAATCAAAATTAGGAAAAGCTCTAAGTGATTTTTTGAACATCGGTTGCCCATGAATGAAGAAGGTGTCATATTGTTATGGACCTGGAAGATGCGCAGTGCGTTGATTCAGAGATTCCAGGACTTCGACCAGAAAGTAGTTACAATAATGCTGTCATGACCGATACAACCAAAGCGGTAACAAATCTTGAAGACTCGTTCATATGCACACCACAGCGTATAAGATCCCATGATGTCAAGGAGCTGGATAAATACTTCAGGTAGCAGAGGAAGGTCTAGGAGAATTCTGACTTTGATTCTGAAATAGTCGGCATTCAGTATGTGTCTCTCCGACCAGTCAATTTCCATTAGGTCATTGGCAGCTTTTCTGATCGTCTCCGCTAGATAGTAGTGATAACCATCACTAGGAATATTTGACACTTGTATCCAGAGATCAACCATACGGAATCAGACATTTGCGTAAATGATATGCGGGAGCCAGGCTTGAAGGAGTGAAAGAGCTCCAAAAATATTCCATGGTCCGTTGTTAAGAACAAGCAGTGCATCATCCATGGAAGAAAAGAAGAAAAGATAGACATTTGGTAGTTTGGTACCACCACCGGTCCACTTAGATTCCAATATTCAGTGATTCTTCGCTGGATTTTTGCTTGCATGATCATCTTGAAATTTGCTAATTAAAAGTTTGGGTTTGTCCAATCTTTCAAGCCGCCACTAAGTGTTCATGCAGAGGAAGCATGATAGTTCTAAGATCAAAAAAGTCATTTTGAGGAATATTCTAGTCAAAGTTTAAAGGGTCATCTATAATAAGGGAGAGCATCTAGAAAGTAAGGTTTTTTTTTTAGAGGATATAGGTTTTGGAAACACAGGGATGTTGACAGAAAGGGGACAAGGTTGGAGATATCGCAACAGTGTACTTACACCTGAATTAAAAAGACATTAAAGATACCTGAAAAGTGGATGAAGGGGAAATTTTTCTATTTAATGGTTGTTGTTTGTTCATTGCAGTTGGCAGATATGTTTGGTTTAAAGAGTAAAGGAAGGGGTTATGTGGTATTTATTTCAGGTGGGAAACAACATAGCTTTTTGGTAACTATGTGAACTAGGAGAGATGGTTTTTCTGATAAAGGCATGGAGAGAATTTAGAAAGGTGTTCGACATATCATGCACTCACATGAGGTAGTAACTAGCTCATATTTTCCAGATTAGCATTTAAAACCCCAATTTCCAAATAAATCTCTCTCTCCCCCCTTCCACCACAAGAAAATATGTATTTTGCGACAGAGTTTTAGCGACGGAAGGTATTCCGTCGCTAAAGATGTCTTTAAGCGACGGAATATACCGTCGTTAAAAATCCGTTGCAAAATACTATTACCGACGGAAGACACCGTCGGTAAAAGTATTTTTGCAATGGATTTTTAACGGCGGACTTTTAGCGACGGTAATTCCGTCGCTAAATATTTTTTATAAAATTAGTAATTTTGAGTTTTTTTTTTAAAATTATTTAAACGACGGAATAAAACGTCGCTAAAACTTCTGTCGCAAAAAGTCTTTATAATAAGACATTCACCGACGGAGTTTTAGCGACGGTTTTATTCCGTCGCAAAAGATCCTCCATTTAAAAACAGACCTGGTTTCTTTCTCTCTCCTCGTTCTCTCTCTGAAATTCTGCTCTCACCCACCCACCGCCGTTCTCACCTATGGCGACCCTTTTCTACGGTGACCCAGCTCCAGCGACACTCCCGTCCCCCACCCGACGCCGCGCCACCTAGCCTTGCACTCCGGTCGTGCCACAAAGCCCTCCACTGTCGCCGCACAACGAAACCCACCTTTGCCGCCGCACCACCAATGCCGCCGCCGTCGTACCCACCTCAAGATTTGTATGTCAATTGCCCTAAATTATCTGAATTTTTTGTTAATTTGTCTTCAATTTAGGTTACATGCCCTAAATTATCTAAATTATTTAGATTTGTATGTCAATTTAGGTTCAATTTTTTGTTAATTTGTCAATTGCCCTAAATTATCTGAATTATTTATGATATATATGCATGTGTGAGTAAATTGATGTGGTGCATGTGAGTGTGTCAAACCAGATGAGTAGCAGGGAAGATCCACTGCCTTGCGGCAGTGGGTGTGGGGAAAATGGGTGTGTGGTGGGTGTGTGTGTGAGTGGTGGGTGGATAAGTGGGTATGGGTGTGTGCAGTGGTGTGTTGGTGTGAATATAGGTATGTGCGTGAAGCTGCCAAGACGCAGCTGTGTGTGTGTAAGTGCTGTGCAAAAAAAGAGTGGGTGTATACGTACAGGTGCGTGAATATGTGTTTTGTGTGAGTGAGTGTGTGAATATGTGAGTGTATGGTGTGTATAAACATTTTTATGGTGGCTGTCCAAGGTGAGGAGGTGGATTTATTAAGGTTCTGAGGGTGCAGAGAATAAAGAAAGGGGATGCAGTGGTTTTGATTTGAGGGGTACCCTGTGCTTGGAAAGGTGTATATCACATACTAGCGTTTGGTTTGAAGCGTGTGTTGGGAGGCGCACAATGATCATTAGCATGTCAAATTTTATAGTAGGATACTTTAGGCCAAGTTAGAATTCCTGGCCAAATTTTGTAATTTTCTAAAATCACATGTATTTTCTGAAATCAAATGATATTACATTTCTACGCTAATCCATGCCAAGGTCTTTGGTGTACTTTGGTGTACTTTGGTGTACATTAATGCTCACAAGGTCTCAGGTCCGCCGACTGATTTTACCATAGAGGCCAACGATAGATAATAACTTCCCCCCGATACAACCAAAGTACAGAGAATCAAAATTGATGGCGCATATGTTTGTAGTGCACCTGGTTTTCGCGAGGGCATTGTGGCTGCAACCAAATTTTATTCAATAGAGAGGGGATTTCGAGGCCGAAGTGTGATGGGCTGGAATTCAGCTCTCCTGATTTAAGTGATGGGGCCTTCCTCGCTAGGCTGTTTCCATAGGAGGAGATTGTGGCTGCACTGAAAGCTTTGGTGTACTTTGGTGTGAGTGTGTGCACAGGAGATGGATTCCCAAAACCAAGCTTATATAAGACTACGGGAGCTGTCTTATTAGCGGTAATATGGAGCATGCGCCATAGCTTGATACTCTTACTCAGGACTTTATCGCACAACAACATTTTGCTTCTTACTTTCCGTGACATAGGTGGCTATTTGGGTGGTGAAATGATGATGTGCGTAGTTGAGATTTTTGTGGTAGTCATTTTAGCTACAACTCACTGTGGATCTGTTTTTTTAGCATCACTTTAACATAATTTGATAGATTTAATTCAGCTATGAAATTGATGCTCGTCGATTGAATAATCATCGATTGGTTTTTCATGTTAAAGTAGGTTAAATGGCTTCTGCTTCGGTGAACAGGGACGTTTCAGTCAACAGGCACTTCTTCAAGGTCATGATGCCTGGTTTTCATACAGAACTTGTATGTCATCCCGCTTTCTCTATGTTTTCGTGTGTGTTAAAAGTTTTATCTTTGGTTAAAAACTTACATGTCTTACTGTATTATGAATATGTTAGGCCATACCGGTAGCATTTTGGCGATTGCTTACCACATTGAGATTTGAAGCAACTTTAACCAGCTACAAGGGGTCATGGCTTGTTAAATTGAAGAAGAAGGTTGGCCAAGAGGTTCTTTGCTTCGAAGAGGGTTGGAACGAATTCGTGCAACAACATGACCTCCATCTAGGAGACTTTGTAATCTTTCAAGAGATGGGGCAGATGCGTTTTCGAGTCAGCGTGTTTGATCAAAGCACTTGTGAAAAGCCTTTCCACCAATGTTGAACTCTGAGGCGTAATTAGACAATATTTTAAATTAATCGCATCGGATATGTACATTTTGAACAATGTTGTGAACATTGACTATTTGTTTGATAATTTTAGGTTGTTAATTGTGATTATTGATCGATGATTTGTTAATCGATGATTTTAGATTGTTAATCGTGCATTTGATATATTGAGATTGTTGACAGAGGATGAGACCCAATTGGTTTGAATTTTTTATTACAGTTTGGGCATTAAAAAATTAAAAAATGACTTTAACTTTTAGCGACGGATTAATTCCGTCGCTAAACATTTTATCCCGTCGCTAATTTCGTAAAAAAGAAAATAAATTAAAGTACGTAAAACAGAATTAGCGACGGATATTCCGTTGCTAATTCAGAAATAAATCCATCGCCAAATGTTCTATATTAGACGACGGATTTTATAATTCCGTCGCAAAACTTTTAGCAACGGCCTTTTATACGAGGGACTTTTAGCGACGGTAATTCCGTCGCTAAAAGTTTTAGAGACGGAATATAGGCCTTTAGCGACGGGAAAATCCGTCGCTAAAGGCCTTATTCCTTGTAGTGTTCCCTCCCCTTATCTTCTAAATCTAACAATCATCGGCCCTTTTATCGCCCCACCCCGTCACTGCCAAATCCCTCCCCCTACCCCACAGTGCGCTATCTCCCTCACCCACCCCACCACCGACATATCCATCCCCCACCCTACAGCGTGCCTCCTCCCTCGTCCCATAGCACACACCCCTATCAATTGATCGATGCAATTGTGAAGAGATGATTGGTGGTTCGTGGCAATGGCTCTAGCGTTGACTCTCAACATGGATCCATGGATAATAGTAGTGGATGAAGGAAATGAAAATTGGGGTATGGGTTGATGGGGAGGCCCTGTAGGCCATGCAAAGGCGTTGCCCAGCAGACTGGAGTTCGGTGGTGGTGTGTATAGATTTTATAGATAAAATGGTGGTGGGTGTTGTCAAGATAGAAAATATGATAAAGGGAGGAGGATGGCAGCACTGCACTGATAATGCATGGTTGTCAGTGGTGATTCTTTCTTTCAAGCTAAGATTTGTTTGAGATTGGTCTCGGTGAAGGAGACAAGAAAAGTATCACGAGGCGACAAGGGCAGATAGACAACATGTGGGAGTGTTATGGATGGGTGGTTAATGTTGATGATGGCGGCACCAGACGCAGTAACGGTGGTGCTACGACAAGAGTTCTTAAAGAAAAAGAGGGAGATAAAAGGGATCGCATTTCAAGAATTTACCTTTGAAGTCATTTGAAATATGGTCATTTCGTCTAAATCATTATGTATTTCAGTATTTTGTTCGGTCAACGGACATAAGTGCTATTTCTCCAAACTAATGAACACCTGTGTAATTTTACCGCAACCTCAAGGACATCGGTGTAACTATCCCTAAACAGAAAGTAAAAATAAGGTCTGATTGGGCTAGTTAGATGTTGTCGTGGAATTAGCATTTCCTTTTCCTTTTTTAAAATAATGTTCTAACATTTTTCCAAGCAGCAATATAATACCTCTAGTACGACGCTAAGAACTCCAATTAACGGACAAAGTGGTTATTAAATTTGGTTAACTGTCATTGGAAAGAGTCTTTACTGCTTGGTCACTAAATTCTATTTACATGAATATCTAATTATCTTATGTAGTACATCTCTCCATCTAAGGAGTGGTGAAGCTAATTTATCTTTTAATAATGCACTTTCATGTGGAAATCTGTTATTTCGTACCGAAGATTATAAGACTTGGAGAGTAGGTCAAGTTTCATATAAGTTCAATATCTTATTGGAGCTTCCAAACATATTCTTGAAAAGTCAAAATCCCTTTTTCTCATCACCTCTGTTCCAACTTTACTGGTGTGTAACTTGGGCGCCTACTTGGATTCATTCCATTGAGTTTGTAGATGGGAAAAGCTTCCTCAAACTTTTGAAAATGTTCCTTTTAGTGGTTGTGCAGGGGTTGCTTGACTTGCTTTCACCTTGAGTTGCATTTTTTTTTTTCCTTTCTAGATTCCATTTGTGAAGGTAGTCTATGATTTAATTGCGTCACTGCATGACAAAATCAAACATCTCAAATGCGTAAAAGTACAAACACCTATCTTGTCATCATTGTTATGTTTTCGAAAGCTCTAAGGTGATTCCTATTGAGCAGGTTATTACACTAAACTACGAAGTGGGGATGCATGTGAGTCTGCCCATGAAAGAATCAATTGTAAATTAGAGCCACGTGGTCACGGCATTACACGACGCAAATCTTTACCCCACTACGAACAAGAAGGGATCCAAATCATTGGCCTCACAAAAGGTTAAAACGTAGATCAGACAAATGGATCGGAGGATTCCAATGGCTGATACCGGTGAGGTAGATTTAGATTTCAGCCGAAAGAGTCATGTGTGCAGGCATCAAAAAGTTGAACTTCTAAAACCAACACATCCTTCTGTAGGTCAAGTACTTAAGGACATGGAGGAGAAATGTAGTTTGTGTACTACTCAAGAGTATGTTTGCTGAAACCGATGCTCATTCATACACTACAAGAAAAGAGGGAATTAGCGACGGACTTTTAGCGACGGACAAAATTCCGTCTCTAAAAGTCTTTTCAGCGACGGAATACACCCGTCGGGTAACGTCCGTCGGTAAAACTATTTACCGACGGAATAATTCCGTCCGTAAAAATAACCGTCGGTGAAAGTCGGGTTTTGCCGACGAACTTTTGCCGACGGGTGTGTTCCGTCGGTAAAACTATTTAACAACGGAATAATTCCGTCGGTAAAAATACCCGTCGGTGAAAGTTGGGTTTTGCCGACGGAATTATTCCGTCGGTAAAAGCCTTAAATAGATCAGATCCCCTTCTTCTTTTCTTTCTCCCGTTGCTCTCTCTCTCTCTCTCTCTCTCTCACCGGCGATTTATCCTCCGTCGCCATCCCCGGCAACCTAGCCCCCGACGGAATATATCCTGCCACCGCCTCCGACGCCGCCACTGCCGCCCATCTTCAAAACCGAAGGACCGCTGCTGCGACGCCACCACCACTGCTGCGACGCCACCACCACTGCGCCACCACCACTGCTGCGACGCCACCACCACTGCGCCACCATCACTGCGCCACCACCACTGCTGCGCCGCCACGACAACCGCGCCGCCCATCTTCAAATCAGCCCAAGTTTCTGTAAGTTTAGATATTCATGATCGGCTTTTAGATATTCAGAATCATCTCTTTACCGTTTGTAGATTCTCGTAACTCGTATGGTTTGATTTTTTTTTTGGTAATCATATGGTTTGATATTATGTTACCCGGTAAATGCAGTATATAATGAGAAGGGTTTGTAGATTCTCGTAACTCGTATGCTTGGCTTGGCGGGGTTGATCGACTCTTGGAGGAGGATTCACCTTTTGGTTTTAAAAAAAGGCTTGGGGAATACGATAACACCAACACATAAATTAGCTTCATGGCCCCTTAGAAGGTGTTCAAGAGTTAGAAGTTACGAATTTTCCCATGATAAATTGGTAGATGTTAAAGAAAATGTGGTCTTAACCCTAAACCCTAAACCCTAAACCCTAAACCCTAAACCCTAAACCCTAAACCCTAAACCGAACCCTAATTAGTCATAATTGAACCCTAAATTGATTGCCCCAATCTAACCGAACCCTAATTGAACCCCCTAATCCAACCGAACCCTAAATTGAACTAATTGAACCCTAAATTGAATGCCTCAAATCAACCGAACCCTAAATTGAATCAATAGAACCCCCTAATTGAACCCTAAATTGAACTAATTGAATCCTAAATTTAATGCCTCAAATCAACCGAACCCTAAATTGAATCAATAGAACCCCCTAATTGTACCTAAATTGAAGTAATTGAACCCTAAATTGAATGCCCTAATCGAACCGAACCCTAAATGAAACTAATTGAACCCTAAATTGAATGCCCTAATACAATCGAACCCTAAATTGAAATAATTCAAGCGCATCGGATATGTGAATTTTGAACAGTTTTTAAAAAATTTGAACATTGCTCATTTGTTTGATAATTTTAGGTTGTTAATTGTGCGTTTTATAATTGTGATTATTGATCGATGATTTTAGGTTATTAGCTGTGCATTTGAAGTAATTGCGATTATGAATTGATGATTTTAGGTTGTTAATTGATGATTTTAGATTGTTAATTGTGCATTGAGCATTTGAGATATTGAGATTATTGACGGAGGATGGGACCCAATTGGATTGAATGTGTGATTTTTGTTAATTTTTATTGCATTGAGCATTTGAGAATTGAGAATTGAGATTGTTGACGGAGGATGGGACCCAATTGGATTGAGATACCTGTTAGTTAGCGCAGACACGGACACCACGTCTGATCGACGGTGTCCGACATTTAGAAAACAAATTAACGTATGCCGATGTGTCCGGAGGTGCGTGTCGCTGGGCATCGGACACGTGTCCGGAGGCGTCGGACACGTGTCCAAAGGCGTCGGACACGTGTCCAAAGGCGTCGGACACGTGTCGGTATGTGTCTGACACGTGTCGGTATGTGTCTGACACGTGTCCGGAGGTGTCAGAAACGTATCGGACACCATATCGACACCCTATATGAGGTGTCGGAATTGAGGTTGTTGAATGTGCATTAAATTTAGGTTAGTTAGGTTAATGCGACATTTTTAGCATGCACCCCCTGGAATCTAATCGTGGCTCCAGCGCTGGCTATAATTAGCCCTAATTAGTCCTGATTAACAATATTTTAGTAAATCAATTAACCCTAATTAGCTCTAACGAGCCTAATTAGTTTTAATTAACCCTAAGAACCTGATAAAATTCAAATTAGCTGTAATTACCTCAAATTAGCCCAAATGAACCCAATTATGCGCATATTGATTGTAGTTAGCCTAATTAGTCATAATTTGCACTAACATAACCCAATTACGCCTAATTAGCGCTAGTTAGGACTAATCAACACTACTCGGCACCATCAAAACCCTAATTAGGACTAAATAACCCTAATTAGTCCTAATCAACCCTAATTAGCTATAATTATTCGAAACTAGCCCTCACTAACATTAATTAGCTCTAACATAACCCAATTAAGCCTAATTAGCCCTAATTAGGACTAATCATCACTACTCGGCACAATTAAACCCTAATTAGTCATAATCAACCCTAATTAGCTATAATTATCCGAAACTATCCCTCATTAACATTAATTAGCCCTAACATAACCCAATTAAGCCTAATTAGCCCTAATTAGGACTAATCATCACTACTCGGCACAATTAAACCCTAATTAGGACTACATAACTCTAATTAGTCCTAATCAACCCTAGTCAGCTATAATCATCCGAAACTATCCCTCATTAACATTAATTAGCCCTAACATAACCCAATTAAGCCTAATTAGCCCTAATTAGGACTAATCATCACTACTCGGCACAATTAAACCCTAATTAGGACTACATAACTCTAATTAGTCCTAATCAACCCTAGTCAGCTATAATCATCCGAAACTATCCCTCATTAACATTAATTAGCCCTAACATAACCCAATTAAGCCTAATTAGCCCTAATTAGGACTAATCATCACTACTCGGCACAATTAAACCCTAATTAGTCATAATCAACCCTAATTAGCTATAATTATCCGAAACTAGCCATCATTAACATTAATTAGCCCTAACATAACCCAATTAGCCCTTGTACATCCCATAATTACTCCATGTTGCCCAGAGATGGTTCAATTACTCGTTCTTTACAAACCCTGCCTTCTTTATATTAATTGTTGTTTTGAGAAGTCCATTGGCAACGAGATGGTTCAACTCGTTGCCAACGAGTTCTATTTAATGTGGAATTGATAACATATGCAACGATCATTCTGCAGTTTTGATATTTCGGAAAGATTCTTGCATATCTTATCAATTTCTGAACACATGCATGCATAAAAACCCTTAGTTCCCGTTCAAAGGTACTCATTACAAAGTAATGCCTTGTAATGAGCCTTTGGATGTCCAGTTTGGACAGTTTGGAAAAGCTAATTGTTTATAAAACAGTATTTTGACTCATGCTTTATGTTCTATGTCGTGGATATTTGGTACACGTTCTCGTGTGTTTCTCCGGGTGCATACAGATCTGGTGTTCTAACATCCGTCAAACCTTCCTGAGCAAGGTTAGATGAATGTTAGAACACCTAATCGATGTGGTGTACTTGGAGAAATGCGGGGAGGTGCTGCCGAATTTTCCACAGACATCGGACTAAGCATGAGTTATTCACTGTTTTATAAACATGTGCTTTTCTGAATGGGATAGGACCACTACCTGTTCAAGAGTGGAGGGGAAATATGTAGACGTGTTGTAACATTCATGCATTGATATTTACATCGGCAATGCTTAATCACTGGTCATTATTGAAGGTGGTATACAGTACGATAATTCAGTCGTCATGTCAGTCGATCGAAGTTGGATGAAAAGGAAGAATGCTGAAGATTTTGAGTGTCGCGTTGACGAATTTCTCGACTTCGCTTATGCGCATCCTGCACATGTTGACCTTGATAAGATAAGGTGCCCGTGCGGTAGATGTGAGTTGTTGCACTGGAGAAAAAGAATTGAAGTAAAATGGCATCTTCGTCGGTACGGTTTTATGGGTGGATACACAAGGTGGACGCAGCACGGGGAAACGATAGTATTGTCGTCCAACCTGGCTAGTCAAACTGAAGTTAGGGAGGAGGCACGATATGATTTTCGAGATATGATTATGGATGTTGGGCATGCTAATGTTGACTGGGGTAACGACAGGCCACAACCGCCGAACGAGGGGGCTCATCAGTTTTATGAGTTGTTGAGAGCTGCGGAAGAGCCGCTGTGGGATGGAGCTCCGAAACACACACGGCTGTCTGCGGTTAGTAGGTTATTACAGTTGAAATCAGACCACGGGCTGAGTGAGAAAGGTTTTAACGAGTTTGTTACCTTCATCAAAGAAATACTGCCCGAAAGTGAAAAGCTACCGCCGTCGTACTATGACGCGAAGAAGATGATGAGGAAACTTGGGTTGAGCTACGACCGGATAGATGCGTGCAATAACGATTGTGTATTATTCTGGAAAGAGAATAAGGATTTGTCATTATGTCCAGTGTGTGATCATTCGAGGTACAAACCGGACAAAGGGAAGAAGAAAAACATTGCATGGAAGATATTGCGATATTTCCCGGTCACACCACGGCTTCAGAGAATGTACTACTCCTCCAGTACGGCTGAACATATGAGGGCTCACCGTGAGACTCGCAGCAACGATGCCGATGTGCTGACACACCCAGCTGATGGAGAGGCGTGGAAGGAGTTTGACCGCAGGCATCCAGTCTTTGCTCAGGAAGTTCGGAATGTTAGACTTGGTCTGGCAACCGATGGGTTCAACCCTTTCGGTCAGTCTACCACGCCTTACTCCTGTTGGCCTGTTATTATTGTCCCTTACAACCTTCCACCAGGCATGTGCATGAAGAAGCCGTATATGTTCTTGTCGTTGCTTATTCCGGGGCCGAAGAGTCCCGGTAAGGACATAGATGTGTATTTAAGGCCGTTGATTGATGAGTTAAAACAATTATGGAATCATGGAGTCGAAACATATGATGCATCCCTTAAACAAAATTTTCAGATGAGGGCTGCTTTGATGTGGACTATACATGATTTCCCCGCATTGGGAATGACGTGTGGCTGGAGCACACATGGGAAGCTAGCATGCCCTGCTTGTATGGGCGTGAACCCCGGTCATACGTTAAAGCACGGCGGAAAGGCCTCGTGGTTCGGATGTCACCGTAAGCTTTTGCCACCGGGCCATCAGTTTCGTAGGCAGAAGGATAAATTTGACGGGACAATCGAGCGTGAGGTTGTCACACTGGACTACCCATCTGGTGAAGAAGTACTCTCACACCTGGAGGCACTTGATACTGACATACCACACGGTAAGGGTGTGCCGGATCAGAAGATTGCAGGGTTCGGGAAAGAGCACAACTGGAGAAAATTTTGTATCTTCTGGGAGTTAGCCTACTGGAGGACGCTCGTTATCCGAAACAACATGGATGTGATGCATATTGAGAAGAACGTTTTTGATAATGTGTTCAACACAGTGATGAATTTCAAGGGCAAATCGAAAGATCACCTTAAAGCGAGAAGGGATCTACAACAGTTGGGTGTACGCCGTGAATTGCATCCTCGGACAGTCAGTGGGAGGACCATACTTCCGAAAGCACCTTACTGTCTAGACAAGAAACAAGTGGAGAAGGTCTGTCAGTGGGTTAAGAATTTGAAGCTTCCGGATGGGTTTGCGTCCAACATATCTCGTTGTTGCAATGTTTCGGAATGCAAGTTCCAAGGGATGAAGAGTCACGACTGCCACGTATTCATGGAGAGATTCATTCCTATTGCCTTCCGGGGACTGTTGCCACGGGTTGTTTGCGAGACTTTGACTGAATTATCTCATTTCTTTCGAGATATATGCTCTTCTACGATCCGGGTGAGTAACATGGAAGTGCTTGAGAAGAACATTGTGGTGACGATTTGCAAGCTGGAGAAAATCTTCCCACCTTCGTTCTTTGATTCAATGGAGCATCTGCCTGTTCACTTGGCATATGAAGCTAAGATGGGTGGACCCGTGCAATATCGGTGGATGTATCCCTTCGAGAGGTAATCCTTAAATTGTTACAGTTGTTCGTTTACACTTAATGCGACATCTGTTATCATTGATATTCCACCTAACTCGATTCCCTAAACTTCTAGGTTCATGTTCCATTTAAAGAAAAAAGTCCGTAATAAGGCTCGGGTTGAGGGCTCAATTGCGGAGGCTTACGTAATGGAAGAACTTGTAAACTTTTGTAGTCAATATTTCGGTTCGGATGTTGGTACAAGGTTAAATCAACTAGGCCGAAATGATCCCGGAGCAAGCACAAATTTGGAAGGGCAATTGTCAATATTCAAGCAGTCAGGTAGTCCGTTCGGCCGAACGTATACTCGATGGCTAACAGATGAAGAGTACAGTGCTGCAACAATATATGCCCTTCTAAATTGCGATGAAGTTTCGGCATTCGTTGAGTAAGTTAAAGTCTTAATTCACTTACATTGATGTACATAATTGAAAGTGTGTTAAGCGAGTTAGATGCATATTGGTTTGCAGTGAGTTCGATGCGGAATCTTTAATCACTGATCCCGCTGGACTTGAATCTCACCGGAAGTCACAATTTGTACAGTGGTTCAAAATCCGTGTAAGATTATTTAACGAAATTATATTATGTGTTATATACAGTTCTGTGGCCAATTAGTATACTGATTTATCCTTAATGTTTACCGTCATCTACAATAGGTTCAGTCAATGGATAGACCAGTGGCCTCCTGCTTGAAATTACTAGCCGAAGGCCCTAACAAACAAACATCCTGTTACGGAGGTTATATCATCAACGGGTTTAGGTTTAACGTAAAAGATGATGACCGAACAAAACAAACCCAAAACAGTGGAGTCTTGGTCAACGGCGACTGTTATGCCGAGAATTGCATGGATTTTTACGGAGAGTTAGATGAGATTGTTGAGCTAACATATCTGGGTTCCCAAAACCGCCTGGTAATGTTCAAGTGTACGTGGTTCGATGTCACATGCAGCAGAGGAATCCGTGTTAGCTCTCAAGGGATTGTAGATGTCAATGTCAAGTCAAGACTTGCATCAGACGAGCCCTTTGTGTTTGCTAGTCAAGCTGTACAAGTCTTTTACGCGGAGGACGTCGCCAATCCCAAATCTCATTGGTATACAACTATCAAGTCCAAGAAATTGCCCGTGACATATGACAGTGAGCTAGACTCCTTTCAAGCCGACCAACCACGTGTCTTGTTCCCTGTTGAGGTCAACAACGAGGAGGACGATCTTCCTCTTCCAACAACACTTCTTGTGGGAGAAGAAGTCGTAGATGATGACGCGGAAGATGTTGAAAGTGTTGGAGATGATGTGACCGAGTCTACTGATGAAGAGGATGAATTAGAAGATGAAGAGGACGACGAGTCCCACGAAGAAGAGGGCGACGAGGATAGTGATGAAGATGATTCGCAAACTGAAAATGATTGACTTGTAATGTTGTAACATCACGGGAAAAATGTAGTAACATTTTAGAACTTGGTGTTTATTGATGTGTTTTTGCACATTCGTTCATATATATATATATAGTGCCGATGATGATTTATGCCTAAATTATTGTTTTTCACGTGTTAATGTCTTTGTATATAATCTATATGAAGTCAGATATGGATAGGATACGGGCTATTCGTGGCCGGGCTGGACGCCGAGCTGCTTCCTCCCCGATTAGTCCCACCTCGTCATTGCCTACTGATGACGGGGCACAGAGTGATCGCGGACAGCCATCGGGGGCCCAGCCCCAGCTGTCGCCGTCACCGTCGCCCCAGCCATCGCCGTCGCCCCAGCCGTCTCCATCTTCCGTGGGTTCTACCTCAGGTATAGTTGATAACGGTGTTTCCTACATTTTCGCTAGCCTTATATTTGAACTGTATTAATGTCTGTGTTTTGTAGGATCTCGACGAGGCCGTGGTCCGACACGCGGGGTACGCATCGACCCCCAGCGTAAACAGAGCGTTACGCTCACGCAGGAGGGCCTGTAAGTACTAAAAATATCACCTCATGCCTTATGCCTAAAAATTTTGGGTGTTAATTTATATTTGAACTGTATTAATTAATTTAATTACTTATTTGGCAGGATCCTGGAGAATATGGCGAGGACGAAGATCGGCGTTCTTGTGAAGGGCCGATTCTTCGAGCCACGCCTGTACTGGAAGGAATGGGATGCCGCTGCGAGGGAGGCCCTATGGGAGGAGTGGCTGGTACGGTGAAGTATTTTTTTCAGCGTTAGTAAATGTTAAATTACAGTTTGTTTTATGTTGTTAATTTGTGTTATTGAATGCATTACAGGAGGGGTTCACGTTTGATACGCCTGAGCAGCAGGGACTGGGGCAGCAGGCTTTCTTTAATTACATCGGCAAGAATTACCGCCGATGGCTCCACGATGCACGGGACCGGGCGAAGAGGGCGCTGCCCGCGGGTGCCCCGATGACGGACATGACGAAATATCCCCCACATTGGATATCTCACCGTGTATGGGGGGAGATGATAGATCGGTGGGCTGCGGATCCAGGTTGGGACGCCAAGAGTAAGAGCGGGGCTCAGAACAGACAGAACAGAGATCCGACGCACACGGGGGGGTCGGTGCCACACGACATCGTCCGACATATGAACGCGGTCGAGCACCCGGATCTAGAGGAGGATGAGGTCATAGCTCTGACCTATACTCAGACGCACGTGCGGAAGAAGGACAAGGACGAGACGCACCAGGCGGGCGACTATATTTCAGATATTGCCCGGCGGATCGATGTGAGTCAATTTATTTAAGTTAATCTGTTTCTTTCTATCCTTGATGTCTGTTTCGTTAATTAATGCCATAACATATCGTTAAACCACTATTTTTGCAGGCCTCGTATGAACAGCTAAGGGGTCCGAGCAGCAGTCCGGACAGCCATCAGCGTCCACTAGTACGGCTGCGAGTACTGGGGGGTTGAAGCGATGGCTGGATACGCCGGAGGTCGTGAATCGGCCGAAAGGCCGCATACGCGGCCTGCCTAGCACGACTCCTCGTGCCGTGATAGGAGCGTCCTCACCCCCTGCTGCCCCTCCACAGACACCGGCTCCTCGGCCTCAGTTGCGCGAGGAGGATATCGAGCGCATTGCTACAGTGGTGTGCCGGATGATGAGGGAGCAGGGCACTGCTGGACCAGCCGCCCCGGCCCCGGATCAGCAGGATCCAGATCCGGGACTCGGGAACCCCTGATGAGCCCCTTCCCGTGCCCGTTCCTAGCTTCCCCCCCTCCCCGCGCCCGGGTTGTACTCTTCTCCCCTCTCCTAACCGGCTATCTCCGGTTCCCGGCTTGTACATGTATTAGTTTCTTTTATAATAAATATTTTTTCTAATTGATTATATATTTTTTTTCTGTATTTCGCTTATTGCGCGTTGTTGTTGAGAATTGTATTTCTGTACAGGTTTAGGTAATTGAAAAATAAAAAAAAAAATTAAAAATATTGACTTTTGGCGACGGATTTATTCCGTCGCTAAAATATTCCTTTCAATTAAATATTTAGCGACGGAATATTCTGTCGCTAAATAGCTTATTTAGCGACGGAATATTCCGTCGCTAAATATTTAATCCGTCGCTAATTGGACGAAAAAGAAAATAAATTAAAATTTTAAAAATATAATTAGCGACGGACATTCCGTCGCTAATGAAAAATAAATCCGTCGGTAAAAATCACATATTTAGCGACGGATTTAAAAATTCCGTCGCTAAACTATTAGTGACGGGCTTTTATACGAGGGATTTTTAGCGACGGTGAATCCGTCGCTAATTCCTTTAGCGACGGATTTTGGGCTTTTAGCGACGGATTTACCCGTCGCTAAAAGTCTGTTTTCTTGTAGTGATAGTCAGACATGCGTTCCACTCGTTCACCTGACCTTATCCCAATTTTTGCATTGGATGAAGTCAAAATAGGTATTGATGATGGTGTCAATGAACATGTTGAGATTTGGAATGCTCATAGGAACAACCAAAGTTACAACAAGATTCATTGCATGCAATTTGTTGCCTTAACATTTAAGGCCAGTCATAAGTTTATAGTCTATGATAATGCTGTTATATAAGAAATCAAGGTTCTTCTTCAGAGAAAAATGAGGAAGTCGTTCCTTTGATTGGAGGTTTCATACGTGTTTGGAACAAACTAATTGGATATCATCATGGTTTGACATTTTTTCTCGACCGGTGATGAAAGAAATAATATTTGCTCTTTGGAGACCTTTTCCATTGTTTGAATCCACTGTTGTAGTGCCTAGTGATCGCTAGCTTGACGTGTGTGTTCTCCGGGTTGTGATTGGTTACGGAGTATGACGAGGTTATATAGAAATTTCGAAGTAAGAGTGGATTGTCCTATTTCTTGACCAAGCTAGAAATTGAAACTCAAATATTAAGAAATTTAAGTGAGTGGGGGAAAGGAAGTACCAAGCACCGTAGATTCACATGCGAACCAAGTATAATGTTCACTCAATGGTTTGGGCAAAACAACCATCTCTCTATTAGTAGTCCCCCTCATGCCCAACAGAGGATTGAGATCAATCTAAATTTACGGCATAAAATTACAATGCAAAATACAATGTGGAACTATCAATAAATTTACAAGCTTGCTCAACATTCTAGGATTTCCCACTATGTACTAAAGAAGCTAGATTAGTTTGAAACTTTACTGATAGTTGCCATGGAATTGCCCACTGAGAGAATTTTGCCTGCTGCTCATGCCATGAGTTAGCTTCTTGGAATACAAGTGGACTCTTTTCCTTATATAGCCGACACAAGATTGTGCGGATTGAGTAGTTGTCGCCCCATCACAAGCTCGAACAGGCTCTTGTTTGTAACCTTACGCCCGCTGTAAGTTGTGGGGGCATTGACCCAATCCTGCTGGTTTGTACTCACAAACTGCCTTCAAGCATAAAGGTCCAAGAGTGCATTAACCTGATCCATGTCCATCAATTAGTTAATCAGATACTTGTGGAGAAATGCAGCAACACCCCCATCAAGCCAAAGAGCTTAAAAATATTCATCTGAACTATGGGTCACGGTCACTCACAGTGGCCTTAGGCAAGCCCAAAGACCTCACCAATTCTTTCTTGAAGAACAATAGGGATGCCTCAAAGTTTTTACGTTCGGTAACACATCGCGTTAAATGACTTATCTTTCATTTCACTATTGTTCCACGAGAAAGTAAAGTACCTCAAAGGGCATATGATCCACCTTCCTGTGACTTATTGTACAAAACATGCACCTAGTTGATTTTGTAGATGTGCACTACTCTTCTCGGTTGACAATACAAAAGCCATCGGCAGACTACACGCTTGTAGCATGAGACTGACACAGTCTTACTATCAAGTAAATTGTAAAGAACCTTCACATTTATAGATTCCTTTCAAAATCGATATGAGACTATCGCTATATTTGGTTACCATGTTCTCTTTTTTCAAGTTCATTATTTAAAAAATTTCTTGTTTGCTTATCATTTTAAAATTAAGTTTTTAAAAACACCAAATTCAAACCCTATTCACCAACTTTATGCATGTATTTTCTTGGAACTCATTTTACTCTCGTTTTTATTTACAAATGTATGGAAAATGGTATTCAATTAAAATATGAGAGTTTCAAAATTTTTAATGTGTATTATTTAGTCTATGATAATTTATGCTACAATTTCTCAACAAGCTTTATAAACCATCGAAGGAAGCAAAAACCAACATATGGTTGCATTATTTACCGGCAAAAATTTGAATTCAAACAATTGTGACATAAATCAAACATTACTTATATTTGAAGTGTAATTATTTTAGTTCACATGGACAGTTTTTAAGCATCTAAAGGTCAAACAAATTTATAGTTAGAAAAAGTTTTACAAGAACATAAAACACTATAGCACTCCTCCAATTAATTAACTGAAATTTGTTTTGGATAATATATCTTTATTTTTTGTTTGAAAATTTTCAACCAAAGAAAAGTAAAGGGTTGAACACCCTAGCCTCAAAGAGCTAATTTGATATGTTCTCAAAAAACATAAAATGACATTCAATAATTTCTGGCCACATGTAATGATGAAAGTTTGAAGAGGACGTGACATATTTGTCTCGCTTAACATTGTGTTGCGTTTGGAGGAACTTATGCGAGGATAAGAAAAAACGAAGAAGCGAGAAACGGAGGGATTATGTGTGGGAGGCTGTGATGGAGGGGCAAGTGGGGATCTTGTGCGCGTTTGGGTGCCAATGAATTTTGTGTAGAGAAGAGAAACGAAGGGGGAGGAAGAGGTTTATGCTTAGATGATAATTTTGAATTTGATATTCAAGCGCAATCTTATTTGGATGTCAAACTCAAATTTGATAGTTAAACGATTAACTTTATCGAAATATAACTTTGAAAAAAAAAAATTTCAACAAATGAAGAAAAATTAAAAAGAAAACAAGTAAAATGGTGTGCAAACAAACAAAATGCAAGAAGAAAAAATTATTTCCGCGTTCAACGAGTCTCGTTTCCTTTTATTTCTGGTACCACCGCCGTTGCGCCTCTCTGCTCCCTTCTCGCCGCCGTGACTTCCTTCCCCCTCCCCATCAACCGTCGTCCGCACCACCACCAACCATTGCCATCGCCGTCCGCGCCAACCACCACCATCACGATCGCTCACAACCAGAAAAACGGCACCGCCACGTCCCGTTACCATCGCCATCAGGGGAAAGAATGCCGGTTTCAGTTCTTTAGGGAAAATATATCACATTGTCAGAAGATTTCTCCAGCTAGGTCCAAATTTGGGGGTTGTTCACTAATTGCGAGTTTCAGGTAATCATCTTGTCACTCTTTTTTGTTCAAGTTGTGGATTTTTTGGTTTATCTTACTAAGATCTCGCTAGAGGGGCTTTTCACCATGTTTTGTTGGCTTGGAGGTGGGTGTGCGCGTGTCTACCTGAATGTGGGTGCAATCTTCAATTTTGTTGAATAATTCTGCTATTTCTATGGGTTTGTTTGTGTCTTGATTACTCTAGGCTTGATTTT
>JAVXUO010000794.1:0-53340 GCA_033065855.1 Escallonia rubra
AAATAAGCAAACAACCAATCTCAACGCAAATGTAAAACGATAATGTAAAGAGAGAAGGGTTTAGAGATACTTGACAAGGAGAATTAAATGGTTCGGCTTGATATACAATAAAGCCTTCGTCCACCCCTTCATGGATGTCCCTTGAAAGGCCCTAGAATCCACTAGTATGATCTTCCTTATGGGTCAAGACCGAACCTCTTACAATCCCTTGATGCTATGCCCACATCAAGAACAAGCTTTGACAAACCCAAAGCTCCAAAGCTTGACAACCCCAAGCTTTGATACAAGAACCTTTCAATGAAGAAATGTGTACAAGATTTCACTCTTAATAAGTAGATGAGTACAAGTTGAAGTACTAGAACAAGAGAGATGAGTGTATGATGACTTATGAAAGTGTATATCTCTCAAATGTAAGCTCACAATAAATGCTCTCTTGAAAAGGATGAGAAATCAATGAAAACAAGAGAGATTTGAACAATTGCTTTGATCTTTGAGAATATGAAAGATAAGAGAGCTTTGAATGCAATTGATGAATGCCCAAGATGAGTATTTATAGAGGTGGGAATAAATATGACCGTTTGGGGTAGGTGGAGCATTAATTGCGCCAAAACGGTAAATGCAGTCGACTGTAATGCACCATTGCAGTCGAACTGTGCACCAAAGTAGCCGTTGGAAATTCAAATTTCCAACTTGCAGTCGACTGTAATCCAATGCAGTCGACTGTAATAGGCTACTGGAAGTATTGCAGTCGACTGCATTCCAATGCAGTCGACTGTAATACCTCACTGCCCAACTTGCAGTCGACTGCATTCCTGAAAATGCAGTTTCCTTGTTTTTAAAGCATGAAAAACTTTTATGCATGCAAGGGAAACCTATGGGCAAGTTCTAGGTATACAGTCATCGTAACGATCATCTCTCTATGTCTAGTTTACAAAGACGGAAATAAAAGCATGAAAACTTCAATCGACGAAATCCTTCTTTGATGCGTTCCGTTGAGAGTCTTTGACCGTGTTGCTCGTCTAATAATCCGTTTGCATGAGTATGAGATTGTTCCTATTGCTTCATCAACTCAATGCATGTTAGACAACATAAACATCAATGTTAGTTATCATCAAAATCAAATATAATCCTAGGTTAAATAACCGTAGGGTTAACAATCTCCCCCTTTTTTATGATGGCAAACATTGATTCAAATAATATGAGATATATAAGATAATAAACGCAAAGAAGCATAACAATCTCAATTATAAACCATAAGGGGTCATGAGAAGAAATCATGACAAAAAGCTCCCCCTATCTTAAGCAATATAGGGCTCCCCCTAACTTAAGTAATATATGCTCATATCAAATCCACACAAATATGAATCAACAATATTTTCTCCCCCTTTTGACATCATTGAAAAAGGTCAAGGGTGTGTGTGAAAGTGATCAACTTATGTATCCATCCATGGATAATCAATATTGCCAACAAGGGCATTCAAACAAGAAAACATAAGTACTTGAATACCCATCAAGAGGTGTACCAAGCGCCTTGTACAAAAATAGCACAAATAGGAAGTGTAAAGGATTTAGAAATATGAGTGTGTGCAAATCAAATGAGATTAAATGAATATCAACAAAATCAATAATTTTGAAAAGAGAAACATCAACCAAAGCATGCTTTAAGCATATTAAATAATGTTCAAGCATGAGAAGTGCAACTTGCATGATTATGCACAATAGATATAACATTTAGTCACATAGGTGAAGACATGCCAAGTTCTCTTCTAAGAGCGGTAAACCTCTTCGAATCTAAAGGTTTAGTGAAGATATCCGCTAATTGGTGATTTGTGTCCACGAAATCTAGAACAATATCACCTTTTTGCACATGATCACGGATAAAATGGTGTTTGATTTCTATGTGCTTTGTGCGTGAATGTTGGATGGGATTTTTGGTCAAGTCAATGGCACTAGTATTATCGCATAAGATAGGTATGTGATCATACTTGAGTCCAAAGTCCAAAAGGGTTTGTTTCATCCAAAGAATTTGTGCACAACAAGCACCAACCGCCATATATTCGGCTTCGGTGGTAGAGAGTGCAACCGAGTTTTGCTTTTTGGAACTCCAAGAAACAAGAGAGTGACCTAGGAATTGGCAACCTCCACTAGTACTTTTCCGCTCGGTTTTACAACCGGCATAGTCGGCGTCGGAGTAACCAATTAGGTCAAAAAAGGAAGTGTTTCTAGGAAACCATAACCCTAAATCGTGAGTGCCCTTAAGATATCTAAGGATTCTCTTGACGGCAATCAAATGAGATTCCTTAGGACAAGCTTGAAATCTAGCACATAAACAAACACTAAACATTATATCGGGTCTACTTGCGGTAAGGTAAAGGAGTGATCCGATCATACCTCGATAGCGCTTAATATCAACATCCTTACCCTTTTCATCTTTATCAAGCTTTAATGAAGAGCTCATTGGAGTGTCAAAAGCATTTGATGCTTCCATGTCAAATCTCTTGAGTAGCTCTTTGGTGTATTTGGCTTGGTTGATAAAGATTCCATCCTTGCTTTGTTTGATTTGCAATCCAAGGAAGAAGGTGAGTTCTCCCATCATGCTCATTTCAAACTCCTTACTCATACAAGAAGCAAACTCTTCGCACAAGGATCCATTAGTAGCACCAAATATAATATCATCAACATAAATTTGCACCAACAATAAGTCATTGCCCTTAGATTTTATAAAAAGAGTGGTGTCAAGTTTTCCTCTTGAAAAACCATTTTCTAAAAGAAAACTACTTAGCCTTTCATACCAAGCTCTAGGAGCTTGTTTTAAACCATAAAGAGCTTTGCTAAGCTTGAAAACATGGTTTGGAAATTTTTCATGTTCAAAGCCGGGAGGTTGAGCCACATAGACCTCCTCCGAAATAAAACCATTTAGAAAGGCACTCTTGACATCCATTTGAAAGAGTTTAAAATCTCTATAGCAAGCAAAAGCTAAAAGCATTCTAATAGATTCAAGTCTAGCTACCGGTGCATAAGTTTCATCAAAATCAATTCCTTCCTCTTGGTTATAACCTTGGGCCACTAATCTAGCCTTGTTTCTAACCACGACTCCGGATTCATCAAGTTTGTTTCTAAAAATCCATTTTGTGCCTATAATCCTAAAGTTTTGAGGTTTAGGCACAAGGGTCCAAACTTGATTTCTTTCAAATTGAACTAGCTCTTCTTGCATAGCAAGCATCCAAGATTCATGATGTAGAGCTTCGGAGAATTTCTTCGGTTCAATTTGGGAAAGAAACGCTATATTAACATGTTGTTGAAGAGAGCGTCGAGTTCTTACCCCACTCGAAGGATTACCTAAGATTTGATCGCTTGGATGATCCTTTTTGTAAGTCCAATCTTTTGGTAATTCTTGAGAGTTGTCCAAGTTTGAAGCATCATTGATTGCTTCCTCGTTTCCCCCTTGAGAACTTGATTGTTGCTCCCCTAGATCAATTTCTTTGGGGTTGCCTTGTAGTGTTTCACTTATGTCCAAAGTTCTCAAGTCATTGTCCATGTCATCTACATTAACAATGTTAGTCCTCCGAAGAAAAGGATTAGTCTCATCAAAAGTAACATTAATGGATTCTTCAACAACCAAAGTACTTTTATTATAAACTCTATATGCCATACTATTATTAGAGTAACCAAGAAAAATACCCTCAAAGGTTTTGGAATCAAATTTGCTAAGGTGATCCTTGGTATTTAAAACAAAACATTTGCAACCAAAGACTCTAAAAAAGCTCACCTTAGGTTTCTTATCATTAAAAAGCTCATAAGGGGTTTTTAACAAAAAATTTCGCAAGATAACTCTATTAAGAACAAAACAAGCACAATTGACCGCCTCCGCCCAAAAGTATTTAGGTAAACCATATTCGTTAAGCATTGTTCTTGCCGCTTCTTGCAAAGACCTATTCTTTCTTTCGGCAACACCATTTTGTTGAGGAGTTCTAGGAGCCGAAAAATTATGTGATATCCCAAAGTCATCACACAAGGCTCCTATTTTTGAATTTTCAAATTCTCTACCATGATCACTTCGAATGTTGGTAATCAAATAACCTTTTTGATTTTGAACACGTTTTGCAAATGAAGTGAACACATTTAGAGATTCATTTTCGGTAGCCAAAAAAAAAGTTCAAGTATAGCGAGAATAGTCATCAACAATAACAAAACAATATGATTTACCACCAAGACTAGTAGTAGGGATTGGTCCAAACAAATCCATATGAAGTAATTGCAAGGGTCTAGAAGTAGATACCATTTTCTTCGGTTTGTGAGAGACTTTCTTTTGCTTACCCATTTGACAAGCATCACATACTTTATCTTTCTCAAACTTGATCTTTGGGAGACCCCTCACAAGTTCTTTGCTTGAAATATCCTTCAAGTGCTCCATGTGCATGTGACCAAGTCTTCGATGCCAAAGCCAAGATGTTTCACTAATAGCACTAAGACACTTGACATCTTGGTTAGCTAAATCATTTAATTGAATGGAGTAAACATTATTATCTCTACTACCTACCAAAATAGTTTCATTGTTCTTCAAGGATAGTATAGTGCAATGAGAAGCCTCAAAGATAACTTTAAAACCTTTATCACTAAATTGACTAATACTTAGCAAGTTATGCTTCAATCCTTCAACATATAACACATTCTCAATTGAATGTGGTTCCTTACCAATAGTTCCTTTACCTTTGATTTTTCCTTGAGAATTGTCACCAAAGGTCACATTTCCTCCTTCTTTAAGATCAATCGATGTGAAAAGAGATATGTTGCCGGTCATATGTCTTGAGCATCCACTATCAAGAATCCACTTCTTGCTACTAGATTTTGCTTTGAGACATACCTATAAACACAAATCAAGTAGTGACTTTTGGTACCCAAATTTTCTTGGGTCCTTGGATGTTAGTCTTGCATTTGTATTCTTGACCTTTCACAATCCACATTTTCTTTCTACCTCTAACAAAAACAATTCTACAAGGACAATGATTAGTCGTATGCCCTTTCTTGTTGCACCAACCGCAATGTGTAAAAGGTGTGCAATAGTTCTTTGGTCGTTTTGTATGAATATTCAACCTAGCTTGTTGTTGCAAAACTTTAGGAGGCATGGCCATGGGATCTAATCCAAGACCACCTTTGTTTAGGCCAATTCTTTGGCGTCCAAGCATGACATCCAAATTGTTTTGACCATCAACAAATTTTTCAAGACATTTTCTCAAATCACAAATCTCAACTTTTAAATCTTCATTTTGTTTTTCTAAAGCCAAAGTTTTGGAAGAGATTTGTTTTGGGCTAGGAGTGTTAACAAGTAATTCAACCAAATCGTTATTCACATGTTTCACATATAAATGGTTGGAAATGCATTCATTCTTGGCATGCAACTTATCATTTTCCATTATCAACTTTTCAATTTGCTTATTAGCTTCAAGGAATTTCTTAGACAAAATAATATTTTTCTTGAAAATTTTCTTGGATTCCTCATATAAGCTATCATAAGCATCTTCAAAGCTTTCATTATCACTATCACTACCGGAAGAAGAGCTTACCTCATCATTTGCCATGAAGCATACATTTGCTTGATCATTCTTCTCATTGTCTTCATCACTTGAATCAAAGTCACTCCATGTTGGAGTATGTTCGGCATTCATTGCTTTTTCCTTCTCCTTGTTCTCGTTCTTAGAGAATTGTCTTCTTTTAGCTCTTTCCCATACATCTCTTCCTATTGTAGATAGGACAATCCATCTTCATGTGTCCCGGCTTGTGGCATTTGTAGCAAAGCTTCTCTTCGTTGCTAGCATTTTGTTGCCTTCTCCCATCATTCCTTCTAAATCTTAAGAACTTCTTGAAGTTCTTTGCAACCATTGCAATATCCTCTTCATCAAATTCTTCATCATCATCACTTGACTCAAGGTTTGAAGATGAAGCTTTAAGAGCAATTGATGTAGGCTTCTTCTTGACGTCCTCTTGATCAAAGGTCTTGAGTTGCATTTCGTACGTCATAAGTGAGCACATCAATTCATCAAGAGGAAAGATATTAAGATTCTTTGATTCTTGGATGGCGGTGATCTTTGCATCCCAAGCTCTTGGTAAGGACCTAATCACTTTTCTTACTAGATCACCATTAGTGAATTCATTGCCCAATTGCTTCAAAGGGTTCACAATGTTAGTAAAACGAGTATTCATATCCGTAATGGATTCATTTGAAAGCATATGGAATAACTCATAATCTCTAAACAATAAGTTCATCTTGGAATCTCTAAGAAGAGAAGTCCCTTCATGAGTGACTTGAAGAGTATCCCAAATACTCTTAGCGGAATTACACATAATGACTCTATTGAGTTCATTAGTGTCTAAAGCACACACAAGACAATTTTTCGCTCTAGCATTCATACAAATCATCTTCTTGTCATGATCACTATACTCCGATTTTTATTTAGGCTCTTCAACCTTGTCAACCATTTTTATCGGAACGAATGGGCCATTCTCAACAATATCCCACATCTCATAGTCTTGAGATTCTAAGTAGATTTTCATCTTAACTTTCCACACACTATAATTGGTCCCATTAAACAATGGAGGCCTAGTGGTAGAACTACCCTCCATACCCCCAATGTAAGCCATGATCGATTAACTCTCTTGGCGTTACCCAATATAACAAGAGCCGAGGCTCTGATACCACTTGAAACCAATAAAATAACCCTAGAGGGGGGGTGAATAGGGTTTTAAGACTACTTTAAAAATTAACAAACAACAAACCTCAATCTCAATAACTTAAATAAGCAAACAACCAATCTCAACACAAATGTAAAACGATAATGTAAAGAGAGAAGGGTTTAGAGATACTTGACAAGGAGAATTAAATGGTTCGGCTTGATATACCCTCAAGCCTACGTCCACCCCTTCAAGGAAGTCCCTTGAAAGGCCCTAGAATCCACTAGTATGATCTTCCTTACGGGTCAAGATCGAACCTCTTACAATCCCTTGATGCTATGCCCACATCAAGAACAAGCTTTGACAAACCCAAAGCTCCAAAGCTTGACAACCCCAAGCTTTGATACAAGAACCTTTAGATGAAGAAATGTGTACAAGATTTCACTCTTAATAAGTAGATGAGTACAAGTTGAAGTACTAGAATAAGAGAGATGAGTGTATGATGACTTTATGAAAGTGTATATCTCTCAAATGTAAGCTCACAATAAATGCTCTCTTGAAATGGATGAGAAATCAATGAAAACCAAGATAGATTGAACAATTGCTTTGATCTTTGAGAATATGAAAGATAAGAGAGCTTTGAATGCAATTGATGAATCAAAACTATGCCCAAGATGAGTATTTATAGAGGTGGGAATAAATATGACCGTTTGGGGTAGGTGGAGCATTAATTACACCAAAATGGTAAATACAGTCGACTGTAATGCACCATTGCAGTTGACTGTAATCCCAAAGTAGCCGTTGGAAATTCAAATTTCCAACTTTTATTCGACTGTAATCCATTGCAGTCGACTGTAATAGGTTACTGGAAGTATTGAAGTCGACTGCATTCCAATGCAGTCGACTGTAATACCTCACTACCTAACTTGCAGTCGACTGCATTCTAGAAAATGCAGTTTCCTAGTTTTTAAAGAATGAAAAACTTTTATGCATGCAAGAGAAACCTATGGGCAAGTTCTAGGTATACAGTCATCGTAACGATCATCTCTCTACGTCTAGTTTACAAATACGGAAATAAAGCATTGTAAAATTCAATCGATGAAATTCTTCTTTGATGCGTTCCGTTGAGAGTCTTTGACCGTATTGCTCGTCTAATAATCTGTTTGCATAAGTATGAGATTGTTCCTATTGCTTCTTCAACTCAATGCATGTTAGACAACATAAACATCAATGTTGGTTATCATCAAAACCAAATATAATCCTAGGTTAAATAACCGTAGGGTTAACAGTATGTCTCAAAGCAAATTCTAGTAGCAAGAAGTGGATTCTTGATAGTGGATGCTCAAGATATATGACCGGCAACATATCTCTTTTCACCTCGATTGATCTTAAAGAATGAGGAAATCTGACCTTTGGTGACAATTCTCAAGGAAAAATCAAAGGTAAAGGAACTATTGGTAAGGAACCACATTCAATTGAGAATGTGTTATATGTTGAAGGATTGAAGCATAACTTGCTAAGTATTAGTCAATTTAGTGATAAAGGTTTTAAAGTTATCTTTGAGGCTTCTCATTGCACTATACTATCCTTGAAGAACAATGAAACCATTTGGTAGGTAGTAGAGATAATAATGTTTACTCCATTCAATTAAATGATTTAGCTAACCAAGATGTCAAGTGTCTTAGTGCTATTAGTGAAACATCTTGGCTTTGTCATCGAAGACTTGGTCACATGCACATGGAGCACTTGAAGGATATTTCAAGCAAAGAACTTGTGAGGGGTCTCCCGAAGATCAAGTTTGAGAAAGATAAAGTATGTGATGCTTGTCAAATGGGTAAGCAAAAGAAAGTCTCTCACAAACCGAAGAAAATGGTATCTACTTCTAGACCCTTGCAATTACTTCATATGGATTTGTTTGGACCAATCCCTACTACTAGTCTTGGTGGTAAATCATATTGTTTTGTTATTGTTGATGACTATCTCGCTATACTTGGACTTTTTTTTTGGCTACCGAAAATGAATCTCTAAATGTGTTCACTTCATTTGCAAAACGTGTTCAAAATAAAAAAATTTATTTGATTACCAACATTCGAAGTGATCATGGAAGAGAATTTGAAAATTAAAAAATAGGAGCCTTGTGTGATGACTTTGGGATCTCACATAATATTTCGGCTCCTAGAACTCTTCAACAAAATGGTGTTGCCGAAAGAAAGAATAGGTCTTTGCAAGAAACGGCAAGAACAATGCTTAACGAATATGGTTTACCTAAGTACTTTTGGGCTGAGGCGCTCAATTGTGCTTGTTTTGTTCGTAATAGAGTTCTCTTGCGAAATTTTTTGTTAAAAACCCCTTATGAGCTTTTTAATGATAAGAAACGTAAGGTGAGATTTTTTAGAGTTTTTCGATGCAAATGTTTTGTTTTAAATACTAAGGATCACCTTAGAAAATTCGATTCCAAAACCTTTAAGGGTATTTTTCTTGGTTACTCTAATAATAGTATGGCATATAGAGTTTATAATAAAAGTACTTTGGTTGTTGAAGAATCCATTAATGTTACTTTTGATGAGACTAATCCTTTTCTTCGGAGGACTAACATTGTTAATGTAGATGACATGGACAATGACTTGAGAACTTTGGACATAAGTGAAACACTACAAGGCAACCCCAAAGAAATTGATCTAGGGGAGCAACAATCAAGTTCTCAAGGGGGAAACGAGGAAGCAATCAATGATGCTTCAAACTTGGACAACTCTCAAGAACTACCAAAAGATTAGACTTACAAAAAGGATCATCCAAGCTATCAAATCTTAGGTAATCCTTCGAGTGGGGTAAGAACTCGACGCTCTCTTCAACAACATGTTAATATAGCGTTTATTTCCCAAATTGAACCGAAGAACTTCTCCGAAGCTTTACATCATGAATCTTGGATGCTTGCTATGCAAGAAGAGCTAGTTCAATTTGAAAGAAATCAAGTTTGGACCCTTGTGCCTAAACCTCAAAACTTTAGGATTATAGGCACAAAATGGATTTTTAAAAACAAACTTGATGAATCCGGAGTCGTGGTTAGAAACAAGGCTAGATTAGTGGCCCAAGGTTATGACGAAGAGGAAGGAATTGGTTTTGATGAAACTTATGCACCGGTAGCTAGACTTGAATATATTAGAATGCTTTTAGCTCTTGCTTGGTATAGAGTTTATAAGCGCTTTCAAATGGAGGTCAAGAGTGCCTTTCTAAATGCTTTTATTTTGGACGAGGTCTATGTAGCTCAACCTCCCAGTTTTGAACATGAAAAATATCCAAACCATGTTTTCAAGGTTAGCAAAGCTCTTTATGGTTTAAAACAAGCTTCTAGAGCTTAGTATGAAAGGCTAAGTAATTTTCTTTTAAAAAATGGATTTTCAAGAAGAAAACTTGACACCACTTTTTTTATAAAATCTAAGGGTAATGACTTATGGTTGGTGCAAATTTATGTTGATGATATTATATTTGGAGCTACTAATGGATCCTTGTGCGAAGAGTTTGCTTCTTGTATGAGTAAGGAGTTTGAAATGAGCATGATGAGAGAACTCACCTTCTTCCTTGGATTGCAAATCAAACAAAGCAAGGATGAAATCTTTATCAACCAAGCCAAATACACCAAAGAGCTACTCAAGAGATTTGACATGGAAGCATCAAATGCTTTTGACACTCCAATGAGCTCTTCATTAAAGCTTGATAAAGATGAAAAGGGTAAGGATGTTGATATTAAGCGCTATCGAGGTATGATCGGATCACTCCTTTACCTTACCGTAAGTAGACCCGATATAATGTTTAGTGTTTGTTTATGTGCTAGATTTCAAGCTTGTCCTAAGGAATCTCATTTGATTGCCGTCAAGAGAATCCTTAGATATCTTAAGGGCACTCACGATTTAGGGTTATGGTTTCCTAGAAACACTTCCTTTTTTGACCTAATTGGTTACTCCGACGCCGACTATGCCGGTTGTAAAACCGAGCGGAAAAGTACTAGTGGAGGTTGCCAATTCCTAGGTCACTCTCTTGTTTCTTGGAGTTCCAAAAAGCAAAACTCGGTTGCACTCTCTACCACCGAAGCCGAATATATGGCGGTTGGTGCTTGTTGTGCACAAATTCTTTGGATGAAACAAACCCTTTTGGACTTTGGACTCAAGTATGATCACATACCTATCTTATGCGATAATACTAGTGCCATTGACTTGAGCAAAAATCTAATCCAACATTCACGCACAAAGTACATAGAAATCAAACACAATTTTATCTGTGATCATGTGCAAAAAAGTGATATTGTTCTAGATTTCGTGGACACAAATCACCAATTAGCGGATATCTTCACTAAACCTTTAGATTCGAAGAGGTTTACCACTCTTAGAAGAGAACTTGGCATGTCTTCACCTATGTGACTAAATGTTATATCTCTAATGCATAATCATGCAAGTTGCACTTCTCATGCTTGAACATTATTTAATATGCTTAAAGCATGCTTTGGTTGATGTTTCTCTTTTCAAAATTATTGATTTTGTTGATATTCATTTAATCTCA
Source organism: Escallonia rubra (assembly GCA_033065855.1). Lineage (NCBI taxonomy): Eukaryota > Viridiplantae > Streptophyta > Magnoliopsida > Escalloniales > Escalloniaceae > Escallonia > Escallonia rubra. The sequence goes on from JAVXUO010000794.1 coordinate 11,224, forward strand.
TTTGATTTGCACACATTCATACTTCTAAATCCTTTACATTTCTTTTTATGTGCTATTTTTTGTACAAGGCGCTTGGTACACCTTTTGATGGTTATTCAAGTACTTATGTTTTATTGTTTGAATGCCCTTGTTGGCAATATTGATTATCCATGGATGGATGCAGAAGTTGATCACTTTCACACACACCCTTGACCTTTTTAAATGATGTCAAAAGGGGGAGAAAATATTGTTGATTCATACTTGTGTGGATTTGATATGAGCATATATTACTTGAGATAGGGGAGCCCTATATTGCTTAAGATAGGGGGAGCTTATCGTCATGATTCTTCTTTTAACCCCTTATGGTTTATAATTGAGATTGTCATGCTTCTTTGCGTTTATTATCTTATATATCTCATATTATTTGAATCAATGTTTGCCATCATCAAAAAGGAGGAGATTGTTAACCTTACGGTTATTTAACCTAGGATTATATTTGGTTTTGATGATAACCAACATTGATGTTTATGTTGTCTAACATGCATTGAGTTGATGAAGCAATAGGAACAATCTCATACTCATGCAAACGGATTATTAGACGAGCAACACGGTCAAAGACTCTCAACGGAACGCATCAAAGAAGGATTTCGTCGATTGAATTTTACAATGCTTTATTTCCTTCTTTGTAAACTAGACGTAGAGAGATGATCGTTACGATGACTGTATACCTAGAACTTGCCCATAGGTTTCCCTTGCATGCATAAAAGTTTTTCATTCTTTAAAAACTAGGAAACTGCATTTTCTGGAATGCAGTCGACTGCATTGGATTGCAGTCGACTGCAAGTTGGGCAGTGAGGTATTACAGTCGACTGCATTGGAATACAGTCGACTGCAATACTTCCAGTAGCCTATTACAGTCGACTGCATTTGGATTACAGTCGACTGCAAGTTGTAAATTTAAATTTCCAACGGCTACTTTGGGATTACAGTCGACTGCAATGGTGCATTACAGTCGACTGTATTTACCGTTTTGGCGCATTTAATGCTCCACCTACCCCAAACGGTCATATTTATTCCAAGCACTTTAAATACTCATTTTGGGCTTAGTTTTGATTCATCAATTGCATTCAAAGCTCTCCTATCTGTCATATTCTCAAAGATGAAAGCAATTGTTCAATCTCTCTTGTTTTTCATTGATTTCTCATCCATTTCAAGAGAGCATTTATTGTGAGCTTACATTTGAGAGATATACACTTTCATAAGTCATCATACACTCATCTCTCTTGTTCTAGTGCTTAAACTTGTACTCATCTACTTATTGAGAGTGAAATCTTGTACACAATTCTTCATCTAAAGGTTCTTGTATCAAAGCTTGGGGTTGTCAAGCTTTGGAGCTTTGGGTTTGTCAAAGCTTGTTCTTGATGTAGGCATAGCATCAAGGGATTGTAAGAGGTTCGATCTTGACCCGTAAGGAAGATCATACTAGTGGATTCTAGGGCCTTTCAAGGGACTTCCTTGAAGGGGTGGACGTAGGCTTGAGGGTATATCAAGCCGAACCATTTAAATCTCCTTGTCAAGTATCTCTAAACCCTTCTCTCTTTACATTATCGTTTTACATTTGTGTTGAGATTGGTTGTTTGCTTATTTAAGTTATTGAGATTGAGGTTTGTTGTTTGTTATTTTTTAAAGTAGTCTTAAAACCCTATTCACCCCTCTCCCCTCTAGGGTTATCTTTTTTGTTTCAATATGTAAAAACATATGATATGTGGAGTTCTACCTATGGATGACATCTGTAAGTGGTCTCCTACGAGACAATTTATATTAAACAAACAAAGCTTTAAATTGTTGTGTTCTCGGACCCAAACTATTAATAAACGTTGCCATACCACTCATTTTGAGACGAATATCTTTTGCAGCAGCTAAACCATCTTGAACAATTAAGTTAATTATATGACAAACATATGGAACATGAAATAATTCACCAGCAAGTACAGGTTGAAGGCTTTCCTTTAAGGTTGAAACATCAGCTTATTGTTAGAAGCATTATCAAAATTGATACTCATAATCTTATTCTTTATTTTAAATGTGGTACATGATGTAATTATAATAGTGGCATTGTAAGTTGCATCATGCGGATAAGGAAAGAGTTCGAAAGCGATGATTCTCTTATTCATAGTCCAATCAGAATCAATCCAATGGGGCGTCACACAAGCATAACTAACAAAAGTAAAAGGAGATTGCCAAACATCAGAAGTAAGACTAACTCTTTCATCAAAATTATCAAAATAATTAATCAAGCGTGCTTTAGCAGCATTATACTGTCTAAGTGCATCAGATCGAGTTGTGTTTGGCAATCTTCTTTTTGTACAAAGGTTGCACTGCAGTAAGTATTTATATATCTAGAGTGCTTAACATTATCAGCAAAACTAAAAGCTGGTTCATCATGAATAATAAATTTAACAAGATCGCCTCTTTGGTCTCACTGGTTATAAACAAATAACTTACTGTCAAAAGATAACTATGTTTGGCTAGGTTCGACATAGCCTTCTTTAGGTGTACACAGAGGTTAATGCCTATTAAGATGTCCATTACAACTACCACACGGAAATAATTTACCACAGTACTTACATTGAGCTCTTCGGATGCCATCAACCATAATATCATCAAAATGATTCCAACACACAACTTTCTTCTTCTTCTTCTTTTTGCCTTTTGGACTTCTGGCGGACTACCGGAAGGATTGCTCAATCCTCCACCATGATGACCGCTCATCGGGTTAAAATTCTACCCCGGAGTAGTAGCTTCGACAACCAAGCTGCGTCCTTGACTATAATGTCGGGTATCTTGTGAGGCTGTATATTCAAAATCTTGAATGTTTTGGTTGAACTCTCAATTGGCTTGGGTGTCTATAGTCATTCGTGGCAAATCTTGAAAATCGAATGGTTGTGGTAGTGCTTGGATTGGTGCTTGTGGTGGCGGTGGTCGTGGTGCTTATGGTGGTGGTGCTTGTGATGGTATTCCACGTTTGCTACGTGATTTAAAAAATTGAGACCTATTTAACGCTAAATTTTTTAGACAAGAATGAAAAATAAAACTGGTAAGAGTAACTAAATGCAAAAGAATAAGAGTAGTAAATAATTAAATAATACTTGTAATTGAAAATTGAAGAGGGTTAGTACTTAGTAACAAATAACAATGGTAGCAAAACTTGTAGAATTTAGTAAGAGTAACTAAATGTAAAGGAATAAGAGTAGTAAATAATTAACTAATACTTGTAATTGAAACTTGGAGAGGGTTAGTACTTACTAACAAATCACAATGGTAGCAAAGCTTATAGAATTTAGATAAGAGGGAGTGAGAAGATTGGTATGAAAAATATGAAAGAAAGGAAGTGAATTTATAAATTTTTCAAAGTTCATAAAAGACCAACATGCCCCTTAAAACTAGCCGTTTATAGTTGTTGGGGAGGGTAAAAGTGTAAATAAGCATAAAAGAGACGAATATACCCCCCCCTCCCCCAAACTAGTCGATATATAGCTATTGGGGGGGGAGGGTAAAAGTGTACTTTTGTAAAAAGGGGGGGAATATAGCCATTGGGGGGGTCTGAAATTCAAAAACAGCATACGGCCAGGCCAGAATCGGGCCAAACCTGAGCCGGCCTTAAAAACCAGGCCAGCCCCTAAAAACGAGCCGATTTTGGGCCAACCCGGGCCCTTTTAGGGTCGGGTCGGGCCGGGCCGGGCTGGATTTGTTGGCCAAAAAATCAGGCCTGGCCCTAGCCTTAGGCCTTATGGTCCAGGGCTTTCACTATACACCTATAGGGCTAGGCCAGCCCGAGCCATTTTAAGGCCGGATCAGGCCGGGCCGCGACATCTCTAATGGTTGGGACTACTAATCCACAAGCCCTAAAACAGGACGAAACAAAACTGTTAACCCTACGGTTATTTAACCTAGGATTATATTTGATTTTGATGATAACTAACATTGATGATTATGCTGTCTAACATGCATTGAGTTGATGAAGCAATAGGAACAATCTCATACTCATGCAAACGGATTATTAGACGAGCAACACGGTCAAAGACTCTCAAACGGAACGCATCAAAGAGGGAATTTGTCGATTGAAGTTTTCATGCTTTTATTTCCGTCTTTGTAAACTAGACATAGAGAGATGATCGTTACGATGACTGTATACCTAAAACTTGCCCATAGGTTTCCCTTGCATGCATAAAAGTTTTTCATGCTTTAAAAATAAGAAAACTGCATTTTCAGGAATACAGTCGACTGCATTGGAATGCAGTCGACTGCAAGTTGGGCAGTGAGGTATTACAGTCGACTGCATTGGAATGCAGTCGACTGCAATACTTCCAGTAGCCTATTACAGTCGACTGCATTGCAAGTTGGAAATTTGAATTTCCAACGGCTACTTTTGGGAATACAGTCGACTGCAATGCATTTACCGTTTGGCGCATTTAATGCTCCACCTAACCCCAAACGGTCATATTTATTCCCACCTCTATAAATACTCATCTTGGGCATAGTTTTCATTCATCAATTGCATTCAAAGCTCTCCTATCTTTCATATTCTCAAAGATCAAAGCAATTGTTCAAATCTCTCTTGTTTTCATTGATTTCTCATCCTTTTCAAGAAAGCATTTATTGTGAGCTTACATTTGAGAGATATACACTTTCATAAGTCATCATACACTCATCTCTCTTATTCTAGTACTTCAACTTGTACTCATCTACTTATTGAGAGTGAAATCTTGTACACATTTCTTCAGTGAAAGGTTCTTGTATCAAAGCTTGGGGTTGTCAAGCTTTGGAGCTTTGAGTTTGTCAAAGCTTGTTCTTGATGTGGGCATAGCATCAAGGGATTGTAAGAGGTTCGATCTTGACCCGTAAGGAAGATCATACTAGTGAATTCTAGGGCCTTTCAAGGGACTTCCTTGAAGGGGTGGACGTAGGCTTGTGGGTATATCAAGCCGAACCATTTAATTCTCCTTGTCAAGTATCTCTAAACCCTTCTGTCTTTACTTTATCGTTTTACATTTGTGTTGAGATTGGTTGCTTGCTTATTTGAGTTATTCAGATTGAGGTTTGTTGGTTGTTAATTTTTAAAGTAGTCTTAAAATCCTATTCACCCCCCTCTAGGATTATTTTATTGGTTTCAAAAACTGTTCCCAACCTATTCTGGTCGTACCCAAAGGCCCACTGTGGTCCCATTTTGCATGACACGTCCGCACAAGTAACAATCATTTTCAATGCTCACAACCGGTCAAAGCATGCACGCTCAAGTCACGTGCACTTCTCACTTTCGTCACGTTACTTCGTCACTAAGAAGCTCATTTTCGCACGAAGCCTTATCACGCTTCGACCGTCGCACTTCGCCCGTCGCCCGTCGCCCGTCGATGCGCCATGGCACTTGCCCAAGGCGGTTGGCCTTGGCCTCCTCCTTGGGGTCGGCCTCGGCCTCCCCCTGGGGTTGGCCTCGGCCTCCCCCGAAGGGTTGGCCTTTGGCCTCCATCCTTAGCATATTCACTTCTCTTCAAGGGACAATACATAACTCCGCGACCCCTGTCGCCCGGACACAACTCCGCGACCACCGTCGCCCGGACACAACTCCGCGATCCCCGTCGTCGGCGTCCGGGCGTCGCACTTCAACACTTCGTCGTGCCCGTGCGCCGCGTCGCTGATACAGCCTTGCCCCCAGGCTCTCTGTCACACTACCATGCCCCTGGCACCTTACGTACTCTGTCGCGCCCATGCGCCGCGCCATTGACACAGACGTGCCCCGGCACCTTACTCACTTCATCGCGCCCATGCATCACAATCATGTCATCATGCCCCCGGGCACCACACTCATTCATCACACCATGCGCACCTTGCCTTGGTCATGGAACATACTTCGACCCACTCTCCGGAGTGTACATCACCCGCGGGGATAGGCGACTCCTCCGGGACACTATCTCTGCCAGGGAGCTCTTCAACTCCCCTTCCTCCAGGTAGACGGCTCCTCCGGGATGCTACCTCGGCCCGTCAGGTAGACGGCTCCTCCGGGATCCTACCTTGACGCGCTCCGAGTGCCCCGACACAAGGACTCACCCGCGGGGATAAGCGACTCCTCCGGGACACTATCTCTGTCAGGGAGCTTTTCAACTCCTCTTCCGCTAGGTAGACGGCTCCTCCGGGATGCTACCTCGGCCAGTCAGGTAGACGGCTCCTCCGGGATGCTACCTTGACTCGCTCCGAGTGCTCCGGCATAAGGACTCACCCGCGGGGATAGGCGACTCCTCCGGGACACTATCTCCGCCAGGGAGCTCTTCAACTCCCCTTCCGCCAGGTAGACGGCTCCTCCGGGATGCTACCTCGGCCAGTCGGGTAGACGGCTCCTCCGGGATGCTACCTTGACTCGCTCTAAGTGCTCCGGCACAAGGACTCACCCGCGGGGATAGGCGACTCCTCCGGGACACTATCTCCGCCAGGGAGCTTTAAGTGCTCTGGCACAAAGACTCTCTTTCCGCCAGGTAGACGGCTCATCCGAGATGCTACATTGGCCGACCAAGTAGACAGCTCCTCCGGGATACTACCTCAGCCTGCGGAATAGGCGACTCCTCCGGGACACTATCTCCGTCAGGGTGCCTGCGTGACTGGCCTACGTGCTCCGGCACTAGGGGCTTGCGTCGGCACCTCTAGGGACTATGACCCCCAGGTCACTCCGAGACAGGAGCAGGTCTTCGAAGGGCATCGCGCCTAGTCCACCTAGCAGTTGGGCGTCGGGTTTTCCCCACCGCTGCCAGGTCTATGGGACTTCGCAAGGGCTTGGATTGGAGGCTAGATCAAGGGGATTCTTTGGCCACACCGACGTTGTGGGAGGCAATCTTTCTAGACAAACAGAGCGACGCTGTGAGGAGCAGGCCGGGTAAATATGCGATCCGACAGTCCGTGGAGCACTGGCACCCGTGGACCCCGCGGTGACGTGTCACTCCCGGGGAGCGCCACGTGTTGGTTAATGACATCATTATCTCAATCTCTATAAATAGAGGTCTTGAGAATTCATTTGGAACACTTCTTCTTCACTCTCTCACATTTTCACTTTCTCACTCTAGAATCCTAGAGAGAAACATACAGGACCCTGACTTTGGACCTAAGCATCGGACTGTGACTGTCGTCGTATATTCATCCTGCGCTATCGCCCTCGCAGCACTGCCACCCTCAAGCTCTGTCTGGGAAGCCCTTGGTCTCTGCCCTTGTTCCACCCTTGTTGTGTCTCACATCAACATACTTGGAAGTTGACTCGGACTGCAGCCTTTGTAGCACCTCCACGTAAGTACGAACCCACTTTCCTTGGCATCAAAAACTAAGTATTCAAAACTGATGCATAAAGTTTGGAATAAAAAGAGTAAGGCTGAAACCTCGACAACAAGGTGCCCTAAACAAATGGGCAAGAAAATAAAAGATTATTATCCTAACAACAAGGATCTAAAGAGAAAGATGGCAACTGACAAAGATGAAAAATCTTCAAAACATAATGTTACCATAATACAAGTCAGTGATAATCAAACAAAATCGTTTTATGATCTAGAGCTATGGGCAGAGAGCAAAAATCTCTTTGAAAATGTCATGTATTACATGAGGGAAAATCAGCGAAAAGAATTACGAAGAACTCTCAGCCAATTAACTGATTATGTTAAGCACTTAGAAAACAAGTTTAATATAAACAATAAAGAAGGAGTTATAGTTCTACAAGAAAAAAAGAAGAAAGAATTTGATTGCTAGAAGAATTAGAATCATTGCTCCCATCTGATATCACTATCACTAGCAAAATAAAAGAACTAGTCAGGAAGAAAAATGAACATGAAGAAATCCTTTGCAAACCAGAAATGAAGGCGTTTATGAATTGTCATTATGGATGGCCAAGCCTCACACTACCATTAGACAAGATTAATCTTAAATGGATTGAACACGAACTCGTAGATAGAATCAAAATAGTCTAAGATGATTGGCAACTTATCGAGAGTCTCCCAGCTATAATTCGATATGCACTTGAAGTTATGGGATTCGGTCAAAAGATTATCACAGTCCAGTTACTGTCAACCTTGGCAGAAAGAAGCGAAACCAAGCTCTATTAGCCATACCATATTTGGTTCATTTTAACATTAACTAATAACATGATAATGGAATTCTGCAATCTTTACCACGCTGAACTATGAAACACATATAATGCGGAGAAAGACAAAATTGAAAGAATCAGTTTTGTCCATGCAACCGTGAAAAACATAGTAACCGAACCTCAAGAAGCATAATTTTGGGATGGACAAAAGATTGTAATCCTAAGGGGGTGTAAAGCATTCATAGAGCCTTCCAAACAAGGTCAAGATCAGGTCATCAAACTCAATTAATGGTTCAACAGCCAAGGACAAGAAGAACGTGATCTGCCTAGCAAACTTTTGAGATGTACAAGAGGGTTCAACACCTCAGGATAAGCATGGTTGAAATGGACATGAGTGCCAGGAAAAAATGACAAAGCCAAGTGGAGAACGGAATAAAGATGTCTGCCATAATAAAAGAAAAAGATTACCCAACAAAAAAATAATAGAGGATTTTCACTATTGAAAAATCTCATGCACTTGATCCTTTCATCTATAAAAAAGATGGAAATAAGAGTTAGAAGGCAAAATGCAAAGGAAGTTTGAGAGAGTGTGAAGTGTGTAAAATTATGAAGTGTGCTAAGAATTAGTGTGTGCAGAAGGAGCATTTCCTTTTCAGTATAAATAAATAAGTATTTGTTTAAGTAAGACCTTTTTTAATGCGCCTTTTAAACCAATATCCTAGAAGCTTGAGATTGTTTGATCATAGCCATTAGCCAATTTTGAGGAACGTAAGGCATCAAGCTGTGTGTCCACTTGGTGAAAAGGTTGGATATCGAAAAGTAACTGGAGAAGCATAGTGGGCGTACATTTAAAGACCAAGAACAACGTCTCTGTAAGTAACATTATATCCTAAAATAATCTTGTGTGATTATATTGTATCCGACAAAGTATTATGGTGTGTAAAATTACATTTTTCTAAAGTTAAGGGGTTAGATTGCAATTACGTTAAAATATTAGTATTATCTAGTTCTATTGAGGGAGAAAACTTAATCTTTGCCGTCTATAAGTCACTGATAGACAGTCAGATTGTGCTGACAAATAAACTAAGTTGTCAATGCGGGCAATAAATTACATCCCTTATTTTTATATATAGTTTGTAGTATAAAAACTAAACGCAAGACTCAATTTCCACAACAATGTATCTTCATCATCAATCAAGTCATCTTTCTTCTTCATTCTTAGAAAAGTAATGTAGTCTTTCTCTTCATATCAAAAGACTTCATAGATTAGTTATCAAAGTCTTCTTAAAAGTTAAATTTTTTTTTTCATATTTGGCTACACTTACAATCTACATTTTCAATCAAAACTCTCAATCTTCCAAACGCCTTGAATAAGTCTTCAAAATAGTGAGCATGGTCGGTTGGTTCTGTTTGGAGGCTCAATATCAAACAGACCCGACCACTTTCGGTTTCGAAGACAAAAAAAAAACCAAACTGTTTTTGAACGGCCCAATTTCAACAGTTTGGACTGATCAGACGGATTGGGTTGGGCGGATTGAACGCTTTGGGCTTGTAGTAATTTTTAGACTTGCTTGGACCTATCCATTGACTATTTGATATTTGTAATTTACATAATCACAAGTTTTGTTTGGAGCCTACTTATTGAAATTAGGTAGAGTTTGCATAATCACAAGTTTGTAATATGTTATGGTGAAATTATAAATATGGGAAAAATTACCGTAAATGTTAACTAGAATTAGACAAAATTTACACTTTTAATTTGATTTTTTGATATATATATATATATATATATATATATATATATAGGAGCTGATCCGTTGACCGCGCGGGCAAATAGGGCTAAGTTGCCCGCGCTATTTGGCCGTCCATCCTTTAAGGATGGATGGCCCAGATCTTTTTTATTTAAAAAAAACAAATCGTCCGCCACATTGTGTGGCGACTAGACCTTTTGACCAAAATGCCCGCCCCTCCCGTCCGCTATACAATGTAGCGGACGACTTTTTGACTTTGACAACTTTTAGCTGACATAGTGTCACATCTTGTTCCCCACTCCGTCCGCCAGACAGTGTGGTGGATGGAAGTTATCCTTATCCAATTCGTCTGCTACATTGTGTAGCAGACGTTACATATAAAAATGACAAACCCTAATTTCAAAAGTCTTCTCCCTTATTTCTTCTTTCCAAACTTCCCAGTGGCGTTGGCAAGTAGATCTTTGCAATTTCTTTCCAAGAAGTCCTTTAATCGTCTAATTAATCTCATAAATTCACAAACCAAATCTTTATTTTTTTTATAATCTAGAGTTTGTGATGAGTATTTCTTATTATGCATGATTTTGGTTTTATAAGTAGATATGTTCATGGTTTTGATTATGTATTATGCATGTGTTAGCGTTGGTAATTTCTAGATTATGTGTATGTATGTATGTGTATATATATATATATATATATTGAGCATGTGCTAGCGTTGTATGTATTATGCATGTTCTAACGTTGTATGTATTATGCATGTGCTAGCGTAATCTTCCAAACTTGACGTTTTTTCATAATTTCAATCGCTAAAAATGGCCTTTAACCCTGGACCAGAAGATCCCTCCGTATTATACGATCAAGGAAACCATATTAGTACATCTATCTGGAATGGACAAGTAAGATGCTTATTTTTTGTTTATTTTCTTATTCTCACGAACATTGTATACCTTTTGCTTTGTCTAAATTGTCTTTATTAATTCGTAGGAAAGAGCACCACTCAATACAGTAGAAGTAACCGAACAATTCAGAAACTGTCATCTGAAAAATTTTCAGAAAAAAATTACTGCTTGGAATTGGGTTCGGGGTTTTTACGCATGGGGATATCTTTCAGCAAATTGACCGGAACTTAATAGGGGCCCTTATTGAAAGGTGGAGAAGTGAAACAAATACGTTTCATTTTCCTCTTAGAGAGATGACAATAACCTTAGAAGATGTATGGTTCATCTTAGGGTTACCGGTGATGGGGCGGCCGATAATTACTTATCTGTCTTCTGCAACAAATAAGAGAGCTGCTAGGGACTTCTTTACTTCGATACCTGAGAGTGAATTTAGCGATGGTGGGATAAAGTTGAGGTGGTTGGTAGAAAACTTCGGGGTTCTGCCGGAATACTACACGGAGGAGATGCTTGTGTTGCACACAAAGGCCTTCCTACTGTGGGTGATAGGGGCAATTGAATTCCCAACGACGTTGAAGAATACGGTTCAAATCAAATATTTAGCGTTGTTGGGTAACTTGCAAGAGGTTGGGAAGTATGCCTGGGGTGCAGCAACTCTTGCCTACTTGTATCGATCATTGCACAAGGCAACGAGGATCGACTCCAAAGCTATATGTGCATGTCTCTTATTGTTGCATGTATATCATATGACTCTTTGTAATTACGTTTTTTATATTTTTTTATTAGTCGGTGCACAATAAATTTTGACAATACGACCTTAATTTGTCTTTGTTTTCAGGTGTGGTCTTATGATCACATTACTACCGGCTCACCCAACTGTAGGAAGGGAACCAATAATGTGTGGCTTCGGTTGTGCGCTTGGGAGTACAGTCAGAGGGAGAGCCACTACCCGAGGAGAGATGATCCCCATCACAACATTATGTTCTATCGGGGGATTTCGACTCACTATCTCCAGGCCAAATATGTTGGGCGCCGTACAAACGTTTGACGGGACGGGTGGCAGAGTCTTTCATCTTTATGCTCTCCGGGTTACAACTCACACCACTGATCCACTTCGAGATCACGGAGTGCCAACTACCAGATCGCGCAATGCACCATTTTAACTGCCTGCAGGGGTTGTCAGTCGATGCCCCAGATATAAGGGTTAATAGGAACCCCCCCGGGTGTCCCACGGTTTGGCAAGGTGAATGCGCACGAATTATGCGCAAACAAAATTGAACTGTAGGGTTCTTAGCAAGACACACTGGCGGCCATTGTGTCAAAGCCTGACCCCATGGTCAGCATCGAGTAGTATCTCGGGTGGTACTACCGCATCGCTCGAAAGAGAATAGCCCCAATACAGTGGACAAGAGGGGCAGAAGTACCACCCTAGGGGTCAGATTGATAAACGTAGGGCATATGAGCTCGTAAGTTGCCTGATTCTTTTAATTGAATTTAATGTTTCTTGTTTTACATTCAATCCTGTTTGTGTTTAAAGTTACTTATTATCTCTTTGGATGTAAGTTGATGCCTCGCTCACCTTCTTCAAGAAGCTGAATGAACGGAAGGATCTGGTGGATACGATGGGAGCGGATCTTCGCTCCCAGGCTGATGTATTGGCGATTGGCTGCAGTGAGTTTATGAGCCGTTATACGGTACACCCTTCGGGCATGAGCATGTGACTGGATTATCTGAGGTGGCAGCCTCCCCATGTGAGCGAGGGATACGATGATCCTTCGGGGCAGACTTAGGGGGTGAGCGAGGGAGTTAGTGGTCCCTCTATAACTGGGATGGGTGGTGCTTGGGGGCCGCCATCAGGATTGACTCATTGGGACGAGTTCATTGCCCCCTCGTTTGCTTTGTTTGCGGACTCGAAAGTTACACCACTCTCTCGGATTCAAGTCACACAAGACTTTGACTTTGCAAACTTCAATCTCTCTATTCCGGCCTTGGGATACCCGAAGAGACGCAAGGAGGACAATATCCCCCTGTCAACCCCCCAACCCCCCCCCCCCCCCGCAGGGTAATATCCTCCAGTCGACCCCCTTGGAGGGCGATATCCCCCTGTCGATCCCTTCCCTGAGGACAATATCCCCCAGTCAACCCCTGTCATTCTTACTTATCCCAAAGGGCATCCGTTAAAGCTTCTAAAGTCGCAAAATGCCATAATCCACCAACGTTACTTTAGCGGGCCCCCCAACTACGATTGAAAAGTGGTGTGAACTGCCCGAATAATATGGATTACAATGTCTCATGGGATAGAATGTCCACCCTAGCTCCAGGGGGTTGGTTGGAAGATACTGTGATGACTGCCTACGAAAAACTTTTGATGCGTCCAGGTTGGGATAAGGGTAATGCGTATCCCCGTATTTTTCGTTGGATGCGCTTTTTCATGACATACTTTGTGCCCAATGGAACCTTTGGTCAGAAGTGAGGGGGAGGAAAAGCTTGCTCCATTGGTGTCAGCCTACACTACAAGAAAACACGTTTAGCGACGGAGTTTTACCGAACTAGTTTAACCGACGGATACCACCGTCGGTAAAATTCCGTCGTTAACAACTTATTACCGACGAAGTTACTGTCGGCGAAAGTTGTTGCCGACAATTTTTTTGCGGCGGTCTTTTAGCGACGGAATTACCGTCGCTAAAACCTTTTTATAAATTTAAATTTTTTGAGGGTTTATAAAATTGTTTTAGGGACGGAAGGAATCCATTGCCAAAACTACCGTCGATAGATATCGTGATTTACCGACGGACTTTTAGCGACGGGCCCAATCCGTCGCTAAAAGTCCTCGATTAAAACGATCAGATCTGCCTTTCTTTCTCTTCCCCCGTTTCTCTCTCTCAAAAATCTCTCACCGCTGTTCTGCTCCGGCGACCAACGGTGACCCACTTCCGGCGATCCCCCTACACGGTGACCCACCTCCGGCAATCCCGCTCCACGGTGACCCCTCCCTCCACTGCCGCCGCGTGAAAAGACTACCACCGTCGTCGCGCCACTGACGCCGCCGCCCTCCACTGCCGCCGACTATTGTGCCTTAAGGTAAGTTCCCAATGCCAGTTTTTAGGTTTTCGTTGTTAAAGACTATTGCCATGTAAATGTTGATGGGTTCCTGAAAAGTTTTGGCTGTTGGATTGAATTGGAATTGGCAGGGAAAATTTCAGAGCTTTGGTATTACCTTAAGTGTTGAGTGGATGTGTTTTGTTTCTACTATAGAAATTTACTTGAATGACTAGGTTTCTAATTCGTTAGATCATGTTCCAGCTGTGTTTGACGCAGAATGAGGTAGTTTCTATGAATATAGAAACACCAGAAAATACAATTGACGTTACATAATACAAACCTTTTTACTCCTTCGGGCCATAATCTATCCCAATGGACTGGTGACATCCATATTGTTAAACGTTGATGCCAAATCAAATATCATTGTTACCGACTATTACTTCTGAAAAATATAATTGCATCCTTACATGTACTACAGTAAAGAACACCTGAAATACGTTGGTAATCTCACATGGAGATACTAATCAAGTCAAGAAGAAAATAGATTCAAAAAGATAAAAGAATTCAATTGCCAAGGAAATAGATTCAAAAAGATAAAAATATAATCATGTCCCTGCATTGTAATAGTAAGTATCATTATTGACCAAAAACTCAGAATCACAACCGAGGAGCCAACCTCTTTTCCAACAGATGCTTTTTGTTCAAGAAGGCTTAGTATCTATGAGCTCTCATGGTTCACCACTTGAATAATTGCCAAGGAAAAACAGCAACCTTAAATTTGAGTTGAGACTTGCGCCTAAATGTGAAGGTTCTTTACAACAGTAGGAAACCTAATTGAAATTTCATCTTCACAATTGCAGATATAATATCATTTTGCTCATTCAGTTATGCATATAACCTCAAAGTTGACAGTAGGCCATGCTGATCGGCACGTTCATGGCTCATTTGTGCTGTTTCAATTAACAAATGCACCGGACTTCATCTAGTAAATAAGCCGGGCAGCTTGAACAACGTTGTAGTGTTCATATATATACTCCTTACGTAGGCCCACTCGTTTCACACACACACGAACCCCTTACTATGTTGCGATTCACTTGTTAAAGGAGTCAAGCTCACACAAAGACCTCAACTTGGACTCTTTTTAAAACGAGGAGCCTGGACAAATTGATATGGTGTCCTAAAAACTCCAATGAACACATCCTCGAGGTCAACTTCGACATAACTTTTTGAGCTTTAGGCGAATGCTGAGCTCCAGCCTCAAATAAGCCTAGCCCGTGCACAGCCAAAAAGCTTCTTTCTTGAACCATGCGATCTCATCATTGCAACACTTAAGCTAGTTATAACCTGCTACTACATTGTTTCATATCTGTAACTTAAACTTTCAATGAAAATGATAACTTATCATGATATGAGCTCGTGAGCACGGTCTTCGATTATACTCTTACTTCCCACTTGCATTCGGCCCCATTTATATATCTCTCTTAGGTTCTTCACGATGTTGTCTGTGCACTGGGTCGAGACACCTTCATATCTCTGTCTCTCCATATGCAAATTGCAATCAAGGGAAATGGTCATACACGAGGAGGGGAGTGTTAAAGCAATATTAGAACATGTGGGACAAGGCTTATTAATCTGGATTAAGGAAGTTAAAAGATAATGATAAGCTAGATTAGTTCCTTACGTTATCTTTTACTCCGTATTACTTATCTGTTATCATTTTTTCCTACATATTATATATAAGTCCCATTAGTGGCAAGTTGTACTGGTACTATGAATAAAATTTTACTTGATCTAATTAGCATAATAAACATTGTTTCGTTACGCTCGTTCTCAAGTCTAATGGCTTAAGCTTAAGCTCTTTGATCAGTTGTTCCTCAAACATAGACTACTCACTCATTAAGTTGAAAAGTCAAACGTCAAACCAGATGTTTCATTTACAATTGAAATAAGAGAACGCAGTATAGTCTTAGATGATTAGGATTTCTGAGCGCTGTTAAGAAAAACAGAAATTAACAGTAAATGGTGAATGTGACCGGAAAACTTTACCAGCCATTTCTTGAAGGATTTGAAGTCAACGGTGCCATCCCGGATGCTGAGGGTAAAAGGGTGTAAGCTGCAGAAAGGGAAAGAGTAGAATTTGAACTATGCATTCTCTTAGATTACATTTCCCATTTTGCAGTAATGCAATAGCTATCTAGGAGACTTTGCAGTAATAGATTTAATTCAGCTATAAAATTGATGCTCATCAATTGAATAATGCCCGATTGGTTTTTCATGTTAAAGTAGGTTAAATGGCTTCTGCTTCGGTGAACAAGGATGTTTCAGTCGGCAGGCACTTCTTCAAGGTCATGATGCCTGGTTTTCATGCAGAACTTGTATGCCATCCCGCTTTCTCTGTGTTTTCGTGCGTGTTAAAAGTTTTATCGTTGGTTAAAAACTTACCTGTCTTATTGTATTATGAATATGTTAGGCCATACCGGTAGCATTTTGCAGATTGCTTACCACATTGAGATTTGAAGCAACTTTAACCAGCCGCAAGGGGTCATGGCTGTCAAATTGAAGAAGAAGGTTGGCCAAGAGGAACTTTGCTTCGAAGAGGGTTGGAACGAATTCGTGCAGCAGCATGACCTTCATCTAGGAGACTTTGTAATCTTTGAACACATGGGGCAAATGCGTTTTCAAGTGCCGGTGTTTGATCATAGCACTTGTGAAAAAATTGCTTTCCCCCAATGTTGAACTCTGAGCAGTAATTAGACAATATTTTAAATTAATCGCATCGGATATGTAAATTTTGAACAATTTTGTGTTATTTGAACATTGACTATTTCTTTGATAATTTTAGGTTGTTAATTGTGATTATTGATCGATGATTTTAGGTTGTTAATTGATGATTTTAGATTGTTAATCGTGCGTTTGAGATATTGAGATTGTTGACGGAGGATGAGACTCAATTGGTTTGAGTTTTTTATTACAGGTTTAAAAATTAAAAAATTAAAAAAAAAAGTTTAAAAAAATGACTTTAAGCGACGGATTAATTCCGTCGCTAAAATTTTTATCCGTCGCTAATTTCCTTAAAAAAGAAAATAAATTAAAAAATGTAAACATAATTAGCGACGGATATTCCGTCGCTAATTTAGAAATAAATCCGTCGCCGAACGTTCTATATTAGACGACAGATTTTATAATTCCGTCGCAAAACTTTTAGTAACGACCTTTTATACGAGAGATTTTTAGCGACGGGTATTCCGTCGCTAAAGATTTTAGCGAAGGAATATAGGCTTTTAGCGACGGATTTGCCCGTCGCTAAAAGCCTTATTTCTTGTAGTGCTAGTTCGTTCACTGCATTTCTTGAGAATAGGTTGAGTCCGGTGAGCGTCCGTGATGCTGACGTCTTCCTATTACCCGGGGGGGGGGTCCCACTAGTACTTGATTTTCTATGAACCAAAAAATATGATCATAACCATCCTTGACAGTCTCCACAACGATGCCAAAATGATGCCAGTGAAGTAACTTTTCAAAGCGCAATTGGATGCAATGGTAATCTGGCGATTGTTGTATTTCTTCTTATTGTAATTTTCTTATTGTTATTGTTATCTTGTAGCTTACGCCGTTTTTATTTCTCCACATGATCTATTTTGTGGCATGGTCCACTCTCTCTGTGGACTAAAAGTACCGGGGTAGCCGAAGCTTGAAGTTCGATTGAATAAATGGAGGCCCATGCAAGCTAATCATTCATACTGTGGCGTCTTCGTCTTGATGTAAATGGACTACATTTGTCGGAGTGAGAGCCTCAAGGTGGCCGTTTGGAGCGAAGCAGACGTAGAAAACTTTAGATATATGATAGCTTGACAAATTCATAGTGGCCAACCTAGAATACTTAGGAATATTATAAATCTGGCTAATGACGAGAATCTGGCTCAAGACAAGAATCCGACTCAAGATGAGGCCGAATGACATTGTAAACATTTATTTTTATGACATAACATTTTTTACTTCAAACTGCTTGTGATTTTGAAACATTTGATCTCCTTTGTTTATGAAAGGCAATTTGAGTTAGACATTTGTGTTATGGTTAAGAATTTTAGGTGTTGTGGTCTTTTTTGCCCTTCTTGAGATAGGTTGATGGTGGGTAAGCAAATGCGGGAAAATTCTTTAGATGTTTCTGATAGGCCGTTTGCTACACAGTGTAACAGATGGCCAAAAACACTAAAAAAATTTAAGTAATGGAGTGTAATGTGTCTGCTACCTTGTTTGCTACATAGTGTAGCGGACGGCTAAAACACCAAAAATATTCTAAGTGCTGGACTACAATGTTTTTCGTTAGGCCGTCCGCTACACAGTGTAGCGGACATCCAAAAACACCAAAAAAATTTCAAAGTGTAATGTTTCTGCTACTCCGTCTGCCACATAATGTAGCGGACGGCTAAAACACCAAAAATATTCTAAGTATTGGACTCCAATATTTCTGCTAGGCCGTCCGCTACACAGTGTAGTGGATGGCCAAAAACATCAAAAATATTCTAAGTTGAAGTGTGATGTTTCTACTACATCGTCCTTTACATAGTGTAGCAGACGGTTTAAACACCAAAAAAATTCTAAGTGTTGGACCCCAATGTTTCTGCTAGGTCATCCGCTACACAGTGTAGCGGACGACCAAAAACACCAAAAATATTCTAAGTGTTGGACTCTAATGTTTCTGCTAGGCCGTCCGCTACACTGTGTAGCGAATGACTAAAAATACCAAAAAAAAAAATTAAGTGTTGGAGTGTGATGTTTCTACTACCTCGTCCGCTACATAGTGTGGCTGACGGCTAAAATACCAAAAATATTCTTAGTGTTGGACTCCAATGTTTCTGCTTGGTTGTCCGCTACACAGTGTAGCGGATGGACAAAACACCAAAAAAGTTCTAAGTAATGGAGTGCAATATTTCTGCTAGGCCGTCCGCTACAAAGTGTAGCGGACGACAAAAAACACAAAAAAAAAATTCCAAGTGTTGGACTACAATGTTTCTGCAAGAGTACATTAAAATTAGGCTAAATGTTGGATGCAATGTTTCTGCAAGAGTACATTAAAATTCAGATAGTAAAGAAACACAATTCGTGAATAACCAAATGGTACGGTAAATTTTGAGTATGAATAAACATCTAGGATTATTACAAAGTCTACAATTTAAATACAAACTTAATAGACTTGATGGCTCCTAAAAGATTATTACAAAAAAAATTGTGTACTAAATGTCTATTGTATCTTCTTCCTCATCTTGCAACCTCCCTGGACTTATCCCCAGTGCCTTGCAATGGTTCCGCTTGTCATTGTTGGTCATTTTGTTGCACATTGCACACTTTCTCAGCTTTTTAGGTTGAGTTGCTTGTTCAATAGAGCTCTTCATCCGTGTAGACCTCTTGCGGCCTTTCGTTTGCAATATAATTGGATCCAAAGGCCAGATATCATTGTCCTCTTCCTCAACCGGCACATCATCTTCTGATCCCTACGTAGGCTCAGTGTCAACCGTATTGTTGACTGAAGCTATTTCAAACTGGTCGACGATGGGCTCTTGTTGCTCCGCTATCTTGCGGAGATGTTTATATCCGCTATTGTAGCAACACCCTTTATGGACAAAAGTTTAAACTTTTTCACCAGATGATTATACCGCAACATCTCTGATTCTTCAAAGTCAGTATACGGATGCTCCGGAAAGGCAATCGTACCGTGCAACCTGTTTGCAACCTTAGTCCATCACGGTAAGATGTATTTATCGGGGATTGCCTTGATATTCTTTTGGGTGAAACGCAGAATGTGTTTACACATCATGCCATGGAACTCAAACTTCTTGCAAGCACATGTCACTGAATCCGTCTCTGTGTCATGACTCATTGTATACAGTCTATGTACCTTCTCAGGGGTAAGGTCGTTCACCAACGAATAAACCTTGTACTCACGTGTAGACTTTTCTGCCACCTTGTTTATATTGTATTGTCCTGATTTTTGCAGCTCCACTTGGTATTGCATGAACATCTCTTTCGTATAGACTTTTGCACCATTCACCTCCAACAGGGTCTCAAGCAACCTTCTCATTTGTTTGTACGTGCTTGCAAAGTCCGTAACCCTTTCTTTCACGAATAACTGTGCAACCGCTTTTCGGGCGGATGTGACGAAACACTTCAAATTTATAGATGTACCTACATAACTATCGAATAAGGCATTCATAGATTCACTACTGCCCATCGTTTTCATGCTCGCAGAAAAATACCTTCTCGTGGAAACGTCAATCCATTGCACTTTGAGCTTATACAAGTGTTGGAGCCACTCGTGGTCTTGTAATGAGTAATCTTGAACAAGCTTTTCCCACCTCTCTTCAAATTCCTTAATCGTTAACGACTTGTTAATGCACCTGTTAAAACCTTGTTTGAAGTCTGGATACTTTGCATACATGTGATGCAGACGTTCAGGGTATTTGTTACTTATGTGCCAAGTGCACAAGTTGTGTCGAGTATCTGGGAAGACAGTAGCAATAGCCTTCTTCATTTCCAAATCTTGATCGGTGATGATAACTTTAGGTGCTTTGTTATTCATGGCTTATAGCCCCGTCTTAAACAACCATACAAAAGAACTCTCGCTTTCATCTCTTAACAATGCGAACTCAAATAGGATGAAGTGATAATGATGATTAACGCATGTGAAAAGAGCGAAAGACATCGAGTACTTGTTGGTACAGTATGTGGTGTTGAAAGTTACACCATCCTCAAAATGCTGATAAGCAAGTCTTGAACGACCATCGACCCAAAAAATTGTGATAACTCGGTGCTCATCATCAAGTTTATAATCGTAGGTAAACTGCGGGTCTTCTATCTGCATCCGCTTCAATAGGCTCATTGTGGATTGAGCATCATTGAGGTCATACGCAACTCCTCTTTGGGTTAGGGCCGTATTACGAACGTCTGTTGTGTTAAAGTTTAGATTCTGAATTTTCCCAGCCTGCTCAGCAAGAACATTAACAATGTCGGTAGGTCCTATCCGCGCATTACTCATTGTGTGAATCAGGCTCCTTGCGACATTACCCATCTTCTTGTGTTGATGCATCTGACTCGCCTTTGAAGGGGTTACTAACGAGTGATTGTGTGCCAATTCCAAGCTAGTAATAAGCCAACGATCTTGCTTGGGTTTATGGCTTACGAACATCTTGACATTACAATTCGTGCGCGCAAAGAAGTCCTGTCTTCTCCGCACATATCCTATTTCTTCATCACTATCATCACTATTGGCGTGTTTCTCATTTTGCAATGGGTGTCTACTCCTATGACACTCGTATAAGCGAGAACATATTTGTTTTTTTATGTTACTTGTTCTAGTTATCTTGATTCTAATGCCAAAACCAACCCTCAATGAATACGCTCGAAAACATTCTTCACCTTCTTCCAATGTTCGAAACGTTCGCCCTAGATACGGATCACTAGCATTTACTAGGGTGTTCAAGCTTGAAATGAAATCAGACATTGTGAAACAAAATGTATGTAAAAATAAATTACATTTAATTATCAGATTGTAACATTTTTAGGCATGAAAATTAATTAAAAAAAGGACGTTTCTTGAACATAACAAATCAAAATTACTTTGATGAATAGACCAATTTAGCATGACAAATATAACAAACATAATCTCCAAAAACATCAAAATTAACAATTATTAAATTACTTGAAATTAACAACTTAATTTCTTGAACATAACAAATCAAAATAACTTTGATGAATAGACTAATTTAGCATGCCAAATACAACAAACATAATCTCAAAAAAATGCGAATTTAACAATAATTAATTTCTTGAACATAACAAATTAAAATTATTTTGATGAATAGCTGATAAATACAACAAACATAATCTCAACTTTTTTTATATAAACATCGAAAAAAAACTTCACCATTCACCCACTTACCTTACTTGAGTGAAGCTTGAAACTTTTATTTGAAGGTAGGAACTTAAAAGGAGCTGAAAATGGAGGCAAGTGGAGCTCAAGAGCTGAAAATGGAAGAAGAGCTAAGAATTACCAAAATTTGGGGTATATTTGCCACGCTGTCCGCTACACTGACTGGCGGATGGAGTGGGGGGACAAGATGTGACACTACGTCAGGCAAAAATCGTCCGCCACACAGTATGGCGGACGACTTTTTGACTGACAATTGTTAGAGTCAAAAAGTCGTCCGCTACACTGTGCAGCGGACAGGAAGGGCCGGGCATTTTGGTCAAAAGGTATGTCCGCCATAGAGTGTGGCAGACGACTTTCTTTTTTTAAAAATCTGGAGGATGGACGGTCATATCACACGTTAGAACAATTTAAAAAAAACCAAATCAAACCAAGCAAACCGAACATTGCTTTGAAAAATAAAAAATTAACCAAACCGGTTGTTCTTTTAAAATCGGTTTATGATCGGCCCATTTACTTGTTCGGTTTGATCAGTTTAATTGGTTTGAACGGTTCAAATGCTCACCCCCTACCTGCTACCTTAGATAGAGGCGAAAAGCAGTCGCAGTGTAAATCAAACTTAGCAATTACCTGAGCATTGTTTACTATAGAACGCAAACAATAACATAAGTCCATCTCCTATATAAAATTATTGCATTCAGTAATTTGCTAAAAGATCATTTTTGTGTAAGTCAAAGTGAACACGCGCCCACCTTAACGCATGCCATATACACTACAAGGATAACGCACTCCCCCTTCTGCGGGCAGCCCTTAGTGGAGATTGAATTATTTGGAAGAGAATGTGCAACTTTAGGGGAGCAAATATGGATGGGTCCTTCCTAGCACCCCCCACCCCCACAATTACTTATAATCAATGGAATCCAAAGAAAATGATTTTTCTCCTCAGTCCTCCCTGCTCAACTCTCTCATCCGTTAAAATCTCTCCAATACCTTTTCATCTCTTCCATGGCCAAAGAAGTGTAAATGCAGAATGCCAGAGGATTGACTTATATAGTAGAAAAATGGAAAGAACGGCAGCGACAGCTAAAAGGGAGAAATAAGCAAAGGGTCAGAAAGAATGACTTGTTTATTTAAAATTTAACACTAGTTCTTACACAGATACTCCAGAACAGACAGAGGTATTTATATGTTTTCAGGGAGCATAATTTTCTTTCTAAATATAGCTAGCTAGCTCGCTCGCTCTCGCGCGCGCTCTCTCCGCCCCCTCTCTCTCAGTCTGCATACTGCCAATATGGATTGATTAACAGATTTATGTGTAGAATCTGATCTGGCTGGTTGTTTACCATAGGCAAGAAGACTTCAAGGGCCTCTTTTGTTGATTTTTCACCTACACGAGTACAGTCTATAGCTCTGCCACTGCTGCTAGGTGAGTTCTACCCTATTTCCTATGTTGGTTTTGCTTAATTCAATCGGTAATTACCTCTATTCTGTACAATTCTCGAGTTTTCTTCATATACCCACTTCATAATTGTCTCCCGTGAAGTGGGGTATGTAGATTTTTTTACGTCTTTCAACTTTCTCTCACTCCCCCACCCCCCCAACCGCCAAACCCACACACCCCCACCCACGCCCACACCCACATACGCACTTAATCAGCTGTTATTCAGGTGCTTATTTTGTCGGTTTTGCATCTGTCTCAATACTTGTTTCTACATGGGTAAGATAATATCTATTTTAGTACAGGGTACCTCTCCGAAACTGTAGGGAGTTGCAATTTGACTGATATTTATGTGTGTTTTTTGCTGCCTCATTGATCATATGCAGCCTTTAATTCAGTTTTGATGACTGTTTCTTTCCTTGTGTATAATTTTATCCCAAACTCCACTTCAACTACCGATTACCATTTACTTTTATTGACCTTACTGGTTACTAATGCCCTTCTCAGGCTCCCTGTTCCAGATTCCTTTATGTTGATGATTGCTATACAGAATCCTGATATGGAGTTGGTAAGGTTCTTATCTTATCTACTTGTCCACCTCCCACCCACATGTTTTGCATTTGAGTGTCTTCTTCATCATCTTCTATGGGGTATTCATGATTGAGTAGACAGATATTGTTGTTATTTCTGCTTCATTGTTCCATCTCCAGTTTAAAAAGTTGCCTATCTTGCTTATGGTAGGAACTATCACTGTAATTACATCTTGGCGATTGAAATATGAACGAAAAGGGTTATGCCATGTTTGCATCGTCTTGTTCACCATCTTTTTGGCTACCTTGAGGACTTGGACGAATATTATGTAGGAGAGTTAAAAGATGGATAGGCCAAGACTAAACTTGAGATTTCATCACTCCGGATCAACCCCGTCAGAGGAATCGGCTTTGGATTTGGAAAGAATCTACTGTACTCATCGTAATCTGCCTTCGTCGAGTCCACCACCACTGCAAGCTTTTACATCAGGTGGTCAGCTCTCTGAAAGTAGTGCCTACTTTTCATGGCCTACTTCCGGCCGGTTGATTGATGCAGCTGAAGATAGGGCAAATTACTTTGGAAACCTTCAGAAGGGGGTTTTGCCTGAAACTCTTGGGCGGCTCCCAACAGGGCACCAAGCTACCAAGTTACTTGAATTGATGACAATCAGGGCATTTCATAGCAAAATCCTGCGCCGTTTTAGTCTTGGCACAGCAATCGGGTTCCGGATTCGGCGGGGTTTGTTGACTGATATACCAGCCATTCTTGTCTTTGTTGCTCATAAGGTTCACAAGCAGTGGCTTAACCACATTCAATGTCTACCGGCTGCTCTCGAGGTTTGATATTTTGGCTTCTCGCTTTCCTTTGGTATTATACGCCTAAATTTTGGAATTTTCAATTCTTGTTGCTGACAATTACCCGTCTTTGAACCCCTTTAGAACCTTGCCAACCTTCCCACTATGTTGTGCATATGTGGTTTGGAGTCTTGTTTTTCGCTTCTCTTTTAATCAAAGTTTGGATTTGACTGCAATATGTTAACCTTTTAGAACTCTGAAATGCTTTAGACCTGAATGATGAACTTTTTCAATTCTTTACAGGGACCTGGAGGTGTCTGGTGCGATGTTGATGTCGTAGAATTCTCCTACTTTGGTGCTCCTGCAGCAACACCAAAAGAACAATTGTATACAGAGCTCGTCGATGGCCTGCGTGGTAGTGATCCATGCATCGGTTCTGGATCCCAGGTACAGTGCTTCTAGCTGTTTGTGGTCAATTTACTTTTAGTTGCTCTTCAGTGATGTGTAGTTAGCGCAAGAGCGTTGGGACATAAATCCTCTCTCTGTCTCTTAATCTGAGTTGAGGATATGCTACAATCCAATTTCAGGGGCAGATACTAGTGATCCTCACACTGTCTCTCCTTTGTAATAGTGGATCTGATTTACGGTGCCAGCAACTTGTTAGAGTAATTCAAAGTATACAACTTCAAATTCTTATTGAAGGATGTCTACTTGTTAGAACTTTGTAATGTTTATCTCAGATTATAATGTACGATGGAATTGTTTTTGCAAATGTGGTTGTCGATTTCTACCCATCTTGAAATTAGGTTTTGGGTCCTCTAATGATCAGTATCAAAGAAGATAGATGGCTCCTCTAATTCATAATTAACAGTGGGTAATAACAAAGAAACAGCATAAGCAGGCATATAATTGGTTAAGAGTGGATGAACTTGTTCCTACTCTAAATCATATGGCTGTCAATCCACTGATGGAATACAATGCGGAAGAGTCCCTTTATATAGGGTAGTACGTTTTCAATTGGACTCCCCTATACTTGGCTGGTGTGAAGGGAATTTTCACACAAACAAAATTTTGCAACCTGAGCAAGCCCTTTATATAGGGTAGTACGTTTTCAATTGGACTCCCCTATACTTGGCTGGTGTGAAGGGAATTTTCACACAAACAAAATTTTGCAACCTGAGCAAGCCCATGAATGGTTGGATTCCTTGTTGGATAAGCATCAAAAGTTCCTCTTTTGCGGAATTCAGCAAACGGCCCCAAAAATGGTCAAACAGTCCGGTTAAGTTGGCACATGAGTTGATCAAAGTTTGACCGCAAATTCGAGGGTCGATGACTTATTTGCCAATCGAAAACCATTGTGATGGCGGAGTTTAACAAAGCTTCACAACATAGTGCTTGTTGATGAGCTTTCCGATGTTGCATGGCTTGTGTGTTCAAGTCCTAGTTCTTATGACAAAGTGATGCCCGTTTTAGTGAAATGCTACATGCTGTTAAAAGTCAAACAACTCCAGATCCTACAATTGCTCCATTATTCCTAGAGGTTTCCAATTGATTAAATGGAAGGACATCGTGGATCAGGTACTTGGCAGGTTGTCTACTTCCAGCTTATGCAACTGCGATTATATCTAGCTTTACCCTCACGAAGTTTTACCCCCTGCCCCACCCACACCACCAAAAAAGGAGTCATAAAACTATTAATTACCGTAGATATGTAGATTGCATATCTGGAGGGTGTGGTAAATCATAACGTATTAACTTTTTTTGGTGGTGTCATGATAAGTTTGCGAAAAAAGGATGTTTTCAGAGCAGGGTAAAAAAATTTAGTTGATAGTATACATCACTGCATAGCTGTGACTTGTAGACATATTTATGTCCTTTCTTTAAGTGAGCTTGTCCTTGAAATGGAAGAGTAGATAAGATAGCTTCCTTTCCTTCTAATGTTCCAAGGTTGCTTAATTTGTTTTTCTGTTGTAAAAACCTAGTATACTGCATGCATTCACGTGTATCTAGAAACAACAAATATTCGACTCTATGCGAAGTTAAATTAACACTTGTGAGCAGAAGTTCATTCAAGTTCTTGATGTATGCTTTCAGTTAAAGTTCGCACCTCTTGTGACTTTGTCAGATGATTTGCCTTTTCCATGGTAGCTGACAGAGCACTTTATTTGTGTTCCTGTAGTAATGATACTTGTGGTGTCTGCATTTACTCCATCTGGTATTAAATGCAAAAATCAAGCAAAATGCATATAAAGAAGATTTTCGGTTAGGGTGCGTGAATAACTAGGATTTTCTGTGTCATATTTTTCGTAAGCTATTTAGCCAATGTCTCCCCCCCACCCCACCCCACCCCCTCTCCTCCCTCTCTTTGTAGTGGCTTCTTCCTACAATGTCATCGTTTAGAGAGAATAAGGTTTCTAGTGACGAGATCAACCAAAGTTGGAATCGGACCATCTAAGGAGGAGAAAAGTCTATGTTTGAAGCAGCTAGAACGTTGTTCCACATTGAGAACTTCAAGTTTCACTCTTGTTGTGGTTGCTGTTGTGTTGGTAAGTACCCTATGTTTGCCAGTATAGCCCTATGTTGGAGTTCTATCTATTGTTGTTAGCAGCCAGAAAGTTCCTCACTGATTGTTTATTTGTGTTACTGCTACCTTATGTGCAAGTTAGACCTTGTGTGCAAGTAGTGCTATCCATGTGCTGGGCTGGGCAGGCTAGAGGTGGGCTTTGCTTATATATAATTCAGCCGGAAAGAGGTTTTTGGTGGAGGTGGTGATAATGGAGTTTGGGCTTCGGATTCCGAGGAAGAGGATAGAGTGGACACAAAGAAGAGGGAGAGGGTTAGAGAGTTTGAAAAGCATTGTAAAAGGAGAGTGTCAGAGTCGGGAAAAAAAAAAGGAAATATTTGGGGAAAAAAGTACGAGGACAGGCTGGGCTATTCGTTGACCAACCCGCAAATCTTTGTTGGTCCAAAGATGTGGCCTAGCACAACTGGAAGGGCTAATAAACCTAGCCCAGATGCTGCACTTTTTGAGCTAGGCCGGCAGCTAGTCAGCCCATTGAAGTTCTAGGAATACTAAGCAAATAACATTCAATTGTTAGGCCAATCAGTGCAGCTGGATTTATTATAAGTACCTATTAGTAAGGAAATTATGATGCAGGGAATTAAGTAGACATTAGAAAACTGATAGAAATGTGGAACCAAATTTGTTTCTGTTGTACTCAACACTAATGAGTAAGATATAACTAAAGGGTACTGATGCAATATAAAGGAGCAAGTATCAGAACAACATAGCCAAGCCATGTGATGCATACGATATTTCCTTTTCTCAGACTATTGTGAACTTGCAATGTGAGTTTTTTTTTAAATGCAGAATGCAGCAGCATATCCTACCGTAGGATACAATGCATTTTATACTCCTTAGACAAAGATGCTAGCTGGGCTTAGGGGTTCGCCGTGGTTCCTCCACTTTGGAGATGCCCTCGCCTCTTAAGAAACTTAACACATTATTTCTCAAATTGTTCACCCATCTGGTTCATGTTCTGATCAGATGCTTCAATTGTGTCGGCTGTACTTTTTTATGTCCTGTCTAGTCCTTAGTTGCAGGAAACTCCTAATATGGTGACGTTTCTCTCTCGGAAACTCGCTTTTGCGATCCCAAGTTAGGAGCTCCATGGGATCTCGTCCCCAGCTAATATGGGAACTCGATCCCGTTAGCTGGATAGAGATGCATGGACCAAGTGAGAGAATACCTGAAAATCAAGCTCTTTTCAACTCAATTCCTTGTTTTCTCTTCCTTCAAATCCTTAAAGCCTCCTTGTCTGTTGTTGCTGGCTATGTAAACTATACTAAACAAATGATAATACTCTTTACGCATTTATTTATTCAAGCCGCTCCCAACCTCAGATTCTTCTTAGTGCTTACGCTCCCCCGCCCCAGTTCCCGCCCCCGCTTTGTGCAACTAAGGTCTAGTCTGTGTTGCGTGCTTTACTTATCCGTACTAAAAACCAGACTGGTGCCCGAGTGAACCGGTTCAATCTGCCGATGCGGTTCACCTACTGAAAATGCTGGTCCTAGATACTAGACTCTCCAGCCGAGTAGACTGGGGAAGTGATGATCAACTCAGACTGCTTACACAAGCTTAACAGCATGAAGCTGTGTGATACTGGAAGAATGTTGTACCATCACTCGGACATGAATGTCTTGATTTTTAGCTGATTATCATGAATACTGCTAATTCTGTATTAGATGTTTCATTTTTTCTTACTGAACATATAATGACATCTTGCGGGACTTAGGCTGATGATATCTTAGATATACATAGTTGCGTTCTTGTATACCTTTGCAGAGACTTCTTAGACTTGAAGATAATTTTTTCTATGGCCGAGTTCCTACAAGACCCAAAAGTTCACAAACCCTGTGATTTACTGCAGAATGGAGATAGGCTTGTTATGGACAAGCATAGGACACTACCATAGAGAAGTAGGAAATAGCCTTGTTATGGAAAAGCATAAGCCACTACTTCCTTTAAATCATAGATAATTTTGGACATGCATACACCAGCACATTTATTCAATGTTCCTCACATTCACTACTCATATTGGCATATGCATGCTCACATATATCTTAACACCATAAGCTTTCAAATCCGGACACAGAAGCCACAGATACCACCCTCGGAAACTCAACAGTAGCTTCCAACTTGCTGTGGGTAAGTTTAATAAATCCAGTTTCCATGTAAGCCAGGAATGACACAAAGTTGGCAGCAATTCTACATAGTAGTCACATGTTTATACATGGTAGATATATGATCAAACTTCAACTAATCGCAACGTTTTATGAGTGATTACTGCACTGGCGTACGCATTGCATAATAGTTATACAATGGACACCATGCTGTATTGAATGCATTAGACAGTACCTACAGTAGAAATATAATATAAATACTATGAACATGATATCTTTCACCAACGTATACACCTAAAGATATGCTCGTAGTCATTTGTTCACGAACAGCGTCTTTCTTTGTTTATACACGTATTCATGCAGTAAACAAACTTGTGGCAAAGTATCAATGGGGGTAAAAGAATTTAAAACAGATATATGAATGAATGAGAGGGGTGGGTGGGTTGGGTGGGTGTTCTTGCATGGGTTGGTTATGCTAGTTTCTGGAAATGCTCTATGGGTTGGTCAGTTCAATGATGTGAAAGGCCATCTTGAAAGTTGAAAGCAGAAATCTCCAATGATATCCTGATCAACCATCTCGAAATATAACATCAGATTCCAAGTCATTTTATCATTGTACTGTTTATTTTCAAATATTCTTGATGACTTCAATCAATTGGCATTATTGATGTTCCATTAGCCGTTTCTGGATTAAACACTGATTATCGGATAGGTATTGGATTACCATTCCAACTGCTTCTTGCTCTTTTAGGTTGCAAGCCAGGAGACATATGGAACCCTTGGTGCAATTGTGAAAAGTCGAACAGGAAACCGCCAGGTTGGTTTCCTAACAAATCGACATGTCGCAGTTGATCTGGATTATCCAAACCAGAAAATGTTTCATCCCTTGCCCCCAAGCCTTGGACCTGGGGTTTATCTGGGTGCTGTGGAGAGGGCAACTTCCTTCATCACTGATGATCTTTGGTATGGCATCTTTGCGGGGACAAACCCAGGTAATGCAATTCCAGATTACAATTGCGTTAATGCAAATATGCGACCAGATTTGAAGCACGTTTCTCTGAGAGCCTTCATAATCATGATGCATTTTGTCTAACTTTTGTGATTAAAAGGTATTTAGAGCAGGTTTTAGATTAAATCAGAATGGTTTTTCATTAGGGGATCAGCTATAATCCATCTTTAGCAGAATCAGTTACTGTTTGGAAAAATTTGCTGAAACACTAGCTGGAAGGTTTAGAAGATCTCTGGATTAGAAGTGCTGCAAGCAGTTGAGTGTGCTACAATGACCAAGAAGTTCTAGTGAGTTATATAGAAAGTGATGAAAGCATAATCATTGTCTTATGTAAATCTATGGGGTTAAGTTGGTTTTAATATTTATCTAATGAATTTTGATTTCCCAAAACTGAGAAAATTTAGGGCCCGCAAGTTTATCATTTTCATTTTCTGTTTTTGTAATGATGAAAAAAAAAAGATTCTTTTTTTTGTGTACTTTTACCATTTTCTGTTTTCGTTGAGTAAAATTACTCAAACAGTGACAAAAAACTGAAAGGTTTTTTGTCACTGTTTGCTGAAACACTAGCTGGAAGGTTTAGAAGATCTCTGGATTAGAAGTGCTGCAAGCAGTTGAGTGTGCTACAATGACCAAGAAGTTCTAGTGAGTTATATTGAAAGTGATGAAAGCATAATCATTGTCTTTTGTAAATCTATGGGGTTAAGTTGGTTTTAATATTTATCTAATGAATTTTGATTTCCCAAAACTGAGAAAATTTAGGGCCCGTAAGTTTATCATTTTCATTTTCTGTTTTTTGTAATGATGAAAAAAAAAAGATTCTTTTTTTGTGTACTTTTACCATTTTCTGTTTTCGTTTTGAGTAAAATTACTCAAACAGTGACAAAAACTGAAAACACCTTTTTTCACCCAAACTTAACCCAATGTAAGAAAAAGCAGCTGAATTTTTTTGGTGAAAATGATTAAAGTACAGGAGCATATTTTCTAACTGAATACGAAAATCATGAAAATGAAAATGCTAAACATACAGCCCAACCCTTTAAGGAATCCACATGTTCCTGGATATAGTCACTTGTTAGCTCTTAAAAGTTCATTTAATCGCTTAAATTTATTTGATTCCAAACACAAAATCACTGGATTCAATCGAGGTTAACTCGGGCTTCCCCGTCTTGAAATCAATCCCAAACACCCTCAAATTATCTTGGAAGAAGATAGCAATTTAACCATCGACACGATAATATGTGAACACTAGGGAAACTAAGTGTCCAGGTAATGACTCAGACACTACAGCTTGTAAGACCACCATGTGATGGACATACTTGGGATCTATATGGTCACCATTGGATCTCTGCCATATATCCATCTTATCCGTCAGCTTGGAGACAGTTAGTCCCAATCTATTCCCACTTCCCTGGTGCTAAAACTAGTAACTAACCATATTTTAGTCTCTCTGGTACTGAAACTTATCAAGGTTAGCTTCACAATTTCCCTGAACTCAAACAACACAAGTTAAATTGCTGAATGTCATGTGGGAGGGGTTTCTGTCTAAACAGGTTAGTCAGGGTCTCAGATCTCAACCATAATTGTACTAACCTTTATAGCTGAACCAACCCAGGTAGAGGAGAAGTCCAAGCCTCCTTGTATATAGGCTGCTCGGTATCTGTGGACATAATCTGCAATACATCAGTTCTATTCCTTTTTCTCTTCTTCATTTTCGGAAGACGATGCATACAGATGCTTATTTAGGCTTGTCAATTACGGGAGGAAACATGTTGGCAGGGATGATGTGGGTTAAATCTAAAAACTGTAAGATGCTAAATGTGATTTAAAAGCTAGATTTTTTGCTTTGTACCCTTCTGTTTTGTGTATAACTAGTCCTCCTACCTGAACACACAGATTTATGCTGGGTTAACCTATCAAGTTTGTTTTGTCTTAACGTTGCTTTACTAGAAAATCATTTTTCAAATTGTCAAACATCTGCTGAAGTTCTCTACTTGATTTACTGTTTTTCTAGTTAAATTCTTACTGCATTGTGATTGTACAAATGGTCATCACGATCTGATGAATCATGCAGAAACCTTTGTTCGAGCAGATGGGGCATTCATCCCTTTTGCGGAAGAATTTAACGTGTCCAATGTATCCACAACTGTAAAAGGCATAGGCGAGATTGGTGGTGTCAATATCATCAATTTGCAGTCTCCAATCAACAGTCTCATTGGTAGACAAGTGGTGAAAGTTGGAAGAAGCTCTGGTTTGACTACTGGGACCATTATGGCCTATGCCCTAGAGTACAATGATGAGAAAGGAATTTGTTTCTTTACTGATTTTCTTGTCGTCGGTGAAAATCAGCAGACCTTTGACCTTGAAGGGGACAGTGGAAGTCTCATTCTATTAACCGGCCAAAATGGGGAGAAACCCATGCCAGTTGGGATCATTTGGGGAGGGACGGCTAATCGAGGTCGGTTGAAACTAAAAGTTGGCGAACCTCCTGAGAATTGGACTAGCGGAGTTGATCTTGGGCGTCTTCTTGATCTACTTGAACTTGATCTCATCACAACAAATGAAGGGCTTCAAGGTTTGTGCTTCTGAACCGTCTACTTTGCGGTGTAAATATAGGATCCCCATGCATGCTTAGTCAACACGAGAGCACCTTGTTGTCGTTTTTTCATCTTGAGCAAGGACTATTATATTTGTTCCAAGTAAAAGCAGTGTTGCAAAGACTGTAATTTAAAAAATCAAACTGTTGTATGAGGAGCCATTGCTAAGAGACCTTTACTGGAATATATGAAACTATATTGCAAAACTTTTATTTCCACACCCTTTAATGCTTGTCCACACCTCACTTTGGCTTTAAAAGCTGCATTAGCTACAAAATATGGATCTTTTAGCAACAAAGTGAGGTGTGGACAATCATAGAAGGTGTGGAAATACATGTACCCGAATGAATTATGGCCAGAATAAAAGGTTAACAAAAATCTTGGGAACTTGGTTCTTCTCCACCTCCACCTTACCCCTTCCCTTCGCTACTGGGCATTTTTTTACGGTGGTGGATTTGTGCATGCACAATATCCTCTGTAAACGCAGACGTGTTTCTACGCATGCATTCAGTATTGATGCCCCCAAAGCCCACCCGAAAAAAAATAAAAAGCAACTTGCTAAATCTATTTTTTAAATTTGCTGTATCAATTTGCTTGTTCAATTTCTTAGAGGCTTTGCACAGTAAAAATGTATAATGTCAGTAATTCATCAATATACGTCAGTGAAGAGTTAGCCCTTGTGTTAAATAGTATTTTCTGCTGCTATGCCATGCACGTCTTTCTTTTTTTCCCTTTTTTTGGGGGCGCGCGCGCGCGGGGGGGGGGGGGGGTGAAGGATGACAATCTATATACCTTGTAATGATTCTTCTTTGTTTTCTTCTTTGGGTCTTATGACAAATAGCTGCATTGCAAGAGCAAAGAAATTTTTCAGCAGCAGGAATTGATTCTACCGTAGGAGAGTCATCTCCTCCTGAGCGGATGGCACCGAGAGATCGAACTGAAGAAAACTTCGAGGGACTTGGCTTAAATCTCTTGCAACTTCCAATCGAAGGGGAGTCCAATGAGGGGCTCACCACGCGATTCATGCACGAGGAGTTTCATATTGAAGGTGGTACTGAATTAGCTCCTAATGTTGAGCATCAGTTCATCTCTATTTTTTCTGGGAGATCTCCTGTGCATCAAAGCATTGACAATGCAGAATCGAGAAGCCTCTCACCCTTGAGGAATGAATCCAATGAGATTTCAGTTTCCTTGCAGTTGGGTGAGCCAGAACCGAAGAGAAGAAAGCAATCTGATTCTCAGCTAGCCATATAAAACTCGCAATCAGTGAACAGAACTGCCACATTTTCCCTTGCAACAGTGTCGACCGAAGATTAATTTTTCAGATGGGTCTTCTCCTTCTTACATCAGATCGTGGGCGGGCTAAAAATCAGAATACAAGTATTTTTTGAGGTTTGGGATGGCAGGAGGATATATCCATGCTTAAAGCCTTCCACTAGGTCAGTTTTTGCCACTTTTTTACCCCTTCATTTACGGCTCAATCTGGTTGAAAGTACTACAAAACCTTTATATGTGGGTTATACCATAATTACCAGAAATGTCAAAAATGCAAATGTGATTTTCTCCTTTCTTTGTATCATTTTGATCAGAGTATATATGTATGGTAAACCCTGTGAAATAAGGATCCTGAGAACTAGTAAGATAATAAGAATGCTATTTTGCCCATCGTTTGACTTCCAGTATTTTACACTTCACTCAGTGTTGTTGCTGTAGTTCCTGAAGGGACCTTGGACAAATTTTCTGGTACAAAGATGGGTTGGTAAACACCCTTTGTTTTGTGAAGATTCTTTTCAAAATTTGTGGCTGAGGGAAAAGGGAGAAAATCCAGATTCATAGTTCGGACTTTGGAGGAGTCGATCTTGATTGAGTTAGAGTTAATGGGAGGAGTGTACCAGTGAAGGCCACGTCACCGGTGAAGCACACCCATTGCACCAGTACTCCGAAGAGTCCACTGGCAAAACAAAAAGAAGGAAAAAGACTTCAATGTAATGAGTACAGAGATGACGTAGTGTGAGCAACTGCAAAAATAAAAGGATAAAGAAAAAAATTGGACGCTATCCGGATTATACGAAGATGGATACAATTCTTCATATAGCCATAAGTAATTGTCGTTAAATGTTTTTCATAATTTTTATTTAGCGACGCTAAAAAAAACTTCTAAAAATTGTCGCTTAAAGTGTCACAAAAAAGCCACTAAATTTTTTTAACAATCATTACTTCTCATTATACGAGGATTGTAACTATTTTCCTACAACGAGGGTAGTAATACAGTGAAATGTTTGAATTGGTCCCGTTCTATGCAAATGAATTCTCAACCTTATTATTTATAGGAGTTGGGAAGGTGATGTCTTCAAGCAACACGTGGCACTCCTTGAGTGTGATACCTTACTCATGGAGCCAAAAATACCGATTTTCCACAGCTGTTGGATCACGTATTCACCTAGCCTGCCCCGTACCGCTTCGCTCTGTCTGCCTGAAAAGACTGGCTCACACAACACCGGTGTGTCCCATAGTTATTAAAAGTGCAGATGTACCTAAGGCGCAAACGGTCCCTTGAGCCTAGGCGCAAGGTACAAGGTGCAGGCGCACGTCTTTTTGAAGTGAGGCGCACAATAAAAATAAAATAGATTTTAGTGCATTAAACCAATAAAATCACGTAAAAATTTCCAGAACATGATAATTAACAAATTTTCAAAATTAGAAAATCCAATGAGAAGTAGTTAATCCTAAGTAAATATGACAACGTCATCCTTATTATCAGTGAAGGCTAAGGCATGAATGTTTTCCTCAAAAGGGAATCATAGGCTCCAAGTCTGGTAGAGATTCCTCCTAAATTTCATCTTCTTTGTCTACAAGGTAAATTGAAGAGTAGATTTACTTAAAAGAGAGTAACAATTGAGGACGGGATGCTAGCATAATGAACAACAATAAGATAATCAACTGATCAGGAATTGGGGTTTTAGGTTTTTTTTGTGGTTTAAATATTGATTTATGATGTTATGAAATAAAGAATAAAAAACAATGAATTTGAGATGATGACATGGTGCAAACATAAAATGAGGATTTTTGGGTTTTTTTTGGCACTTCCACACCACCGCCTTGTGCCTTACGCCTAGCCGCGCAAGGCGTGCGTCTTTCCGAAGAGGCTGCCCCTAGCCTTAGGCTAGGCACATGGAGTGCGCCTTGTGCCTAGGCGCGCCTTTGATAACACTAGTGTGACCAAAGAAACCCTTAACCTAGCCACTAGTCCACAGTCTCTGCTGAGTCCCACATGGGCGTCGAGAGACATAGAGAACCTGACTAAGATGGGGAAGGGCAATGCTCAACTACAAGGCGGACTAGGCACGATACTCTCCTAAGACCTGCTGCTATCTCAGACTGACCCGGGTTCGTAGTCCGTAGAGGTGTCGATGAAGAGCCCCTAGTGCCGAAGCACATAGACTATTTACACAGAATCCCTGGTGGATATGAGCTTGATGTTGATATTGTGGATCCAAATGAATATTCAAGTATAATTGGTTGTCTTAGATATGCCATAGATTGCAAAAGGCCTGATGTTGCTGGTGTTTTTAGTATATTTACAAGTAAGCCTAATCTTAAATAATGGAACGCCATATATCGTATTATGAGTTATCTTAAAAGAACAATAAACTACGATATGACAAGGCAACTAGCTATTCTTCAAGGTTTTAGTGATGGAGATTGGAATTTCCATGGAGATTCCATGTCAACAGCATGGTATGTGTCCACATTAGGTGGTGGAGCTATATGTTGGAGATCTAAGAAGCAACAAATTATTGCCAAATCCACCATGGAAGCTGAAATTATTTCCTTGGCTTTGGAAAGTGAAGAAGGAGGTTGGCTGCGTGGTTTATTACTTGAGATGTCTATGTGGGAAAAGCCAATTCCACCTGTCTTGATCCGTTGTTATAGCACCGCAACAAATGCCAAAGTGCAAAGCATATATTATAATGGAAAATCAAGATCTTACCTTAGCAAAGGTGCGATAAATATTAATTACGTGGAACTAGGTGATAGTCTTACCGATCAATTGACAAAAGCTCCAGCTAGATTAAAGATCTGAAATACATCGAGGAGGATGACAGTTAAGCCCAGAATTATACAAATCATCTATAAAGATATAACCTCCTAGGAACTGAAGATCCCAAGAACTAGGTAAGGGGACTAACTAGTGGCTGGCTTTAATGCGAGTACTATTCTTGTCTTACGACTTAATGTCCTTCCTTATGGTGTAAGTACATGTTTCTCGTAATGATATTGGAGGTCGAGATTATTTGTAATCCCTTAATGAGTTACGAGAGCATCCTTGATAAATGCAACTATATGAGTGTGAAAGTGGAGTCACTTTCTATGAATTGGACTAATTCTTTAGAGCACTTATAAAAGTCGGGGTAAAGTACATTGGCATAACGTGCTGGTTTATAGGATAATTAGAGAAAAAGAATTTTTCTCAAATTATCCTATAAACCAGGTCTGAAATTACTTCTCATTACTTCTCATTATTGATATGAATGCCAAAAGAATTTTCTTAATGAGACCTGAAGTCTGAAATCGCGTGAATCAGGTCTGAAATTGCAAAGCATGAAGGAGGAAAAAGAGATCTCTTGTCTGCAAAAACATGTAGAATCAAAAGAGACCCTCAAGGCAGTACTGGGGTTGCGGGTCTTCTTTTGAGCAATATTTGCAATATCTTAGGCTTGTAGGATAGCTAGAAGTCATTACTTAGAACCTCTTGCTGGGTTGAGATATTGTTAACGTTCCAGATTTCTTGTTGAAATAAAACTTTGTTGTGGTTTGTCCAAATAAGCCAAAGGGTAATGAAGATGATATTTCTGAGATGGAGCATGCAGGAGGAGTTCGGTATTGAAATCCAAGCAATGAGCCATTCTCTAAAGGAGTAATGAGCCATTCTCTAAAGGAGTCGAGGTTTAAGTTTTGAGGCACGGTTAGGTTGATGGAGGACCATAAAGAGGTATTTCTATGGCAGGAGAGAAAGAGGTGATCAGCTGATTCCTCAAAAGAGTTGCAAAGAGCACAATTTTTTTTTGAGAAGAAACGCCAATTTGAGAGAGTATTTTTTTGATAGGGAGGCGGTTCAGGAGGAGTTGCCACAAAAAGAAGTTAATTTTAGATGGTAAATGAAGATTCCAGATATCATTCCAAACTGGATCCGGGTTAGAGGGTAGACTATTGGGCAACAGAACTTGCCTAGGAATTCCTCATCTTGTTAGATTCTATCCGTTTAGTTCTGATCCTCTGTGTTGCACAAGGGAGTTATACGTAATTACTACAATTTTATTATTCAAAGTCATTTAATAACATGGTAGCAGTGATATTGTACAATAATTTAAACAAAGCAATAGTACAAATTAAATCTTCTCCAATTGAGCAACACTTAGAATTAAAAGTTGTAATATCCCGAACTTTGGGAGCGTGTTAAAATAATCATCTATACTTCAAAAAATTAACGGGCGATAATTTGATAATTTGAGCAATGCTCGAGTATTAGTAGAGTATCGAAGCTTAAAAAAATTTTGGGACAAAAAAATGTAATTTTTGGAATTTTGGGGGCATTCTCATAATTTTAGAAAACTTTGGGGGCATAATTGTAAAATTAATATTTTTAGTGATGAAAAACAATAGAATGAATGGTAATATATATTTTCAGTGATATTTAATTAAATTAAGAATGATTAGAATAATTTTGGGGCTTAAATGTAATTGCATAAGATTTGGGGTTATTTTGCAATTATGGAGAATTTAGGGGTTAGTTTGCAATTTTTGAAAATTTGTACCTAGGTGTCAAGATGTTAGTAACCAAGCCATTAGTAATGGCCACCTGGTACGGTGACTAATGCAATTGAATTCTTTTATTGCAACCAGTAAACCGAATTTAGTTACCACACAACATATTGATAAAATGCAGCAACATCTTTATCACCCAGTGAGATCTTGGTTAAATGGACTCCACGCCCTCTAACTCTATATGCTTATTCAGCCGAGTAGACAGGTTACAGTCTTTTATATTTTTATTACTCTTACAGGTCTTCTTGCGACCGTGCCTTACATATAAGCAGAAAATCCGTCTTTATATATTCACGCCTTCAGATAGGGGGTTTTATATATTATGAAAGCAGCAATATTACAGGCTCAATGCCCCGCACCTTCTTATTTAGCATCACGACAACAAAGTATTTGTTTAGTTCGACTGCGACCCTCAAATGCCTTTACAAAAACTTTATGTTCCATCAAACCCCCAAGGGTATTTACATGAGCTTTGCGCTCCATTAGCCCTCTATAGCCCATGCGAGAAGTTTAAGTTTCATAAAACCCCCAAGGGCATTTACATGAGCTTTGCGCTCCATTAGCCCTTTAAGGCACGTGCGAGAACTCTAAGTTCCAACAAACCCCCCAAAGGCATTTACCTGAGCTTTGTGCTCCATTTGCCCTTAATTAAGGCCACTTACTAGACCTCTACATTTCACTAGCCTCTAAGGCAGTCCCACAAGGGATGAACACCCCACAAGGGTGACAGGATAGAGCTCAAGTTCGATCAGAACGGTTTAGCTACAGCTCTAACCCATGAAACGACAAAACACTATGTGGGACTTCATCACCCCACCATTCTTTGTCAATTCAAAACCCAGCCAAGCGTTAGTGTGAGGCTTTTTTGTCAGCCTTTAGCTTATGATAAGAGTTAGCGTCAAAGTAAAACACAAATATAATGTGGTCACACCAAGCTAAATAACACACACTTGCAACAAACACCATCAAATGGAGAGGTGAAAACTACATTGTCAAGTAAAACCGCGCAAGGGGCCATTCAAACAATTAGACAAATTACCATGGGGCACAGCCTCTAAGGATCTCAAGATTCTTTGATCCGTCTGCCAAAGACCGAACAAGCCTACAAATAAAATCTTAAGACCTAGCTCTCAAGAGCTAAAGTTCGAACAGCCTGCTTGGGCGAAATAACGTGGCTTAAGCTTCCAAGAGCTTAAGATTAAGCACAATGAAGTAGAGAAATATTATGTACCCTTACAACCAAATGAAAAATCCCTTAGAAATCTTATGTGTGTCTCAAGACACCTAGTATACACTTCCTCAGCCAAACATTTTGGCTAAAAAAGCGGGGGTCTTATAATATAGCTAAAAATACACAACCAATCAGCGTACGACACGTGTCAGCTAGGACTCACGGTCAAGCTTGGTTAACTACGAGATTGGTCATTACCTTATTGAGAATTAGGGTTCTAAAAGGATCCTAACGGATTCTAGAGGAACTTGACGTGATCCTCAAAGATCCTAACGTGATCCTAACAGATCTGGCCCAAGGCCCAACCATCAGGTTCTTACCTATAGCTATATAAAGAGGACTATCCCAGGTACGCAAACAACTTCACACACAGACACACAGTCTTTTCTTGCTTTCTCAGAGTTCAACAATGTAACTGCACTATGACTTAAGCATCAGAGAGTTCTCTGCCGGGAATCCCACCCATTGAACAAGTACATGCATTGTTTAATGGGTCAGTAGCACTAGGTGAGAAGAGTAAAAGGTTGCATGTGGGCCAGATTTCAATGTTTGAAAAGGTACAATTCTTCTAAGGGGAGTATATATTTAGCTGAATAATTGAATCGAGAACTATTCGTATATTAAGCATACACACGAAAAACTGACAGCTTTTATCGTACAATTGACGTGAGTGCTGAAAATGGAGCTTTTATCAAAGAAATGGATGTATGCATATTCGAATTAACTAACTTTTAAAATGATAGACCATTTGAAAAATTACTATCAATCTTGGTATACATTTTCTTGTGTGTTTTGCCATCTTGCTGTGTATTTCTAATCTGTTTCAAACTTGTTAGTCGGTTGCTTTAACTTCAGGCTGCATAAATAGGATGCCCCAATACGTTACAAAATTTCGCTTTAGCCAATGATCCAATCAGAGGAATAATTGGAACAATAGTATCGAACTTCTTAATAGCATTATCAATTAGAAATGCCCTTTCTAGCATTTGACTACGTACCATTGAGGGGGTTATCCGCACACTTGAAAGATAGCCCACTCAGCTCGGACTCCTATTTAGACAAGTGGTCCCATGCCCAATACTTAGCGAACGCACAGGCCAAAGAAGACAATTTCTGTAGGCACTACGATGTGCTTATTGTTTTCATATATCAGCGCCTCCATTATCAGCTTTACTGTCTACTTTCGTACCATTTAAGTCATTTGATGGGTTTGAAAGGCAGTGATGGCCATAGGTTCTCTTCTTTTGATTCCGAGCTATCCGCTGGCCCTTCGTTTTGTTCATATTTGGTGTTTGACTGGAGGACTAGTTCTTGTTGGTTGTGGCACAGAATTCTTACACCAATTGTATAAAAAACTTTGCACCCCTTACCCGTACTACACGTATGCCATTAGAGTATAAATATATTTCTTCAAGAAAGAATCTTTAATTGGAAGCTTTGTAGTATACATTGCTAAATGGTGTAGGGATGGCAATGGGGCGGGTCGGATGCGGATCTTATAAGATCCGTACCCGCCCCGCTATCTCTGAAACCCCAGCCCGCCCCGGACCCGCCCCGCACCGGGTTGTATAAATTCCGTACCACATCCGACCCTAAAATACTATAGAAAACCCAGCCCCGCCCCGCCCCCCGCGCTCAAGCCCTCGAAACCCTTCCAAACAGATAGAATGGAGCCAATGCTTCATTCTTAAACAGATCATCCATGGCCACCACAAATAAAAACATCATGGCAAAACAAAGTATATGAGAACAAGGTTCATTACAATAGCTTTTGATACGATTTCTACAAAAAAAAAAAAATTTGCTAGATTAAAAAACAAGTGGCGACGTCGCGATCGTCGATGGAGGCATTCGATACATCGTTGCAGCAATCAAAAGTGGCAGTAGATCCGAACAAGCTCGTCGGCCGTAGCAGTGTTGGTTCGTCGCCGTGCGGTACTGCGGTGGAGAGCCGTGCGAGGTGCGGTGGGCTCCAACTCGTGAGGTGGATGGAGAGTTGCCGAGCCGTGAGCCGTGCGCCGTGTGGGTGGAGAGCGGCCGTACCGTGGCTGTAGTCTCTGGTCTGCCGAGATTGGAGAGGAAAGCAAAGCAGAAGCAGGCAAAGCACAAATCTAGGGTATGCTGGAAAATAGGCATATATATATGGTATAGATGGACGGCTGAGATTAAGTAAGCTATTAGGGTATATATACCTGGGCGCGGCGGGGCGGGTCGCGGGGCGGTGTAGGTAAATACCGTATCCGACGCTAACCCGCGGCGGGTTTTTTTAAACATACCATACCCGCCCCACGACCCGGCCAAAGTCAAAAAAA
>JAVXUO010000999.1:0-30253 GCA_033065855.1 Escallonia rubra
AGAATAGCGTCTTAAAGCACGTTTGAGATTTTTCCCGATGCCAGGGGCATTTTGGTAATTCGCCGCCCGATAGGGGTATTCTCGTAATTTTACGCTTTCAACTTTTTCGAACGTCTGCTTCAGTCCGTAAATGTAAGCAAACCCTAGGATGTTGGAAGTTCCATTCCCCACGAATTCGGGCCATTCCGAAGCCGGTAGCAATTTTTTGCCGAACAGGCTTTTAAGCGCTCGATCCGGACACCGGTTCGGGATTTTTTGACGCAAAATCCCTAAAATGCCTTTTAGACCAAGGATGAACTCAGCAACCTTAGAATAGCGTCTTAAAGCACTTTTGAGATTTTTCCCGATGCCAGGGGGCATTTTGGTAATTTGCCGCCCGATAGGGGTATTTTCGTAATTTCACGCTCTCAACTTTTCCGAGCGTCAATACTGTCCGTAAATGTAAGCACACCCTAGCGAAGACTGGGAAGTGCCATTCCCCAGGAATCCGGGCCATTCCGAAGCCGGTAGCAATTTTTTGCCGAACGGGCTTTTAAGCGCTCGATCCGGACACCGGTTCGGGATTTTTTTGACAAAAAATCCCTAAAATGCTTTTTAGACCAAGGATGAACTCAGCAACCTTAGAATAGCGTCTTAAAGCACTTTTGAGATTTTTCCCGATGCCAGGGGCATTTTGGTAATTCGCCGCCCGAGAGGGGTATTTTCGTAATTTTGCCCCTTTCAACTTTTTCGAGCGCCTTTTCAGTCCGTAAATGTAAGCAAAACCTAGAGAAGGCGGCTAGGGTTATTAAGCGTTCGGAGTCGTTGGAAGTGAGGAATGGTTTTCATACATTAAAGTAATGATTTAATGACTATTGTTATTGCGTTGGTAAGCTAGGTTAACGATTCAGTTACAGTTTTGGAATGTAAATATTATGGACGCTAAGTTAATGTACGATTATATTTTGTTCTTACAGATATGGATTTCAACCCTGGACCTCATGATACATCAATCCTATACGATGACGATGACCACGTCGCGAGGCACGTATTTAACGGTGTCGATAGGGGTGTTTTGGAAACACGTCAAAGCACAAGTGGCCATTCCGAGTGGGTACTGAACGAGGAACAAATAGAACTACTGCGAGATCAAAATTTGACGGTGTTCACCGATTGCGGGATTTGGGCTCGGCACGACGATTGCCTTATATCTGCTCTAGTTGAACGATGGAGGGGCGAGACGAACTCATTTCACTTCCGGTTTGGTGAAATGACTATTACATTAGAGGACGTTGGATTTATACTTGGAATCCCATGTCACGGTAGACCCATTACTTCGGGTAATGGGTCTGCATCCATAGCGAAGATGGCTATGCAGTATTTTCCGGGAATTCCAAGGGAAGCTCTTACAACCAACGGCATAAAACTTAAATGGCTGAGAGAGCAGTACGGCGAGCTACCGGATGAATACACTCCTCATGATTTTTCGGTGTATACGAAGGCATTCCTTTTGTATATTATTGGATCTATATTACTTCCGACGCAAAAAAAAAACACGGTGCATCCGAAGTATATGGTGTTCTTGGAGGATCTTGGGGAGGTATACTCGTATTCGTGGGGTTCAGCTGTCCTTGCGCACCTATATCGAGCATTGCACAAAGCTACGAGAAAGGGTGCCAAGTCCATTGCCGCCTGCATCACTCTGTTACAGGTTTGAGCATTAATATTCTTCGTTGACGTGCCAATATATTCGTGATTAATAACTAATTCCATATTATGTTTGCATTCACAGGTTTGGTCTTACGAGAGGCTACCCACGGGTCGTCCACAGCCCGTAGCTGATTCCGATGAGACGTGGCCTAGGGTGTGGGCCTGGGGGCCTAGGCCCAGACGGACTAAACGGGTAGACCCTCACCACAATCTAATGTTCTATCGGGGGGAACTAGATATGATGGATGCATCCCTGGTGACGTGGCAGCCATATGGGAAGGTGATGCATCGGTTGGATGAGACGTGTTGGCAACTGCCGGTGTCGTACGTGCTGGCAGGTTTGGTTCGGGTGCCACTTATTCATTTCGAAGTATGTGAGTTTCAGATGCCCGATCGAGCTATGAAGCAAGCTGGCTGTCCACAAGGGATTCCAAAACTCGCTGTAGACATGCGGCCATACAGGGGTGGTCGAGGGCCGAACTTCGAGGTGGCTAATGCCTTGATTTTGTTGGGTGACGAGGTGGATCAGTGGAATACCTGGCAGGAAACGTATGATAGCCTTGTATCGCTCAAGGACGACGGCACCAGTACTGAGGAATACTTACAGTGGTTTCTCAGGGTGACGCGCACGAGGGTGAATCGCCCTTCCGAAGTGAGGACGTCATCGTACGCGCCACGTGAGGTCTATGACCAGTTCTGGGCATTGAGCATTGTAAGTCAGCTTGAGTGTCG
The DNA here is from genome assembly GCA_033065855.1 of Escallonia rubra. Classification (NCBI taxonomy): domain Eukaryota; kingdom Viridiplantae; phylum Streptophyta; class Magnoliopsida; order Escalloniales; family Escalloniaceae; genus Escallonia; species Escallonia rubra. The sequence continues at coordinate 2,422 of JAVXUO010000999.1, forward strand.
TTTCAATATTGATTTGCGCACCTTCTCGACCATGCCTGAAATGATGACGGTGATTTTTCTATGCATGTTTGTAGGTTGACAAGGGCACTGAGATGTTCAAGCAGCTCGAGCGGTTTGACTGGTATGTCGCGCATGCGCCTGACAGTTTCAAGAGCTCCGTTGAGTCGTACAAGACTGATCTTCACAACTTTGGTGTTGCGTACCGGGGTTACCAAGGGGAACCGTCTACTCGCTTGCCTCCTGACCCGTTCGGCTCTCAGCCCCAGCCCCAGAGTCAGGTGTGGGAGCCGTCTAGTGGCTTGCCTCCTGACGCGTACATCCCACAGCCCGAGAGTCAGGTGTGGGAGCCGTCTAGTGGCTTGCCTCCTGACGCGTACATCCCACAGCCCGAGAGTCAGGTGTGGGAGCCGTCTAGTGGCTTGCCTCCTGACGCGCCCACAGCCCAGAGTCAGGTGTGGGAGCCGTCTAGTGGCTTGCCTCCTGACGTACGTAGCCCCAGAGTCGTGGAAGCCGTCTAGTGGCTTGCCTCCTGACACGTACGACTTTGTGCCCCAGAGTGAATTCTGGGAGCCGTCTAGTCGCTTGCCTCCTGACACGTACGACTCTCAGCGCCAGAGTCAGGTGACCCAAGTAGGAATCCAGGCCTCGCGCCCAAGAAACCGGTCGGATAAAGGACAAGCGACAAAGCCATTGGGGCGATGGAAGCGGGGTTGGATCGACCAGCACTACTTCGGGCCTGAGCCTGTCAACGATTCAACAGACTTTCCTCTTGGAACATTGCTAGGTCACACGGATGTGAGAATGTTGGCACCGGAGACAGATATTTCAAATTTTGTCATGAACGCTTATATAGATCTGCTCCGGATTAGAGAGCTACGTTATAACCATCGCGAAGATTTGAAGCTTAACATGTATCCCACTTATCTTGTCCCATTAATGGTGACCAGCATGAGGGAGTTCACAGAATCGAGGAGGCGAGGGGCAGGCATGGGTAAGTGGAAACCAGCTAGAAACTTGTTAGCCCTGTTGACCGCAGAGAATCAATGTCACGCTGCTCATGCGAACCTTGTCATGATGCCTTGCCATCACGAACACCACTGGTTCCTATTAGTTCTCTATCCAGCGAACAGAGTGGTCAACATATACGATAGCCTACGGGAGGACTCTCCCTTTCGGTCGCTGGCACAGACATACAGCGAGTACATCACTGCAGTGGTTAGTTTTTATCGGTTGACCTTGGCTCATAGTATATTCTTATCGTAACATATATTGATGACCTTTTTTAATTGTTGGATGCAGACTACTATCTTCTCGCTAGCGTGCCGAGATTATTCGGGGGAATCCATCACCAGGAATTCGACGGTAGATCCTTGGACGGTCGAGACGATACAGGACCGACCAAAGCAATATAACAGTCATGATTGCGGGATTTACGTCCTCAAGTACATGGACTACATTGCTCGCTCGGAGGTGCTCAGATATACGTCGTGGACAAGGAAGGCTGCCTTGACGTTTAGGTATAGGATAGCCTGGGAGCTGAAAAAAAATGAAGCTAGATGGCTTCATTACCATTATCCTACTTAGCGTGACTATGGTGCAATGAGCAAAGAACCCCTGAAAAAAATGTTCATAATTTTTTTATTGTTGCTACGAATTTGGCGATACAGTGTGCACCCATATTAATACATTATAGGATTTTCTGAAAAATTATTTGTCTCGATTTTCGCTTAAATTCATATATATGGCCTATTAGCGTGCCTAAGGGGCAATGAGCAAAATAGAAATGACAAAAAAAATTACTCAATTTTTCGGAAGCTATGAATTGGGCCCTAAAGTGTGCCCGAATAGGCCCTTCCTAGGAAAACCCAAAAAATAATGTGTCTCGTTTTTCGCCGAAATTGTTACGAATGGGCTAACTAGCGTGCCTGAGGTGCAATGAGCAAAAAAGAAATGACAAAAAAAATTACTCAATTTTTCGGAAGCTATGAATTGGGCCCTAAAGTGTGCCCGAATAGGCCCTTCCTAGGAAAACCCAAAAAATAATGTGTCTCGTTTTTCGCCGAAATTGTTACGAATGGGCTAACTAGCGTGCCTGAGGTGCAATGAGCGAAAAAAAAGTGACAAAAAAAGTACAAGATTTTTCGGAAGAACAAACCAAATCACAAATTAAAGATTCAACAAACTAAATCACACATTTAAACATTATAAACGTTATTCGTTATACAACTGAAACATTAACCCTAACACTCTTCATCATCATCGTCCTCCTCGACCATACTGCCAGGTGCAAGACCTAACGCTTTATAATGGTTTCTCTTGTCATGATCAGTCATCTTATTACACAACGCACACTTTCGCAATTTTTTTTGACCCGTTTCTTTTTCAATGGGATTCTTCATGCGTATTTCTCGTTTTCGCCCTTTTGTTTGAGAAATAATTGGATCAAAAATGTCGTCCTCCTCACCTTGCGTGCTAGTGCCGTCAATGACTGGCTGTTTGGCTCGATTGAATCTACCGGCTCGAGTCGTCCGAGTAGTCGGAGTGTCCCGTCTTTGTGGATCAGCCATCCTAAACTGTGCATGCTTAGCCGTATCCCGTGCGGCTGCTTCAACTTGATACTTGTACCCATCAAACGTTGACGCTGCATCCAATGATAAACTGTGCATGATGTTACAAAGGTGATTATATCGCAGCGGCTCAGATTGCTCGAAATCAACTGAAACATTGGGCACGTAAGGAATGTGACCGTGGACTCTATTGGCTTCCTTCGTCCACCGTTCCAAGATATACTGTTGAGGGATTTCACTAGCATTCTTCGAGATCAAAAGCCTCAACGCGTGTCGACAAAGTATACCTTTATGCTCAAACAATTGACAGTTGCAATTTACCAACCCGGTGTCCATACATTTAGCCACGGTAAAATGTCTTCTGTTCCTCGGAGTCGACGAAGAGCACGGATTGGGAAAATTCGTCACGTTTGTCAAAGCATAAACCTTGAGATCTCTGGTGGAATACTCGTGCAACTTTGTCATGCCATATTGATTCGACTTTAGTAGTTCAACTTGAAACTGTCTAAACATTTCCTTCGTATAGACTTGAGCCGCATGAGCCTCCAAAGGTGAAAAGAGTAGTATGGCTCTTTCCTTGTAAGCCGTAGCCGCGTCGGCTTCTCTCTCACGGTACAATTGCCTATCAACGGCTTTCTGCATCTCCAGTACGAACTCCACTATACTTGAAGACTGGCTTACGTACCCATCAAAGAATGAATTCATAGCTTCGCTTCTCGAGGTCGTAGTCATTCCGGCTGCAAAAAACTTCTTGGTGTAGGCACCGACCCACTGTGTCTTGATCGCATACAACGATTGTAACCAGCCATGATTGTGCAAAGAGTAGTCATCCATTAACGTGGCCCACCTCTCCTCGAACACGTCTACCGTCAACGATTTCTTCACACATGTATTAAAGTCAGTCTTGAATTCCGGATGGGTTGCATATACATGGTGAAGCCGTTCGGGATATTTGTTGCTTATGTGCCACGTGCACAGGCCATGGTGAGTATCTGGAAGAACCTTAGCGATTGCATTGTTCATTGCCAGATCTTGGTCGGTGATGATGGTCTGTGGAGGAATACGATACATTGCTTGAAGCCACGTTTCAAATAACCACGTAAATGACTCCTCCGTCTCATCCCTAAGCAGGGCAAAGCCAAACGAGATTGACTGATAGTGGTGGTTCACCCCCGTGAACGGAGCAAAAGGCATAGAGTACTTATTGGTGCGGTATGTGGTGTCAAACGTCACAACATCCCCAAAATTTAGGTAAGCAGCTATAGAACGGGGGTCCGCCCAAAATATAGTACTAATGCGGTTCTCATCATCGAGTTGGATACTGTAGAAAAATCCAGAATTCTCACTCTGAAGGCACCTGAAGAGATCAATGGTAGCTTGAGCATCATTCCTACCGAAAGACTCTCTCTTCTGAGCACGAAGTTCATTTCGAAGGTCTACGTCGTTGAAACTCAACTTGTCAATCCCCCCAGCCTGGCCTGAGAAAACCCCCATCATCTTAGAAGGTGGAATTTTAGCGTCGGCCATTGTTGAAATCAGTTGTCTCTGTGCCGCGCGTATTTCTCGGTGTTGATGAATTTGACCAATCATACTAGGGGTGCAAAACTGATGATTATGGCTCAACTCCATAGCCGTCACAACCCAATGGTTTTCAATTTTCCGGTGCACTGCATACACATGGGCTTTGCAGCCGGTACCCGGAAATGTGTCCCGTTTTCTTTGTCTTGTTGTCCCTTCGTCACTGATCTGAACGACCGGGGGCACATACGGTGCTCCTCTATGACACTCAAATAACCTTGCACCAATTTGATCGGTATTCACCCGTTTTCTAGTCGTCTTAGTTCTAATACCGAAACCCATCGTTTTCGAATATGCTCTGTAGTATGCTTCGACTTCGTCCAGTGTTTGGAAAATTTGACCCAAGTAAGGTGGATCAGAACCTTCACAAAAAATATTTCCTCCAGTTGCATCCATATTTATACTGAAATCTAAAAAATAAAAATTATATCATTCTCAACAAGTCATAGAATTAAATAAAAGAAGAATGGACTCTATTTGCAGTGTAATTGTTGGAAAATTTGTATAATGTAAAATTACCAAAATAGCCCCCGATGAGCGGCAAATTACCGAAATGCCCCCGGGGGTTCATTATCACCATAACGCCCCAAATCAGCTTCGAAAGCACGTTTCAGGTGCTTTGCTTACATTTCTGGACGAAGCAGTCATTTGAAAAACTGAAAGGGGCAAAGTAACGAAAATACCCCTCTCGGGAATGCGAATTACCAAAATGCCCCCTGCCATCAGAAAAGCTTCATAGTTTTTTCAGTCATCGCCCCAACAAGCTTTATCTAATTCACAACTTTAAAGTATAACTTTTCGGATGTCTCACACCCTTTCCTGAACTAAAAGTGGTTCGGGAAATTCGTGTAATGTAAAATTAGGAAAATAGAACCCGATGAGCGGCAAATTACCGAAATGGCCCGGGGTTCATTAGGACCCCAACGCCCCGCGAAACGGCCAAATCAGCCTTCGCTAGGGTGTGCTTACATTTACGGACTGAAAAGACGTTCGAAAAAGTTGAAAGCGTAAAATTACGAGAATACCCCTCTCGGGCGGCGAATTACGAAAATGCCCCCTGGCATCGGAAAAAATCTGAAAAGTGCTTTAAGACGCTATTCTAAGGTTGCTGAGTCCATCCTTGATCTAAAAAGCATTTTAGGGATTTTTCGTTAAAAAAGACCGAAGCGGTGTCCGGATCGAGCGCTAAAAAGCCCGTTCGGCAAAAAATTGCTACCGGCTTCGGAATGGCCCGAATTCCTGGACCATGGAACCCTAGCCGCCTTCGCGAGGGTTTGCTTACATTTACGGACTGAAAAGGTGCTCGAAAAAGTTGAAAGGGGCAAAATTACGAAAATACCCCTATCGGGCGGCGAATTACCGAAATGCCCCATGGCATCGGAAAAAATCTAAAAAGTGCTTTAAGACGCTATTCTAAGGTTGCTGAGTCCATCCTTGATCTAAAAAGCATTTTAGGAATTTTTCGTCAAAAAATCCCGAACCGGTGTCCGGATCGAGCGCTAAAAAGCCCGTTCGGCAAAAAATTGCTACCGGCTTCGGAATGGCCCGAATTCCTGGACCATGGAACCCTAGCCGCCTTCGCGAGGGTTTGCTTACATTTACGGACTGAAAAGGTGCTCGAAAAAGTTGAAAGGGGCAAAATTACGAAAATACCCCTATCGGGCGGCGAATTACCGAAATGCCCCATGGCATCGGAAAAAATCTAAAAAGTGCTTTAAGACGCTATTCTAAGGTTGCTGAGTCCATCCTTGATCTAAAAAGCATTTTAGGGATTTTTCGTCAAAAAATCCCGAACCGGTGTCCGGATCGAGCGCTAAAAAGCCCGTTCAGCAAAAAATTGCTACCGGCTTCGGAATGGCCCGAATTCATGGGGAATGGAACTTTCCAACATCCTAGGGCTCTCAAAAAAATTTCGCGCGAAACCGCGCTAGCTTGATATTTTAAATTAGACTGCGAAGTTAAAAGGTTACGCGTATCAGTTAACCCATTTCCAGTATTTGGAAAAATCTGAAATTTTTACCTGATACAGATATTTTAAAAATAACTAGGGTCTCTTTTTTGTACTTTGGCAAAATCTAGCTCTAGCTATTTTTTATAAATTCGTGAAAAACTATCTAATTAAGTTTTCACCTTTAGCGACCCCAACGCCCCGCGAATCGGCTTCAAATCAGCCTTCGCTAGGTTTTTCTTACATTTACGGACTGAAAAGGTGCTCGGAAAAGTTGAAAGGGGCAAAATTACAAAAATACCCCTCTCGGGCGGCGAATAACCGAAATGCCCCCTCGCATCGGAAAAAATCTCAGACGTGCTTTAAGACGCTATTCGAAGGTTGCTGAGTGCATCCTTGATCTAAAAAGCATTTTAGGGATTTTTCGTCAAAAAATCCCGAACCGGTGTCCGGATCGAGCGCTAAAAAGCCCGTTCGGCAAAAAATTGCTACCGGCTTCGGAATGGCCCGAATTCATGGGGAATGGAACTTTCCAACATCCTAGGGCTCTCAAAAAAATTTCGCGCGAAACCGCGCTAGCTTGAATTTTAAATTAGACTGCGAAGTTACAAGGTTGCGCGTATCAGTTAACCCCTTTCCAGTATTTGGAAAAATCTGAAATTTTTACCTGATACAGATATTTTAAAAATAACTAGGGTCTCTTTTTTGCACTTTGGCAAAATCTAGCTCTAGCTATTTGTTTATAAATTCGTGAAAAATCATAATTTTGACGCCCTAAAAAATCGCTATTACCGAATCTTTCGAATGTAATACCCCGATTTGTAAAAACGTAATTTTGACGCCCTAAACACGAATTTTAGACTATGGTAAGAACAATTTAAGCGTAACAACAATTTAAATTAACATTGAATTATAAGAAAATTCAAAATACTTACTTGTTTTGACTTGAAAAAAAATGACGAAGAAATCCACCGATCTTCTAGCGTAAATTTTTTTGACGAAAAAAAATTGTGGAGATTATGTAGGTGAGATAGGGAGAATGATGAGAGCGTAAGAAATAATTCGGGGGAAGAGGGTTTTTATAGACAGAAAAGTGAGCCGTGGGAGGGGGGGGCCAACTGATGTTGTGCCATGTGTCGAAGAGGGGTGGGGGCCAAAACATGGGAGGAAATTGGAGGGAGGAGGAAAGAGGGGTCTGCCGAAGGGGGGTGGGGGTCTAGGAAAAAAAATTGACAAGTGGGGAGGGGGGTGGGGGCTAGGGGGGAAAATGGACAAGTGGGGAGGGGGGTGGGGGCTAGGGGGGAAAATGGACAAGTGGGGAGGGGGGTGGGGGCTAGGGGGAAAATGGACAAGTGGGGAGGGGGAAGAGGGGTGGGGCCAAGGTGGGGGTTACTTCGGGTGAGAGGAGGCAAGGCCGAAAAAACAAAAAAAAAATGGACCGTGCGATGGCCCAAAAAGGGTGAGAGGAGGCAAGGCCGAAAAAACAAAAAAAAAATGGACCGTGCGATGGCCCAAAAAAAAATGCGAGGAGGCAAGGCCGAAAAAACAAAAAAAAAATTGGACCGTGCGATGGCCCAAAAAAAAATGGACCGTTCGATTGACCTTGGGCCAATCGCATGAAAGTCAGGCGATTGGCCCAATGCCAATCATTGGCCCTTTTTCGCCATAAATGGCCCAGTCCAGCCGTCTTTTTTTTTTTTTATGCAATCGGTAGACTTTCAGGCGATTGGGTATTTTTCCCACCGGTGGGTGTGTAGCGAACCCCATATATATATATATATATATATATATATATATATAGCCATGAATGCATCTTATATACGTGCATTATTGACCACTAATCATTTGTAGCCATCTTCATCTGAACATAAGGAAATACAACATATAAATTTTACGTGGTATTTCTTACAAAGAAAGCATCCTGGTTGACATGACCACGCTGATATACCAGTCAGCCTCAACACTAACCATTTTTAGTCATCTTCATCAGACATTGGAGCATCAGAAACTGAATCAGGTTCAAAGCTCATGTTCCAATATAAACGTGCTTCGTTGTTGCAACCATCTGCATAGCTTTCACGTGCCATACGACGTAGGTTATGCCTACTTTGACGAACTCTCATTCTATTGTTTTCTTCACGTATACGATGCAGTGCCCTTTCAAGTTCCATATGTGTATTCCGAGGCATGTTGATTGCTTTTTGCCGAAGTACGAGTATATTCATGCGTCGTGAATCAGCTACAAGGACCTCATATTCATTCAATCGATAAGACCATTCTGCATGTAATGTATTAACATACCGTGATGAGTAACGCAAACTTGGACGCAACGAATAGTGAAATTCATCTTCGCCCGCCCAGTAACGACCCATAGCTTCAAAAATGTCTCGTGGAGTATATGTCATTTTGGCCGTTCTTGCACAACAAAGAATATAGCAGCTAGTTGCCCTTTGCCCTTCATCCACTACACATACTTATATACTGCTTGGCAAGGGTCCACTTCAATAAATGCAACGTGTTAATATTTTTTGAGATGTCACAAGTCGCTGCAAGTTTCTTTAAAGTAGTTGATGAAAAGACTTTGCAGATATATTAGTTGTTGAAAGGATAATAGCTCATTAACAACTGTTAATAACAGATTGAAGGACAATTCACCGTGAAAAGTCTACAACTATAACAAAATCAAAGCGTAGTTGTTGCTCGTCAGCTTGATATGTCGTGCTAGTTTGGAAGTACCTACGTTTGTCTTTTTAGTGGTTTAGGACATGCCAGGCACGTGACGTTACCGCAAAAAAAAAAATTAATAATAATGCATCTGGCAACGAGTTGATTCAAAAAAAATTTAGAGAACCCACCTCATAACTCTACGTGAAGTTTTAAAAGTATGTAGCTAAAGTACATATGAAACCCATAATCGGTATTGAGCATAAATGCAAAAGCACAAGAATGATGTAATTGCTGGGCAGGAAAAGCCTTATAATACCATAACCACTAAGAAGTTATAGGCGAGTAGAGGCTCATATTCTGGTAATAGATCACTGTCCAACTAATTAAATAAGCTACTTGAACACAAATTTCCCATCGACAAATAACCTCTTTGAAAGCCTTCATATCTTTTACATGCGAACGTACAAATGAGCAAAATGAGATCGGATATTACTTTAGACAAAGTAACGTGGTTGATGTAACATTTCACTGGAAAGGCCCTGGTCTACCAATAAACACATGCAGGGTGTAAGTGGCCAGTGACTTGTCTTGTCACTCACTTGTCCTTTTCCAGTTCTCACAATAATGTATGGTGTCTACGTGTGTGGGCTTGGTTATATAAATTAGTGGTGTTCAAAGGGTGAGAAGTACTGTCTCTTGACTAGTCAAGGGCATCCCAAGCATAAGACGTTAAAAATAATTGCGACAGTCTTATAAACTATTTGCTTAAAAACGAACTATATGCAAAAGCGCGAGAATGATGTAATACTTCGCTGGAAAAGCCTTAGAATACCAGAGAAATAAGTTAAAAATACTTGTCGCGACTCTTGTATTCTGGCCTCAAATCATACTTGTATCTATTTTCTTCTCGATGATTTAAGACACCACTCTAAACTATGTGAATTTGCGACACAACAATATGCCTCCTATTTAAATCAGCTGATTGAACACAACTTTAAGGCCTATCTGAGGTCAATTTTCCACAGCCTTGAGTATCTTTTACATGCTAACGTACAAATGAGCAAAATGAGATCGGATATTACTTTAGACAAAGTAACGTGGTTGATGTAACATTTCACCGCAAAGGCCCTGGTCTGAGGCAACCAATAAACACATATCAGGTTGTAAGTGGCCAGTGACTTGTCTTGTCACTCACTTGTCCTTTTCCAGTTCTCACAATAATGTATGGTGTCTACGTGTGTGGGCTTGGTTATATAAATTAGTGGTGTTCAAAGGGTGAGAAGTATTGATTCTTGTCTAGTCAAGGGCATCCCAAGCATACGACGTTAAAAATAATTGCGACAGTCTTATAAATTATTTGCTTAAAAACGAACTATATGCAAAAGCGCAAGAATGATGTAATACTTCCTTGGAAAAGCCTTAGAATACCAGAGAAATAAGTTAAAACTACTTGTCGCGACTCTTGTATTCTGGCCTCAGATCATACTTGTGTCTATTTTCTTCTCGATGATTTAAGACACCAATCTAAACTATGTGAATTTGCGACACAACAATATGCCTCCTATTTAAATCAGCTGATTGAACACAACTTTAAGGCCTATCTGAGGTCAATTTTCCACAGCCTTGAGTATCTTTTACATGCTAACGTACAAATGAGCAAAATGAGATCGGATATTGCTTTAGACAAAGTAACGTGGTTGATGTAACATTTCACTGGAAAGGCCTATCTGAGGCAACCAATAACCACATGCAGGGTGTAAGTGGCCAGTGACTTGTCTTGTCACTCACTTGTCCTTTTCCAGTTGTCACAATAATGTATGGTGTCTATGTGTGTGGGCTTGGTTATATAAATTAGTGGTGTTCAAAGGGTGAGAAGTACTGTCTCTTGATGGCAGGACTTCCTGGTAGTTCTAATTATCAGCGACGTGAGAAAGTGTGGTTGTTGTGTGAAAGGAACGACGACTACAAAGAAGTGAAGTATACAGATCCGAAAGAGTATTATTGCGGTTTACGGAGAGAATGGGCACATAGAGTTACGGAATCAGAAGCACTACACCAAGATCTCATCGCCCTTAGAGCACCCTTGCTGCATCGTCGTTCACTTACTATGTCACGGCCCAAAGTTAAGGAGTGTAAGAAAGCTGTGAACCAAATTCGAAAAGAGAATAACCGAATGTTGCTGCGTAGAAAACGATTTTACATGCTTCAACTTGCAGAAGAAATGACAGGGGCTAGTGGGAGGCACCTCACTTCAAACGAGAGAAATAATATTTTAACCAATGATTAGTAGTTATCTGATGAATATATGTCTAATGAAGAGTGAAATATCTCTCTGCCCACTGTGTGGTTGGATTTTATTCCGTTATCAGTTTTACACGTCATTGTAAAAAGCCAACCTCTCCAATGCATTTGTTTGTGTAATACTTCTGTGGCTGCAAATTTGTGCTTTGCGCAATTGGTAGGATCTATTACAACCTACACTGGACCCTATCTAAAGTTATACCTATACGCTTATAAAAGTTGTCATGGACTTAAATGGTTATTCCCCTTTTTTTTTCCCTGTAGGAATGCCTTTTTCTAATTGATATTTCCATATAGGTTAATGGTGAGTATGGGTGTTTTTTGACTTGTAACATTTACGTTCCATTAAATGCCCTTTTTAGATTAGATGTTCAGTAAACAAATGAAGGGTAATATTTTAGTGGTCTACTTTTGACTTTTAGTGTAAAATTTCCATCATAAACTATTTACTTAATATGCATAAGATTAACAATGTCATGCTGAATTACATTCACAATAATGTAATTGTTGAGATGTACTATTAAGATTACTAAGTCACATTGTATGTTAAAACAAAAGATAATTAATGAATGCACTGCCGATAGAGCTTTAGAATACCGTTTAAAACGTTTAACGGAAAAAAGAAAGAATAAAAATTATCGTTACCTTACCCCAATTGTACATGAATTGGGGGTCTAACATTTAGCTCCTGTGTAGTATGGGTGCTTGTTGTGGTGATTTCTAGCCGAATTTGACAGTTAAGGAAGTTAATATATATATATATAGGGTCGTGATCCATTGCTAGCGCTAGCACGTTGCTAGCGCTGTTTTCCGTCCGCTATAATGTAGCGGACGGTAAATTATCGTCCGCTATATAATGTAGCGGACGATAATTCACCGTCCGCTACATTATATAGCGGACGGTGCTAGCGCTGCTAGCGCTGCTAGCGCTAGCAACGGATCAGCTCCCATATATATATATATATATATATATATATATATATATATATTTATAAATATATAGTATAACTCTTTGGTGCAAAATATGTTCTGCTCAAAGAACTTTTCTGCTCTTATACATGGTTCTCTTTTTTATTGGAAATACAATGATTTTACTATTCAATCAAAAAAAAGAATATAAATAGTTTCTAAATATAGCAACTTCAAACATTCTTCACAAATTATGTAATACTTGTTGGAATTTTCACTTCGTATTTCAGTATACACACTACAACAAAAATGACTTTTAGCGAAGGGTACTTCACAAACTAAAAGTCTCCTTTCCGTCAAAAAATATTTTTTTGACGGTTAGTCCATCGCTAAAAGTCCAGTTAAAAAAATAAAAGCAGAAACACCAGGAACTTGGTAACTTCACTGTTGACCGACATCTAGTAAGGCCAATTTGCGGACGAGAATCAGGTGCACGTCTGATACAAAGGCTAGCAGCTAAGACCATCTGCTCAAGTTGATCATGGTCAACTTCACTGCCCATGCTTGGATCTAACAACTGCAAAACCTTCTCACCCTCTAAAATTGGCTTCGCCTGTAGGTCATCATCAACTCCCGTTGTTACTTGATACTAACTGGAAGAAATCATAGAGGAAAATTTTCAAACACTCGTGCGTGTATGCAATCCATCAGACATGCTTAACAGTATGTACGATGTCTATACAAACCCATAGGAGTTTCTTGTAAACCATAGAAGTCTCTTATCCCTAAATTGTATCTATATCATGTTTCCACTATTCAGTTCTTAATTTCCAACCACGTACTAATATTCACTCACTAAGTCAGTTGAATAAAAGATTATAACCATTTATGATAAACTTACCCACATAACCAGGCTTTCCTGGCCTTTTGGATATTCATTGTCAATTGGCTTTCTCCCAGACAAAAGCTCAAGAAGTACAATGCCTTATGCGTAGACATCAACTTTCTCCGTCATTTTACCATGCATAAAATATTCTGGAGCCTTTTAACTGCCATGGGAGGAACTATTATCAGTTAGAAGACAACATATATACCATAATAGACATATTCAGAACAAGTTCAAGTTTAAAAAGGTTCCTGCAACATCGGAGCAATCCACATGGTAAGAACCATGGTAGACACCCACATGGCAAATCCAAAGTCTGACAGCTGCAATACCAAAATAAATGGTACAATCAGTCACAGCAACAAATTCACCAAAGGACCAATGTTTAAGATTACAACACCTGTGCCCCAAAAGCATGGCTTTGAAGGATGTTTGAAGATTTGACATCCCTGTGAATGATGCTCTCACCAGCTCCATTATGTAAATAATCCAATGCCCCAGCAACACCTAAAGCCACCTCATATCTAATAGCCCAGCTAAACGTAATCTCATGACCAGTCAATCACCTATGCCACATATAGTCAGTCATTGTGAAACACTGTGAAAATCATGTATCTCAAATCCAGTTAGTATGTGTACCATGAAGATTCTCTTCCAGGCTTCCCTTTGATAGAAATTTTAAACTAAGACAAGATTGTTTTCCGAAAGAGTATACCCAAGCAAGGAGATTATGTTCTTGTGATGCAAAGCAGTAATTATATCAATCTCTGAAATTGCTACGAATTTATCACATCTTCAGAAGGCTGCATGATTTTCACAGCTACTTCCTTGCCATCTGGAAGACATCCTCTATACACCTAACTGCTATGCACCTTGCCCAATCAAATTTTCTGCATTATGATGTCAAAGAAACAATCAGGTAGAGCCCAAATGAAAGTTCTCAGACCGTGTTAAGACTTAAGATACAACAAATAATATATTTATATATAGGCGCGTGTGTATATAGGAACGGGAAATCCGAATACTACTTGGACAACTAGAAACCTAAAATAAGTAATGGCATGACGTTGTTTTCAATAATGCTAGACATCACAGAGACCTAAAAAGCCCCCAATTATTTGATAACAACACATTACAGTTGAAGGCCAATTATTCCAAATAATGTACATAAAACAGAACCCATTTATGATCCCAAACTTTCCAAAAATCTATCATCCCAAAAATAACAAGCTTTCCGAATGACAATTTTCCTCTCTAGCCATAGGCAAAGTTCAGTTGACAATCGTAGGTGAAGTTCAACACAATCAATCAAGTTTCCAGTATATAACCACTTCTATAGTGGTTGTGCTTGCTATGCAATAAGGAATATGGTTGTGCTTCCTAGACTCAGGGCCAAGCCAGGAGCCCAAACCTGGTGTAACCAAATTTCAAAGAGATTTTTTTTCTAAATTTCAACTAAAACATGAAAAGATTCCAAATGTAGAGCACTTATAGGCAAAATCAGAGAACTAGAAATTGAATTAATATCACAGAATCTCATCAGAAACTTAAAAATGTTAAGAATCCCAGTTATAAACCCCAAAATGAATTAAAGTTATCGGAAAACCTTTGATCATTGCAAACCACCAAAATAACATAGATCATCGTTCGAACACAAACTTAGGTGTTATTCAATTCCCATCAACAAGCTGGAAAGATGTCAAAAATTTTACTGTGTTTCTTGGTTAAAGCCGTGACTTGGTTGGAGTGAAGAAAAAGCATTGGGGATATAAAAGAGCATGGGGAAGCGAGAAAAAGAAAGAAAATGGGGGAGACCAAATCTGTAAAGTGAAACAATTGTCTTGCTGCCCTAAGTAGTCATTTACAAAAACCAGGGGGGACCATAGTACAGCTCGATCCTCTCATAGCTTTGCCACTGCCAAGAATATAGTAGAACTCTACAGACCAGTGAAACAGAACGATTCCAGATTACAAAGCACAAAAATCTACCTGCTCATAGGTGAATGCAATACGTTTGTTGGAAGACGCACTGTCAATCCTTTGAGGATTCTCTCTGAAATACAAGTAGACATCTATATTAAAGATCCTTGAGTGATTAGACTAGATTACAAACCAGGTAAGACTTAAGAGAGATTACAAACCAGGTAAAAAGTTGGATGTTGCCAGCTGAAGTTTCTGGAAGCTAAACACATGTCGCGACCTTTGATGAGTAATTCTCCTCACAGGCTCTGTTAACATACACAGGAAGTAATACAGAAAGGAAATAACCAGTACACACCATCCCAAAAAGGCCACACAATTACAAAGCATGTTTTCAAAAGAGCCAAGTCAACATGTTGCCTGTACTAAGGTTAGGGGACTGGTTTTCATGAGTCTACTAATCTAAAAAAGTTAAGTTCCACATGGTGCTCGTACTCCTTTCTTTGCCCTCGGAGGATTCCTCTTGGCGTATGTCTTGAGTTTAGGGCGCTTTGCAAGCTGCTCCTCACGTACTGATTGTGTTGCACAAGCATACGACGTAGTATGAGGCTCCTCTGTAACCTGTGAAACTGAATCTTTCACAGGTGAACAAATCCCATGAGGTGCTCTAAGACGATGGGGATGTTGACTTCGTCGAGCTCGTGGAATGGCATTAAAAAACTGGTCAGAAATGCAACCTCCTCTACCTTGACCAGTGATTCGTCCAGGACTTGATACTCGGCTACCACCTGTAACGCCACTGCTAAAGCTGTGATATGGAACCGACCCATGTGTCTCTTTCTCAATAGGTCCCAGCTGTTCTTGTACCATCTCATTACAAGCAAGTGGATCAGTAGAAATGGGAGGGATTTAGGAAGGTATATCCTTGACTATACCTTCCATCTCAGATTCACGAAGCAGCGGGGATGGCATAGTAGGTACAGCTGCTGTCTCAGTTGCTGATATAGGTGCTGGGCCTCCTGGTGTATGAGGTCGATCGGATCTATTAGGTGTGGAAGATGATGGCCCATGAGCAGGGGGTGTCCTAGATGTGGAATGGGATGTCAAAGGCTCATGCTCTGCAGCTGTTACAGGTGATGGTGAGGGCAAAACCTGCATATGAGGTTGGACTGATGGTGGCACGTGTGATGTTGATGCAGTGTTTGGTGCTGGTGCACCTATCGGTGCTACGGTGACCGGCTCCGTGGTCGGTCTCGGTCCCTTTCGGCGTGCCCGCGGTGGTCGTCGGGCCTGAGTAGCTGGTTGTGTCGGATCCTGGATTCGTGGCTCTGGTTGTGCACCGGCTGAGATTCGTTCAGCCTCACAAATGGCAGACAGTGCTTCTCGACACACAACCTTAATTCTTGCAAGGGATTCAATGGCTGCATTAGGGTCAGTAGAATCAGCAAGGTGGAATATGCGCTTGATTTGTTGTGCCTGCAAAATAAGCAAGTTCGTTAGTAACCTGCCCTTTGCACTACAAGAATACGTACAGACTATATCCCATACATGAAAAAAGAATTAAGGCGTAGTCCGATTCTATGGAACTAAAAAAATTGCCGCGGCATTTAGGTTTAGGTCTTTAAAAACAAACAGGCAACTGATAAGGACTTGAGTTTTCAATAATGCAAGGAAAGGTAAAGTGATAATTGCTGTGACTGTTTTGGTTTGTTGTTTAGGTTCTACTTGATGTGTGTTAGGCCAAGGGTTGCAGATACGTGTTGGACTTTGTCTGATAGGTGGATGGAAATACAATAATAAATAATGGCATTAAGATCTGGTTCGAGTCCTTTTACGGCAAGAAAATAATTCACAGAAAAATATAAACTGAAATGAGGTTCACCGCCAAACCATATCAAGATCCGAATTCACCAACCCAGTCAACTTCAAATTACACTAAACTTTTACCAAGTAAAGTCCCAATTAAAATTTTCTCTGAAGAAACTCCCAGTTCTACATGTTAAATCTCTCTCCATCAAACAAGTCTTATTTCTTGCTTGGACAAATGGTTACAAAAGAAGACTTCAGCAACAACTCACCCAAGACTCAGTGGACTGCACTGAAGCACTTCATACTGCACCACACTGCAGGTTGGTTAGTGTTGGTTTTCTTAACTTCTACCAAAAGCAGTACTTTGTTGTTGACAATTAAGCTTTCACAACGCAAGCTCTCACCAGTCATTTCTTGTTTTTACTTCAGCACATGGCATATTTTCATTTTTCTTGAGTTGGCCCCAGTTCAATCTTTTCTGATCCAGATGATCAGTACGTTTCACACAGCTACTGCCTCACAGCAGTAGCTTCTCTTCTTGTTCCACTCACTCACCATACCCATTTCAGTCCACCATGTGTTATATTACACACAGTCACACAATACACCTACCACACACAGCTGCCCTCTTCACATACCCAGTTCCCTCCAAGGCAGCATCACCCCACGGCCACACTATGTATACACACCTGCACTTCTGTTCACTACCTTAATGCACCTTGCACTCCCTGCTTCCCACACACACATAGTGCACAATTCACGCAACACATTCTCTCTAACGGATGATGGCACCCACAATATCACACAGAACACATGCACACTAGCCAACTCAGCACACTCACGCAATCCTCTCCACCACGCGCACAGTAAAACCCACTTCTGCCCAACAGATCTCTAGCCACAATGACCACTATTAATCCATCACTATGCACTGCACCATAACCAGCACATCAAACTCACGGACACCCGCACACTTACACAGACGGTTCACTCACTCTCTTCCCTTACACACACCAAACACCCCTCAGACTCACATTCCGCACAGTTGCCCAAAAATACAAAAATACAAACCACCCCCCTCCCCCCAACAAAAAATCCGCTAATGCCTCTCGGCAGTAGCTTGACTTCTTTGCCCACTATTCAACCCACATGCATAACCATACCTTAATACACACGCTCGCATGCCCCAAACGTACACACACAATCCTAAGTAAATCAAAAGGGATGCATGTCGTTGTGCCTTGAGCATTCTATCTAGAAAATGATCTTAGAGCATAACTAAGGGTGAAGGTTAGGGGAATGGTCACTATCATTAATAAGATGTAGATACTTGCTAGCGTTTAAATGGAGGAAGGGCCTAAGATACATACCAACATCTCCACAGTAGCATGCCCTCCTTGGTATCCAGATGGTATATTTTGCACCGGTTTGCCAACCAACAAACGGGTGATCGAGCGGTACCACAACATGTATGGGCTAGAGTACCCTGCATCAACATATTCTCCTGCCGCGTCTATACGGTATATAGTATCTGCACGAGCATTCCACATGTCAATGTAGACACGATGTTTTAGCTCCCAGTCGGTGTTCGGGTGGCCCCGACGATCAATCTTATGAAGGACCTCACCACCAGTGTCACAATCACAGGGGATCACCTGGCTCATGTTGTATTGCGGGCAAACACGGTCCGGGAAGTGCCACTCCACTCTTTCGAAGCAGATAAGCGGCGATCGAGTCATCCAAACATGCCTTCCGGTCAAGCAGTACTCCGGTAGCGAAGCTAAGTCATACGGTTGCCATATGAACTGCGGGATGTAAAAGGCACATTTTTTTAAAATAACATCTAGACAAGCCAATTACATACTTATGTGCCACATGTGAATACTTAAGCCCAAACCTCTGATGACTTTAAATTGTCCAGCTGATCCCTGTATCCCCTGAGACACTGTGATCCTACCCTGTCACTTTCCAGTGCTACAAGCCACCTGTCAATGTTATTTTCAAGTTTGGTTAATAAACATAAAAGGTGATAGTAACCATAGACGCATACAATTCCTATAGACTTTCATACTATCACAAGCATGAAAGTAACCATAGAAGCATACAATTCCGATGAAACTGTCCAACTGTTACTGTAGCCCATAAATAAGGGCATACCTCCTACCCAAAGGGTCTCGAGGTAAAGGCTCGACTTCATGCGGCTGGGGAGGGCCTCCACCAGCAACAGGTGCATCACCAGCGGCCTCATTATGTTGTATGTCAACAGCAGCAGGTTGTGCCCGGTCCTCTACGGGGGGAACTCTTTCAGGGCCTCTTTCGGGACGCATGTTAGGGCACCTCTCCCAAGCCCATAACTATTTGATAAGGTATTTTACAAAGAATGATCAATGATAAAATATCGTATAGAAAAAGAAGGAGATTAACACTTTAGCTTACCTGCAACAGAATTAGGGGTCCCCCAATCTCATATGCTGAACTCCTGCTTGCTCGGCACATCTCACGGTACAAGTAAGCTAGAGCTGCACTACCCCAACTACGCCGACTCGCAGCATTAAGGTCTTGAAGCAAAGTTAAGTACATAAGAGGAACCCTAGCGCCAGATAGGTTTGGGAGTAAAACACCACCAATCAAGGCCAATATAAGAGCCCTGGCATGCTGTTGTACAATCTCATCATCTGAACCCTCTGGTAACACCATGAATTGATCCATCAGCCAACGAAGTTGTATTGACCCTCCACGAATGACCGTTTCAGGTGGTCTGACACCTAACCATATATGACAATACTCCTGCCACGCATCCGTGGAACGTGTAGTGTCAACACCTGTAACAGCATCACCGTCAACGGGTAGCCCAGACAACACTGCCACGTCCTGTAATGTAATTGCAGCCTCCCCAACACGAAGGTGAAAAGTATGGGTCTCAGGCCGCCATCGCTCAACAAGTGCTGTGATGAAAGCATGATCAAGTCTAACCTCCATGATCCGGTAAAGCCCATAAAAACCAACTCGCACCAAGTACTGCATGACACGGGCATGTGGCTCCATCCTTCGATTCCCACCGCGATTCCGAACTAGTGGTCCTAAGGCTCGTCGGCATGTCAATACCTTATCAACCTGCATGCATTTTCTATATCAGTCAAATTAAACATGAATAATTAAAGTTGATAACAAAATCAAGTACCTCTCCATTCCAGACACAGCTAGAACGATGAGAATGTTGCAAATCCAGTACATGAGGATCGACGGGCCCTGGATTTACCAAATGCTCCACAATTTCCCCCTGTCTAGGTCCTTCATGTCTTAGTCCCTCCATCTCTACAAAAAACCAATGCAAACTCTATGTTAATTAGCGTGAAAAAACACAATGCACGAAATAATAATAAACTCATTATTATCTTCATCTCGCTTTTCAAGCATTGTCAACCTAATTTCACTTTTGTCACCTAGTTCAAGTTTTATCACCTAATGTCTATTTTGTCACTTAATGCCGCTTACAATTCAAGGTTTGTCATCTGTAGCCTTGTTCTCTTTTCCAGCCTTATAGTGTATCTCAAAGGTGAACCCCAGCAGTTTAGATAAACATTTATGTTGGAGTAGTGAAGTCACTCTCTGGCCTAATTAATATTTCAGGCTACAATGGTCTGTTAGAACAGTTAAAGGTTGAGTGCTTCTTCCAATAATACAGGTGAACTAAAGAGCAAATGAGCTGGTTTGTATAATCCCTGAATCCAACATCTCATGCACTATCTTTTCTACTTCTGTTTTCTGTGCATACTACGTTTGTCTATAAGGTCTAAGGCTAACAGGTGTTGCATTTGGAATAATGGGTATGTGATGATCCTGTGGCCTTTTTGGTGGTAAGCCCCTTGGTTCATCAAAAACATCCTCAAAGTTGTGACAAGATTATTTTGTTAATAACCAGCTTCTTTTGTTAATAACCATCCAATGCTATCCAATGCTATTTCGTTAATAACCAGCTTCTTTGCATCACTAACCTGTGAAACAAGATTGCTTACGTGAGATGGCACATGCAAAAAAGGGCCTACGAAGTGACTACCTTATATGATGAAATAAGGTTTGTCAATTGTGTTTGTATCACAACATTGTGTAGCATTCCATGTGGAGATAAACTTCAAACTTTCAAAAGTTTTAAAACTAATAATAGGAACATGACATAGAGTTTTCAGCCAAAGGACTACATTAGTTTGTACAAAAGTTTGACCATAATATACAACGCAGACAATATGAACAAAAACATGCTAGGGAGCCGACTCTTGTCAAGTGTCAAACGTTGTGGTTTGAGCTGTCTGCCTTGCATGACATGTACGCTTGTCGTGGCCAGTATTTTTGCATAATCCACAACGTTTTGGCTGCCGCTCTAGACGAATATCCATTTCATTACGCAAACGGACTGATCTTGGTCGACCCTTCCCTCTATTTACAGCAGGGGGCATGAATGTACAGCCGGTCCATTCTTCCCAGTAATCTTGATGCTCCAGTGGTTGAAACATTTCAGCCCATATCTTGCTATATTCCTCAACCGAAAACCAGGAACTGATAAATGCACAAGGATCTAGCTTTGCCACTGCACAACATGCTAGAACATGAGAACATGGGATTCCATATGTCGTCAACTTCCCGCATGTACATGTTTTATCTTGAAGCCGCACAACCTGTGCATTTTGGCCGCGTCTATTTCTCACCAAAAAATCCCCCCGATCACCGGTCGTGTTATAAGGTTGCACAAACATAGAACCAATTTTCCTTTTCGCTTGTTGAATTGCAAGAATGACGGAAGGGACATAATGCTGTTGATCTGCCATAGAGGATGCCGCAAGGTTTCTTCTCAAATTAAAGTAATGTACACAACGGTGAAAAGAGGTTTGGACTAGTGCTGTGATAGGTAAGCCTCGAGATCCTTTCAAAACACTGTTAAAGACTTCAGAGATGTTGGTCGTTATCATTCCAAAACGTTTACCACCATCATGTGCAAGTGTCCATTGTTCAACGGGTATCTCATCACACCACTTTTTTGCTTCTAACGACAGATTTTTGACCTCTTCCATCAACTCGTTGAATTTGCGAACTTGAGTAGCCTTCCCAGCAGCCCAAATAAGCTTCTTCAGCTCCGAACTACCGAATTTTTTTGTGAAATTGCTACGAATATGTCTCAAGCAGAACCGGTGATGGGCATAAGGTGGTTGCCATAATTGGTTTCTCCTCACAGTGCTTAAGATACCGGGATGGCGATCTGAGATCAAGCAAATACACCTATCGCTTGGGACCACGTAATCTCTAACATGCTGCAAAAACCAATTCCAGCTATCATGGTTCTCCCCTTCAACGATAGCAAATGCAAGCGGCAATATTTGGTTGTTTCCATCGGCTGATACGGCAATTAACATGGTCCCTAGATACTTTCCATGGAGAAACGTGCCATCAATGCTAATAACAGGACGACAGAATCTAAATCCCATGATGCATGGCTTAAATGCCCAAAAAACTCGTTTAAAGCGTATTGCATCAGATTCTCCACGCCCTTTTGGGTCGTATTCGACAATGGTACCGGCATTATACTTTTGGATGGCAGCAAAAAATTTTGGCAATGCCCGATATGACTCTTCCCAATTCCCATACAAATCAGCAATAACCGCAACCTTGGCCTTCCACGCCTTTTTATATGAAACAGTGTATTCATATTTTTCCTTCACAGCTGCGATTAAAGAGCTAATTCTAACCATCGGATCAGCTTCAACTATATTGCGGACTGCTTCAGTAATCAGTCTATAGTTTACGTGGTGTTGGTCTTGGTTCAAGGCCGTCCTCAATGGACATGTGTGAGGTCCTCGATAGCGTGTAACTTCAAAATAGTTATGACTCTTCTTACACGTTGCACGGAGATAAAAATTGCACTCATTCGGAAACTTACATTTCAAAGCCACCATAGTTGGGATAGACTGCTTCACCTTGTAGATCAAATTATGCTTGACGTGGTACCTTAAAATAGCCTTCACAAACTCGCTTTTATCCTTGAAAACTAGACCCACTCTTAACTCATCGTGCTCGGGATGCCATACTGTAGCGTGATTGCTTTCAAGAGGACTTGTAATAACTGCAGCGGGTGCCCAATCAACGTCTGTGAAAAAATGCTCGTTAGGCTCGTATACGTGTCTCTGAGCTTCTAGCTCAATACTTATACCGTTACCATAATCCTCCCCATCGTCATCTTCATTTAGCCTATCCATGAATGCATCTTCTTCGCCTTCCGAATCTGTCCTCTCATGTTCATTATCCAGATTAGGTGCCTCAATGATGGTTGATGCCTCATTCCCCAAGTCAATCATGTTATGCAGCGGTAAAAGCAAAGAGGAAACAAGACCAGTCACACCTATACCCTGAGGTGTGACATTGGAAATCCCGCCACAGTAACTAGCTCTAATATCGTTGTCTACGGGAGATAAAATCGAACTTTGTGTGGCATGATCACCAATGTCCAACGAGGTTAGATCCCTTATGGGCGTGGACATGCTACGTTGCGGAGGGGATAGCCTGTCACAGTTTGACACAAGATTCCGGGAAGAGGAACCATATCCCGTCACAATAGCCTCCATTTCAATAAATAACTCAATGGCGCTCAGCTGCGAGAATTGAGATTGGAGATCAAACATAGCTTCTACATCTCCATCATCCTCAATCGGTACTTTGATATAAAAGGTCTGAGCACCGTTTCCAACCATCCGCGGATACCTACAATTCAACTTCAACCTGAAATGTTCCTTGTCCAATCTTGTGCAGCTACACAACTTATCCATCAAGCAATTAAATGTGCAGTTCCCCTCCACCTTGATCAACTTCTTTGGTCCACAATCATATGCATAACCATCTGAATCTTCTACTGCATTTCCTCCCCAGTAGCACAGCAGCCTTACGGAAGGAGCCATGGCGAACCTTCAATGTTTACATAGAAATATGATTAGGTTTTCTATACAAACTATGTGTCATTACAAAGCATGATATAAACGCAGCATAGTACTAACACAATTTGTCTCCCAGCAGGGGAAAAGGAACCGTGTTGATATAGTCAAAAAGTTCAATCCCCTCCTCCATTTGCATGGGGAAGAAATGGTGGCTTGTCTCTTCCCTTTCCTTCCCATGCCCGCACTAGTAATTGGTGCATGAATGATGTTAAGGCAGAGAGTAAGCATATTATGCATTTATACTTGATTTGATTTTACCAAATGCTCTCCTGTAGGTTTCAATGTGGAGAAGGTCCAGTATAAGAATGTGATGTTCACGGTGTGGAATGTAGGCGGACAAGAGAAACTTAGGCCACTGTGGAGGCATTACTTCAATAATACGGATGGACTGGTAATTGATATTAGTTCTGATCTCAATAACGCACATAGTACACGCATAGATATAAACACACAAAAATACTCATTCTCACACAGTGCACTCACCCCTCTTCCAAGGCTGCCATTGCAGCTCCTCACTCACACAAACACACTTTTAGGGCAGCCCCATGGCTGTTCTTACAGTGATCAATGTCCAGCACCCTTACGCAGATCACACACAGTGGACTAAACACTCATACCCACTCCCTTGCAGCCCCACAAGTAAACGCACTCATCTATTACTCAAAATATACACCTAGTCATTGTCATGTAAGAGAAAAGGATCGAAACTTATCGGAGAATTGCCGAAATTCCTATCTGCCGTCCTTTTCTCTCTCCCTCTTCTGGGTACAATTTCTTCCTTTGTGTGGCTCTCTCCATATCTCACGAACACACACCCCTTCTCTGCATAATTCTCTTTCTCTTCTCTCTCTTCCTTTTCTCTTTTCTCCTTCCTCTTTATGTCTCTGTTTCTCCGTAACTGTTGAGAGCAAATCTGCTCTCTTTATGTCTCTTCTCTTCTTTGTATGTTGTAACCGAAGAGCAAATGCTCTTTATCTTTTGTAAGTTGTAACTGAAAATTCCCTCTAATGGTAGGTTAATTATCTCGATAATTTCCTCCTTGGTACCTGCTCTTTCCAAAATAAAAGGTCGACTTAATTTCCAAATAAATAAGATTTCGAATTTTATTTATTTATTTACTAACCATGCTTTACTAATCATCGCTAATAGTTGCCGATAAAATTCGGTCACGCCAATTGTCACTAAAGACTTAAATTGGTATTACTTATAACTGCATCTGTTAACTTATAATGCATGGTTTTCTAAAAAAGAATTCGCTAAAAAGTGCACGAGGTTCCAAGTACTACAGAGCTTGAGGAGGGTTAGATGTGCGTATCCTTATGCCCGATTTAGCAGAGACCCTCGTATTTCTGACTCGTGACTTTCAAGGTCATGATGGAGCCACTAAACTGTGGTGTTGACATAACCCTACAATTCTGTTTCTTTATCTCACAATCAAATTTGTCTTTTATTGGTTGCCATTTGGTGATCTTATAAAAGCTTGGCCCTGTGCACGAGACTCCAACTGCTACAGGGTTTGAGAAGGGTCAGATGTACATAGCCTCACCTCCATTTAAGCAGAGCACTCGTGCTCGCGCGGGGGGTGTGGGGTGTTGGTTGGAAGCTCCTGAACTTTGAAGTGCTTCAAAGTCTGCGTGCTCTCAGCAATTTTCTTGGTTTTTATGTTATGTCAAACATCTACTAAAGATGAAGATAAAAAATCATGTTAAGTTCAATATAACTGAGTGTATATGCATTAAAAAAACACAAACATCTGTGATGTGTGATAAATTGTGTTAGTACTATGCTGCGTTTATAAACAAACATCAGTGCAAGGATGAGGCTTGCTTTACCTATCCCAAATCAATTATGGAGTAGCATCTCCATGGATTTCATTGAAGGGTTACCTAAATCAGGACACAAGGAGGTTATACTAGTGGTTGTTACAGCCTATATAAAGCCTAGAGGACTGACATGTTAAGGCAGCTTTGTAGTGCAACTTCCAAACTTAAAAGCTTCAATATGTACTTTTTTGTTTCTTAACCTTTAATTCTAATCAAAATGCAAAATGTGGGTTCATTACCTGCTTAAATTACATGCATTTTAAACTTGTTGGATATTTCACTTCAAAAGTACATGCTCACATTCAACTCTACTCCTCTTCAAGCAAACGGAAGTAAACAGCAGTAAAAGTAAGGCACGACGAAAATTTGTGCATCAAAAAGATAAAAAATAAACTAGAAAACATAGCACCCCGTCAATAAACTAGAAGTAAAGAGTAAGAATTTGTGGCGAACCTTGGCTCTTTAGTTCCAAGATGAAATATGCTAATAGAGCACCATCCAATAGCAATTGATGAGAATGCTCTCCATCAGTCTGTTCATTAGCGCAACAGCATATAAGTTGAGGTTGGCAGCATGAAAATGAAATCATGGTTAAACCATATATTTATATCTCTCTACATTAAAAGTGTAACTTGTTTAAACATGTTTCTACCCATCTCTCTACATAAAAAGTGTCTACTTGTTTAAACATGTTTCTACACATTTTCATTACGAAAATGCCCGCTTGAGAGACTCCATATTACATCCTATCCACCTGTTTTCAAACTCGATGCACCCTCACCGCTGTTTACGCCACCTTCAATCGGCGCGATAAACAAACAAACGAAGAAAACTATTAATCCATCACTATGCACTGCACCATACACAAATCGGCTCCCAGAAGGTAGAGTGAAAACGCGCGCCTGTTTTTTTATAACCGTTTGTTTTATTTTGTTAAGTTTTGTTGGATTTTCAGAAATGAGCCTAAAAAGGAAAAAATTTCAATTTGAAAACGTGTTTTCAAAGCACGTTTTCAACTAAGAAGGCGCGGTTTGGAACCACGATTTCCCAAAATGTGGTATGCGGGTAAATAAGTTTGGAAATGGGGTAAACATGTTATTAAGTTTTTAATTTGTATTATTTAGGGAAAAAACTCTGCGTACTTATGGTCTCAAATCAAATCCAGGAAGAGACAGGTGAGGTTACACCAGTAGGGAAACACAATAAAGGATGTAACTGCAAAAGATCTGGGTGCCTCAAGAAGTATCGTGAGTGTTTCCAGGCCAATATTCTGTGCTCTGACACTTGTAAATGCATGGAATGCAAGAATTTTGAAGGAAGTGAAGAGAGCATGCTAATGCCATGGCACTTGCCCAATAGTCGGCCAACGTGACCATCCATGGGGCCATTATGTTCTGGTTATGGTACTCCTCCAGCAACCAAAAGTAGGAACAATCCACAACTTATTTTGGGATATCTAATCATCAATGTAACAAAAGAAGGGCACAATTTCAACAGGTACTATCCTATTAACTTTCCAAACGAGGATGTCTTTCTTGTTGGTTAATGTGGAATATTCCTGTCTATCGGGGTAAGTGGTTATTTCCCCTGTTTCTGGTACTTGGTGATATAAATGATCATTATCTTGTTACTTTTGGTGCATAGTAGGTCTGTCCGGTTCAGAATAAGGAGGGAATAAAACCATGCAGGGCTAACAGGTTAGGGTTGTCGCAAACATTACATCTTGGGAAAAAAACATCAGAAAAATTATGAGAATGTGCCTATTCTCTCACTCTAAGAACAATTTCTTAAACAAACAAGTCTTTGGCATTAATTTCAGGGTTTTTTTTAGAGGGGTGGGGGGGCGTGATCCATTATCTTCACCACTTCAAATGACTCAAGATACTTTGCCAGGCCCAGGGATGGGTTTTCTGTTGTGGGTACCAATTTCCACAAATGTAGCTGGCGCTAATCTAGGTAGCCCGGACACGGAGAGTGTTTGTTTGCACCGACACCAACACCGGACACCGCAATTTCCAAAAAATCAGATTTTGGACACCGTATGACACTCCTATTTTTTAATATAATTTTTATTATTATTATATATATATATATATATATATATAATAAATATCAAATATATTATACAATCTAAAATAACAAACAAAAATAAAAAACTGTCAAAATAAGGAATTTAAATACAATAAACGAAACGAGAGGACAAAGGGTCGAAAGAAAAAACAACAGGAAAGAAACGAGATGAGCGACGATAGAGGGAGAAAGGGAAAAAAAGAAAGAGAGAAACGAGAGGACTGTTCTCAGGAAAGAAAAGAAAGAGGACTGGAACAGGAGACGAGATGAGGATAAGAGAAGAAAGAGAACTGCGGGTTAGCGGCGGAGGACCTCCGGCGAGACTCTGGCGACAGCGGCACCGGCTAAGTTCTCTTCCTTCGGTGACGTAGCCTTCA
>JAVXUO010001113.1:0-23829 GCA_033065855.1 Escallonia rubra
ACCCGCGGAAATAGACGACTCCTCCGGGACACTATGTCTGCCAGGGAGCTCCAAGTGCTCTGGTACGAAGGCTCACCTTCTACCAGGTACATGGCTCCTCCGGGATGTTACCTTGGCCTGCGGAATAGGTGACTCCTCTGGGACATTATCTCCGCCAGGGTGCCTGCATGACTAGCCTACGTACTCCGGTATTGGGGGTGCATCGGCACCCCTGGGGACTATGACCCCCGGGTCACTTCGAGACGAGAGCATGTCTTCGGAGGGCATCGCGCCTAGTTCGCCTAGCAGTTGGGCGTCGGGTCTTCCCCACCGTTGCCAGGCCTGTGGGACTCTGCAAGGGCTTGAATTTGAGGCTAGATCAAGGGGTTCTTTGGCCACACCGACGCTATGGGAGTCGGTCTTTCCAGACAGACAGAGCGACGTTGTGCGGGACATGCTGGGTGAATATGCGATCTGACAGTCCGTAGAGCACCGGCACCCGTGGACCCCCTGGTGATGTGTCATTCTTGGGGAGCACCACGTGTCGGTTAATGACATCATCATCTCAATCTCTATAAATAGAGGTCTTGAGAATTCATTTGGACCGTTGGACATTTTTCAGAACATTTTTACTTTCTCACTTTAGAATCCTAGGGAGAGAAACATACATGACCTTGACTCTGGACCTAAGAATCGGACTGTGACTGTCGTCATGTATTTACCCTACGCCATCGGCCTCGCAGCACTGCCACCATCAGGCTCTGTCTGGGAAGCCCTTGGTCTCTGCCCTTGGCATCTGACTCAGACTGCATTGTTTGTGGCAACTCGACGTCGACTGCGAACCCAATTTCCTTGGCATCATTTTGGCAACTCCACTAGGGAGGTGAGCATCGCAGTGCAGTGCAGTTCGTTCCTTGCCTGACACACCCAAGCAACCATGCCTCAGCAACGCAAGGCTACCAAGACTACCAGACTTAGAAAATTTTCAAGTCTTGCACAAGTCTACATTGCCTCAACCCAGCTATCCAAGAGGCCGTCATTTCCAGACTTAGAAAATTTTAAAGCTACATTGCTCTTGCACAAGTCTATTGACACCACCCTTCATACCATCACCCACCCCGTTGGGGGCTTCACCCCTTCCCAACCCCTTCGGCGTCAAATTGCAACAACTTGGTACGTGGTGCGCGGGGTGGCTCGATCCGCGCTACTACAGTCGCATCATCATCCCTCATTCACTTTTCTTGACACTTAGAAAAAAAATTCATTTTTTCGCAGCCGGTCATTGATCACCACCCTTAGCGGCCTCCCTCACCACCCTTGCCCGAGCTCAATTTTTTTTTTCAACACTTAGAAATTTTTTCAAAGTTTTCATCTTCCCCACTTACTCCCAACATTCATGCTCTCATCACTCTCTCTATATCTTCATTCACTCTCCCTCTCACATGATCCAACACTACATCTTCCTTTCTTCCCTCACCACTCTTTCTCCACATTATACACAAATCCTATCTTTCTCTCTTTTTACATCATGAAAAAAAAATTTCCTTGGGGGTTCCCTCCTTAGGGAGGCCAAAAAAAAAAATTTTATTTTGCCCCCCTCACACCCCCCAGGCGCCTGGGCAGCCCCCAGGCTCGGGCAGCCCCATCTCCCCTTCATGTGGGTCTTCCTTAATCTCTCTTCCTTAATTTTAATTCTCTCTCTTCCTTTTTTCTCTCTCTCCCATCACTTTCAACTTTTTACTTTTTCTCTTTCTTCCTTCACATCACCCAACACACTCTTCTCTCTTTCACCCTCACGTGGGTTCTCTCACCCTCCCCCTTACTTCTATTCCTTTTCACTCATCATTACACCCTATCTCTTATTCATATTAATTCTCACCTTTCACCTATCTCTTTCTCTTCCCATTAATCACCCCCCTTCCCACATCCCTCGGCCTCGACCTCCCCACCCCCTTTCCCTAGGCCGACCCCCTCCCCTCTCTTCATTCACTTTCCTCTCTCACTTTCTCTCACCCCTCCCATTAATCATGTCACTCTCTCTCTTCACATTTCTCTCCCCCCATCATTTCCAATCATCCCCCATTTTCCACACCCATCGGCCTCAGCCTCCCCACCCCCTTCCCCTAGGCCGGCGCCCTCTTCCCTCTTCCCTCTTCCCTCTTCATTCACTCACCCTTCTATCACTCCCCTCTTCAATCACACTCTCATTATTCTCTCTCTCTTTATAATGAAAGACCCATATTCTTTCATCTCACACACTCTCTCTCTCCATCCTTCTTTCAAGTTAACCAATCACCACTCCCTCCCTCATTCCTCACGTGTCACCTTCCTCTCCATCTCTCCACTCTTTTTTTCATTAACCCCAAGACAAGACATACTCTTACATCCCCACCATCTTCTAACGCCATTCTCTCCCTCCCATTTAATTCACATCATCATATCCTTACATTTCTCTCACCAATCCTCACTTCATTTCTTTCACAAACCCATCTCACACCCACCACCTTCGGCTCACCCCCCCTACTTCCCACCCCTCAACCTCGGCCTCAGCCTCCCCACCTCCTCCCCATGGCCGACCCCCTCCCTCTTTCTCTTCTCCTACCTCACCCCCATTAACTCCCTTCACTACTACCCCAATTTCATACTTACACATACTTTATTTACACATACTTTATTTACACTACTTCATAAATACAACACCCATCATACTCAACTTTTTTTCTTTCTCATATTCCCTTATACTCACCATACACAACACTTAACATTTTTTTTTCTATCTAACCAAACCAAAAACTAACATACCAATTTTACTACAACTAAAACTTCATATGCTTTGGGGTAGCACTTCTTGACTCCCTCTGATACCCATTTTCTCATTTTTCCATACTTAGATTTTTTTGCAACATTGACCGCCTTGCATTGCCCGCATCCCTGCGCCTGTCGTGGACTGCCCCCAAATTGCGACGCCCGATCGCGCCCTACCCATTTCATACTTTTCTACACTTAGGACTTTTTTTCGCAAATTTGATCATGCCCCGTGTCGCGACGTCCCCAGCATCAACATCCTTGGTAGGTGGGGCGCGAGGCAGCTTGAACCACCTACTCCTACTCATTGTTCGACGCTCGTCGTCCGAACGCTCGTCTCCGCGACCCCCGTCACCAGCGCCCGTGCGTCGTCTCCGCCACCCCCGTTGCCAGCACCCGTGCGCCGTCTCCGCGACGCTTGTCACCCATCACCCGGGTAACGTCTCTGCGACACTCGTCGTCCGTCACTTGGGCACCGTTTTTTTGCCCACGCCCCTACGCCCTATCATCGTGCCCTTGTCTCAACCCCCAAGCATTCCAAGGTTTCAGTAGGTGGTGCACGAGGTGGCTCGAGCCACCTACTCTTCACCTTCGTCATTCAGAGACGACGTCAGCAACTCGTCGGCCAAACAACATCAAAATCTTGCTAAGTGTTTATGCGTGCGGTGCCCGCTCGGGTTGCCCTTTCGCGTACACCACACGCAGGGGGCTTATGTTCCCAACCTATTCTGGTCACACCCAAAGGCCCACTGGGGTCCCATTTTGCATGACACATCCGCACAAGCAACAATCAATATTCAACGCTCACAACCGGTCAAAGCGTGCACGCTCAAGTCACGTGCACTTCTCACTTTTTCTACGTGACTTCGTCACTAAGAAGCTCATTTTTGCGCGAAGCCTCATGAGGCTACAACCATCGCATGTCGCACGTCGCCCGTCGGTGTGCCATGACATTTGCCCAAGGAGGTTGGCCTTGGCCTCCCCCTTGGGGTCGGCCTCGGCCTTGGCCTTCCCCTTGGGGTCGGCCTCGGCCTCCCTTTGAGGTTGGCCTTGGCCTTCCCCCAAGGGTTGGCCTTTGGCCTCCATCCTTAACACCTTCACTTCTCTTCAAGGGGCCTTACATCACTCCGCGACCACGTCGCCCGGACTTCACTCCACGACCACGTCACCCAGACATCACTCCGCGACCACATCGCCCCGACGTTACTCTGCGACCCCGTCGCCCGTCGTCTGGGCGTCACCCGCGCCTCGCGCACCAACTCTACGACGCTCACCGTTCGTCGCCTGGACGTCGTCTCCGCTACCCCCGTTACCGGGGTCTAGGCACCGTACTCCAACACTCCGTCGCGCCACTGATACAGCCATGCCCTCAGTCTCTCTGTCACACTATTGTGCCCACGGCACCATACGCACTCTGTCGCGCCCACCACCAACACAGATGTGCCCCCGACACCTTACTCAGTTCATCGCACCCATGCGCCACAATCATGTTACATCCCCCCCTCCCCGGGCACCACACTCATTCAGCACACCATGCGCACCTTACCTCGGTCGTGGAACATGCTTCGACCCACTCCCTGGAAGGCGCAGCACTAGCGGGGATAGGCGACTCCTTTAGGACACTATCTCAGCTAAGGAGCTTTTCAACTCCCCTTCCGCCAGGTAGACGGCTCCTACGGGATGCTACCTTGGTCAGTCGGGTAGACGGCTCCTCCGGGATGCTACTTTGACGCGCTCCGAGTGCTTCGGCACAAGGACTTACCCGCGGGGATAGGCAACTCCTTCGAGAAACTATCTCTGCCAAGGAGCTCTTTAACTCCCATTCCGTCAGGTAGACGGCTCCTCCGGGATGCTACCTCGGCCAGTCGGGTAGACGACTCCTTCAGGATGCTACCTTGACGCGCTCCAAGTGCTCCGGCACAAGGACTCGCCAGCGGGGATAGACGAATCCTCCAGGATGCTACCTTGACGCGCTCCGAGTGCTCTGGCACAATGACTCACCAGAGGGGATAGACGACTCCTCCGGGACACTATCTCCGCCAGGGAGCTCTTCAACTCCCCTTCCGCCAGGTAGACGGCTCCTCCGGGATGCTACTTCGGCCAGTCAAGTAGACAGCACCTCTGGGATACTACCTTAACGCGCTCCGAGTGCTCCGGCACAAGGACTCACCCGCGGGGATATGCGACTCCTCTGGGACACTATCTCTGCCAAGGAGCTCCAAGTGCTCCGGCACGAAGACTCCTCTTCTGCCAGGTAGACGTCTCCTCCGGGATGCTACCTTGGCCTGCGGAATATGTGACTCATCCGGGACATTATCTCCGCCAGGGTGCCTGCGTGACTAGCCTACGTGCTCCGGCACTGGGGCTTACGTCGGCACCCTTAGGGACTATGAGCCCCGGGTCACTCCAAGACGGGAGCAGGTCTTCGGAGGGCATCGCGCTTAGTACACCTAGCAGTTAGGCGTCGGGTCTTCCCCACCGCTGCCTGGCCTGTGGGACTCTACAAAGGCTTGGATTGGAGGCTAGATCAAGGGGTTCTCTGGCCACACCCACGCTGTGGGAGCTTGTCTTTCCAGACAGACAGAGCTACGCTTTGCTGGGCAGGCTGGGTGAATATGCGATCCGACAGTCCGTGGGGCACCAGCACGCGTGGACCCTCTGGTGACGTGTCACTCCCGGGGAGTGCCACGTGTTGGTTAATGACATCATCATCTCAATCTCTATAAATAGAGGTCTTGAGAATTGATTTGGGATGGTTGGACATTTTCACTTTCTCACTCTAGAATCCGAGAGAGAGAAACATACAGGACCCTGACTCTGGACCTAAGCATCAGACTGTGACTGTCGTCGTGTATTCACCTGGCGCCATCGTCCTCGCAAGACTGCAACCCTCAAGCTCTGTCTAAGAAGCCCTTGGTCTCTGCCCTTGCTCCACTCTTGATGTGTCCCACATCAACATATTTGGCATCTGACTCGGACTGCATTCCTTGTGGCGCCTTCACGTCGACTGCAAACCCATTTTCCTTGACATCACATATCATGCCCACTTAGAGAATATCGTTGACCAGTTTGAAGATGTGGAATTCCATTGCCTACCTAGAGCCAAAAATAACTTCGTCGATGCTCTAGCCACCATTGCACCAGTAGTTGACATACCCGAAGGGCATGGGGTAGAACCTTTTGTCATAAAAAAGAGGGACCAACCAGCCTACTGCTTCATGATAGTTATCGTAGAAGAAGACAGAGTAACTGGGTGTTGGTATACTGGTATTAGAATCTTATCTAAGATGGAAGGTACCCTGAGAGATGTTCTACGAAAGATCGAGAAGCTTTGATAAGATGGGCAACACAGTTCATCATGTGTGACCGGAGACTGTATAAGAGACATTACAATGGGGAACACCTGTTGTGTGTAACCGAAAGAAAAAGTAGCCAAATCATGGAAGAGGTACATGTATGAGAGTGTGGACCACACATGAACATGCTGATGCTAGTCAAGAAAGTACTCCGATATGGATACTACTGGAGTACTATGGAGTGAGACTCTGTTGAGTATATGAGGAGGTGTCCTAATGGTGTACGCCAACTTACAACATCTGCCTCCCGTGAGTTATACACCATGACCTCCCCGTGGCCATTCTCAGCTTGGGAAATAGAAGTTATAAGGAAGATCAGTCCCAAGGCCTCTAAAGGACATGAATTCATTTTGGCAGCCATAGATTATTTCATGAAGTGGGTGGAAGTCGCTTCGTTTGCCGTTCTCAACGCCATGAAGGTGGCTCATTTATCCGGACGAACATCATTTGCAGATATGGAGTATCCGATAAGTTGATCTCAGACAACGGGCTACATTTTGAAGGAGAAGTTTAAGACATAGATGAGGAGTATGGTATGATCCGACACTGCTCTTCACCCTACCGGCCGTAAACCAAGGGGGCCTTTGAGGCCGCCAATAAGAACATTAAGAGCATGTTGAGTAAAGTGACAGATTCTTTTAGGAGTTGGCCAGATAAGCTTCCCTACGCCCTCTGGGGCTATAGGACATCGGTGAGGATGTCGACAAGGGCTTCGCCATATTCATTAGTCTACGGCGTGGAGGACATGCTCCTGGTAGAATTGGTAGTCAACTCTCTCAGAGTGTTATTGGAGAACCAGATAGCCGAAGAAGACTAGGACAGACATAGATTCGAAGAATTGGCCTTAGCAGACGAGAAAAGGTTGAAGGCGTTTTATCATATCTAGGGTTACCAGATTCAAATCGCTCAAGCATTCAACAAATGAGTAAAGGGATGCGGGTTGAAAGAATGAGATTTAATGTTAAAGGAGAACATTGGGCAAATTTGGAAACCACGTGCAAAGTTTGAACCCAACTGGTCAGGTCCCTATATGATCAAGCAAATCATGACCGGGGGTGCAGCACTATTAGTCGATTTAGATAGAATTGAGTTGTAACAGCTAGTCAACCTAAATCGATTAAAGAAGTATTATGTTTGAGAAACAATTGTAACTGAACTGCAAATCAACTGATCCTCCTTAAGAACATTTTTCTAGCACACACAAATTGATGTAACACATAGATGGAGGCACGTAGGCAGCCCGTAAAGTTACCGCGGTTATGGTCAAATTTTAATAAAATTCTGATTTTTCACTGGCTAAAGCACTAACTACATTCTTGCGAAAAAATAAAAATGCCCGCTAGGACAAAAACCCTGCAAAGGGCAACCTAGGTAAAAGTTAGGGCAAAAGAAAATTAAAAAATAAATAATATATATAAAAAGGCCAGCTAGGACAAAAACCCTGCAAAAATGAATGGTGGGATATAATCACAAGCTGAGATTTTTGTAATCCCCTCCTCTGAGCTTGTGTTCCTTCTTGTAAATTTCTGGCATACGGAGGGAAACTAACACATGTTAGCATAAGCATAAAGGCACAAATCTATATGTACATCCTCTGTTTACGTGGATGAATATTAACACAAACCGACAAGAATTTTAACATCCAGGAACTTGCATTTTTGCGGAACATGACTTGGACCCAGTGTTATTAAAGGCGCAGGCACACCTAAGGTGCAAAAGGTCCCTGGAGCCTAGGCGCAAGGCGCAGGCGCGCGCCCTCTCGAAGCAAGAAGCAATAGTAACAAATATAAAAATAAATAAATAAAAGTGCATTATATAAAAAAAATTAAGTAAAAAAAATTAGAACATCACAATTAACAAACTTCTAAACATTAGAGAAAGTTTCAAATACCAACATTCTAATTTAACAAGCTTCCAACAATAAAAATAAATTCTGCTTTTAAAAATAAGATCGATCTCAATGGAAATGGGCATAATATAGGGACTAAAAATTCAAATCTTTTCTCAAGACTGAGCTTTGGCCTTATGAACAATATAAAGTGAAGCTAACAAATCAGTTAGGTCTCCTAATTTAGCCATGTGTGCTCTGTCTTCAACAGCTTTCACAGAAAGGTTAACGTAGTTGGTGAGCAATTAGCGATAAAAAGTGTTTTATCGCTAACAAATTAGTTAGGTTTTATATTTTAGTCTTAAAAAAAGTGTTTTGACTTGGTAAAGACAAAAAGGGTAAAAATATTAAAAGAGAAATCAACAGTCCACGTGAAGACAAGAAGCCAAATCGAACGGTTACACATCGTGCGCCTAGCTTTGCGCCTCCCGCCCCGCCATGCGCCTAGCGCCTGAGCGCCTGGGCGCACAAGGCGCGCGCCTTATTGAAGGCGCTGCGCCTAGGCCTAGGCGAGGCGCGCTTTGTGCGCCTAGCTGCGCCTTGCGCCTAGGCGCGCCTTTTATAACACTGCTTGGACCACTGAAACTCTTCAGACCCACAAGAAGCTAGAAACAAATGCCATATCTTTGTGTAGTTCCAAAGAATCTGATTGAATGTTGTTTGACCCCGATGAATGGTGGGATATAATCTCATGCTGAGATACACAACTGAATGGATTAGATGCTACAGAGGTGCTATAACAGACCCTAGTAATGACGGTAATCCCATGCGTAGCCACAAAAGTAGTACATGAGCAAATGCTTTGAAATAATAGACAAATGCAGTGGTGAGGTTTGCTTATTACAATGACACGTACACAACTGATAGTCAAAATAATGTTCTAACACATAGTGGGAAGAGGTATACATCACTCTTCATTTGACATGTGTTCATCAGATAAGTATTGATCGTTGGTTAAAATATTGTTTATCTCGTTAGAACTGAGGTGCCTCCTACAAGTGTGACTGTGCCATTTCTTCGGCAAGCTAAAGCATGTAAAATCATTTTCTACGCAGCAACATCCGGTTATTCTCCATATTAAGTTGCCTCGCAGCTGTCTTACACTGGGCAACATTAGGCCGCGATTACCTAAGTGAACGACGATGTAGCATGGGTGCTCTCAGCGCGATGATATATTGGTGTAGTGCTTCTGATTCCTTTACTCGATATGCCCATTCTCTTCATAAACCAGCATAATACTCTCTAGGATCCGTGCACTTCACTTCTTTGTAGTTGTCGTTTCTTTCACACAACAACCACACATTCTTACGTGGCCGATAATTAGAACTACCATGAACTCCTGCCACACAACTTAGGCATATCGTATGCGATGAGCATGACTAACATATAAAACCAAGCATACACACAGACATAATAGTTTTGGTTTGACGCAGTGATAGGACAAGTGATGATCAGACATAAGTCACTAGTCTCTGACACTCTTATTTATTGGTAGTCTGAGGCTTTTCCATCGAAATGATACATCAACCACGTGCTTTTGTCCAAAGTGAAAAACATATCATTATTCTCAGTTGTATATTACCCCAATGAATGGTTCAAGGTTGTATATTACAGGCAACAATGGACCTGTATTTTCTTTAGTGCCAAATCCTATTTTTATCACCGCATTTACTAGTAAATTGGCTCTGAAATATTAAACCTTTGCAGTGCATGTCCATTTAAGCCATGACCATGTTTAAAGAGCATCAAATCGTTGGTTGTTGAAAGTTCCATACATGCCTATAAACTTTTGCTAGCAATCTCGTACTAATATATGTGAAAATAATATTTTTTCTTTAGGAAACACGATTTGGCTTGCAAACGTGTTTAAGAACCATGAATTGAACACGTAAGCAACAATAATTCCAACATAAATTGTGGGCTGTAACAACGGCTTAAGTAGAAAACGGTTGCAAGTACAACGATCTCTATTGAAAACATGGTTATCGAAAGCGATTGATATTATTCGACATTGGCTTTGCTTCTAGTGAATTCGTGGTCAGAAACCACGACTTCAATAGAAAACGCTTCTAAAGAGAACGATTTCTATTGAAAACGTGATCATCGAAGGCGAGTGATATTATTCAACCTTTATAGAAGTTGTTACAAACCACAATTTTGTAAGAAGACGTGGTTTCTATTTGCGATCTCTATTTCCCAACCTCGCTACTATGGGAGGATCCAAATATTTTGTTATTTTTGTTGATGATTATTCTCGTTTTACATTATTATAGTTGATGCGAAATCAGTTTGAAGTATCTAAAAAATATCATACTTTTGTTACCATGGTCAAAACTTAATTTTTTCACAATATTAAGCTTTGTCGTATTGATAATACCATGGAATACAAATCAGAAGATTTTACCATGGAATACAAATCAGAAGATTTTCTCCAACTTCCTCAAAAGGATGGAATCATTACTCGTAGATCGTGTCCCAACATTTCTCAACAGAATGGGCGTGCTAAACGCAAACATCGACATATTCTAGACATTGTTCATGCTTTGCTTATTTCTGCCTCGTATCCTGAAAAAATTTGGGGGGAAGCTGCTCTTACGACTGTCTATACCATCAATCGTGCTCCATCTCCCGCAATCGGTAATCAAACTCCCTACGATCGTCTATATGGGTTCTCTCCTGACTATAGTATGTTTAAAGTCTTTGGTTGTGCTTGTTTTGTTCTTCTCCAAACCCACGAGCGTACAAAATTATAACCTCGTACACGTCTTTGCTGTTTCATAAGGTATGGTATTGAACATAAGGGGTATCGGTGTTGGGATCCCGTCTCTAATCGTTTACATATTTCTCGCCATGTTATTTTCCGGGAACATAAGATATTCTCATCTATCTCTTCTTTTCATTTACCTCCTTTATCCAGTGTTCCATTTTATACTAATTCATCTGTTCCGCTATTTTATGACTCCGATGAAACCCACATGCCACCTCTGTCCTGATGAGTTTACGGCCCCTCCTGAGATGTTTGCTCGCCCTACTGATCCTGCTACACCTGATCAAGGTCCACCATCTGTCTCTGAGGTTACTGAATCTCCACATTTCCTTCACGGTCATCCATAGCGGGCACGAAAACCTCTAGCATATCTTCAGGACTTTCATTGTTTTTCTGCAATTATTTCTTTACATGAGCCTCAGTCTTATCGTGAGGCTAGTTCTGATCCTGCTTGGCAGCAAGCGATGCACGATGAGTTACAGGCACTGGCTAAAACCCATACTTAGGATCTAGTTGATCTTCCTCCTGAAAAAATAGCCGTTGGATGCAAAATGGGTATATAAAATTAAGACTCGCTCTGATGGCTCCATTGAGCATCATAAGGCCTGTTTGGTAGCAAAGGGCTTTACACAGGAATTTGATATTGACTACGAAGAAACATTTTCTCCTGTAGCTCGCCTTACTTATGTTCGTATTTTACTTGCAGTTGCTGCTGTTTGCAAGTGGCCTTTATTTCAGATGGATGTCAAGAATGCCTTTCTTAATGGTGATCTCATTGAGGAATTCTATATGCAGCCTCCTCTAGGATACTCTCATCCTCTGAACAAAGTTTGTCGGCTTCGTCGTGCAATATATGGTCTCAAACAAGCTCCCCGTGCCTGGTTTGCCAAGTTCAGTTCCACTTTGCAGCAATTTGGTTTTGCATCGAGTGCATATGATTCTGCACTCTTTATTCTGAAATCTGCCCAGGGTATCATACTTGCGCTCCTCTATGTGGATGATATGATTATCACAGGTAGTGATCTTGATGGAATTTCTATTCTCAAGCAAGATCTTAATCACCACTTTGAGATGAAAGATCTTGGTACACTCAGTTACTTTCTTGGACTTGAAGTTTCCACTACCCTTGACGGATACTATCTTTCTCAAGCTAAATATGCTTCCGATCTCCTTTCTTGTGCTGGTTTAACGGATAGCAAAACTGCTTCTACTCCTCTTGAGCCTAATGTATAATTTACTCCTCTTGATGGTACACCTTTTCGTGATCCTACTTTTTATCGCACATTAGTTGGCAGTCTTGTGTACTTGATCGTCATTTGCCATTTGCATATGCTGTGCACTTGGTTAGCCAATTTCTCTCTGCTCCACGTATGACTCATTTTGCTGCAGTCCTTCACATTCTTCGATACATCAAGGGTACCTTATTTCATGACTTACATTTTTCAGCTCATTCCTCTCTTGAGCTACATGCATATTCTTATGCTGATTTGGCTGGGGATCCTACCGATCGACACTCTACTACTGGTTTTTGCTTCTTTTTTGGTACCTCACTTATTTACTGGAGAAGTAAGAAACAGATCGACCCTCACAACTCGTTCTAGTACAGAAGCTGAATACCGAGCATTAGCTGATACAATCCATGAGCTTTTATGGTTGCGTTGGCTACTTGAGGACATGAGAGTTACACATTCTACTGCTATATCTTTATATTGTGATAATCGAAGTGCCACTGAGATTGCTCACAATGATGTGTTTCATGAGCGCACCAAATACATTGAGATAGATTGTCATTTTGTACATCAGCATGTTGTTCGTGGCACTATTTGCTTACATTTTGTCACTTCTCTCAATCAAACGGTCGACATGTTCACCAAATCACGTCCTCCATGGTGACTTCAAGAGTTAGTTTCCA
The DNA here is from genome assembly GCA_033065855.1 of Escallonia rubra. NCBI lineage: Eukaryota > Viridiplantae > Streptophyta > Magnoliopsida > Escalloniales > Escalloniaceae > Escallonia > Escallonia rubra. The sequence continues at coordinate 12,708 of JAVXUO010001113.1, forward strand.
AACTCTAGTTGGCTCATTCTCTCCCACCTTGAGTTTGAGGGGGGACGTTAATATTATTGTATAAGGTTTTGTATAGTCAATGGGTTATGACGTTATTTTTCATAGTCTAAAATATTCTTTAGGTTTTCTATCATGCCTATATAAAGGCTCTCTTGTACATACTTTTACGCACATCAATATTCTTATCTTGCCTCTTATCATATTCAATTCTCATGTCTGTGCCATCGAGTGATACGCATGATCGTCGCCTATTTCCTTGGCATACATTTTGATTGATTAATTCATGTGTTGAAGAAACATAGCACATAATTCCCTTCAAGAATCAACTAAAATTCTTGATATAGCAAGGAATTTCAAAGAGTGCAATCCACACTAACATTTGTGACCCGTGGTTGACAACATCGTTCAAATGAAGTATCCATACATCTCTTTGGAAACCCAATGCTAGATTCTCTCCCCATCCATTATTGGTGAACAATAGGAAAACACCCCATAGCGCTTCAATCGTTGCTAGTATCCCTGGTTTTCCTTTTCCTTTTTTTTTTTTGAATTGATTTACATACCTCCATTAATAAATTAAACAGGACAAAAATCCTAAATTAGTACCCCCTATTATGTTTCACCAATATCAAAAGCAAAGTATAGTCTAGCACGAACTATTTTGAATAAGAATTAATTCAAATGCTAGCATGGCTTGGTTAGCAGAGGTGGCAACTCGTAGGCAATCTCGGTTGCATATGATCACACAATCTGCTTCGGCCACACTACCATCTTTGACCCAAACACAAAATCAAAATCAATAACAAAGTTAAGGTTTGAAACACGTAGATCGATACATACCACAACACCTAAATCGCCGTCGTCGCAGTAAAAAAGAGTACATTGTTGCCGTCGTCAAAGCAGCAGATCGTTGCCGCCGCCGTCAAATTAGAAGATCGTAGCAGTCACCGTGTGCACAGTAGATTTCCGTTTCCATGGCGAGGTAGAATCAAATAGAAGAGAGAAGGAAGAGAAGAACTGCCTTAGCGAAGTTGAATCGAAAGAAAGGCGGAAGAGAATGTCGGGCAGAGGCTCTGAGTGGAGAGAGAGAAATAGTGACAAAGTCTAGTAACTTTGAGGTTGGCCTTAAGAATTGAAGCTTGGACTTTATACTATATTTTTAATTTCTTAGAATTGAGTATGAATTAGTTCTAATTCTAAATAAGTTGTTTAAACAAGTGAATTATAATTCTAAAAGTCTAATTCCAAAATTAACCTCAATTGTGATCCAGTCGGAGCGTTAGACAAATCTAATTATATATATATGAAAGCCGAAACTGAGAGAATATAACATTCTCGTTCCTACTTGGCATGCCTCTTTTTATGCCATTTGGCATTCAACCAATCAAATAAGTTTTGCTTTTCTCTCTCTTCCACGTCAGCATGTCCCATTTAAAAGTGAATCTCTCTCTCTCTCTCTCAATTTTAAATTTATATCTCATTCTAATCTATTTTTCATTCAAATCTTGAAACTTTTCTATATTTTACACAAGTTTAATATGTTTTCACAATCTAACAAAATTAATCTCCCTCTTTTTACTTTATTATAAGTCATATAATACGTATATGTTTATATATGTCTGTATATACATATAATTATCTCTCATTTGTATTTTCTCTTATGTCACAAAACTTTTTATACAGTTTTCTAGGTGAGTTTTATTAATAAAAAACTCAATATATGGGTTATTAATATTGTTACTAAAAATGGTAGAAAAATCATAAAAAAGTGAAAATAGCATTATTTGTCATTATTATTCGACATATAAGTATTAGCTTTCAATTAGCTGTTGTTGATCCCGTGTGCAACGCACGGGGTTAATACTATATATTCAGATGTATAAAACACCACGTGTAGCGTCCAAATCTAAATGCGTGGGCAGCAAGAGACGACGAAGATATGGCTTGGTCGCCAAGTAAATATATATACACGTTAACCCAACTAAACTCGTATGAGGATTGAGAGTCCCTAAGAAGACAGGAAACCTACACTGGATTGGACACGAGAGCAAGAGCTCCTCTATATATATCTCTTGATTTCGGGTCCAGAGCACAAAACAGCAAAGAGCTTCCGATTTAGGGCTTCCCATTGAGAGCGGAAAGTGCAAATAACATGGCGGTGAGCAGGGGACGGCGCGGTCGGGGTGGGGGGATGACGGTGGACGACAAGAAGCTGGTGTTCGAGACGTCCAAGGGGGTGCAGCCGGTGATGACTTTCGACGATATGGGAATAAACGACGACCTCCTCCGGGGTATTTACGAGTACGGCTTCGAGAAGCCGTCAGCCATCCAGCAGCGGGCCGTCGTTCCCATCCTCCACCAGCGCGACGTCATAGCCCAGGCCCAGTCCGGCACCGGCAAGACTTCCATGATCGCCCTCGCTGTCTGCCAGATGGTCGAGACCTCCTCCAGAGAGTAATTTTCCTTTAATTCCCTCTCACTACTACTACCACCACCACTACTTTGTTCCTGTTGGGCTTTTTTTTAGCACCTAAATTGAGCGTATGCACCTAATAATTGAGGGAAGTTTGCTGTGTTCAAGGATTACGGCTACTGGTTTTGTGGCTGTCCAAGCTCTAATTTGAGTTTATGCGCCTAATATTGGAGTAGTCTCTCTCTGACTACCACGGCTTTTAGTTTTGAAATCCTAATTTTGAGTTTATGCTGCGTCTCCTCATTGATCTACCTAATAATCGAGAAAAAAGCATGCTTTTGTTCAACGATTACGGATTATGGTTTTGGGATTTGGGCTTTTACGGTTGCAACCCTAATTTTGAGTTTATGCGGCGTTTCTTTCCTCTTACAAGGTTTATTTACCCTGGTCTAAAGTAATTCCTTATCTGACAACCAAATCGAAGTATCGTTCCAGGCTATGGGTTTTTCTTTTGAAACCCTGAACCCACAACTTTGTATTGTGGTTTAGTCTTTGATAGGGATATTCATTAAATATACTGCTTATTGGCAACTATAGTAACTTATTCGTGTAAACCCAAGGAAAGTAGAGGGCTTCTATTTATCTGGGTCATAGAATTCCTTGTGTTACCATCTGATGAATTAGAGATGTATAGCTATTCAATCTGGCCCCCTCCCCTACTCTTCTAGGGTTTCATTCAGTTTGAGCTGCATTTTGGTTCATGCAAAGGGTATCCTTGTCCAGCCGTTAGAAACCACTGTGGTTATTATGCACATATTCCTGTTATCGTTGGCTTGATGTTGCAATCTGGTGATGGATTCAATTGACATTGCTTTGTTTTGCATCCTGAAATCTGAGTGGTTCATAATTAGTCTAGTGCACTTTCTTGGCACTCTGATCTTTGGTCTTTTGCTTGTACTGGAGTTCTTCCCTCTCTTAAAGTCCTAAAATCTGAGTGCTGTCATGACATCTAGTACTGAGGACTGAGTTTAGGGATTGATAGTGCATTCTCTCATTAGAAAGTCGAATTTGCACTTTGTCTTTTGGACTTTGTTGCTGAACCGTTGTTGGATTTGTTGTTGACTTTTTACAGGGTCCAAGCCCTGATCTTGTCGCCTACTAGGGAGCTTGCAGCTCAAACAGAGAAAGTTATTCTGGCAATGGGCGATCACATGAATATACAAGCACATGCATGCATTGGAGGCAAAAGCGTGGGTGAGGATATTAGAAAACTGGAAAATGGAGTTCAAGTTGTGTCTGGGACTCCGGGTAGGGTTTGTGACATGATCAAGAGGAGAACGTTACGAACAAGAGCTATCAAACTATTGATTCTTGTGAGTTTATGATACTGGAATGCTATAGAATTTCACTGCACTATATAATGAGGCAGGGATGTGGGGACTTACTGTTGTATGTTGGAATTTTATCAGGACGAATCTGATGAGATGCTGAGCAGAGGTTTCAAGGATCAGATTTATGATGTTTATAGATATCTTCCTCCAGAGCTTCAGGTACTCTCTCTCTCTCTCTCTCAAATCTTTTGAAATGTCTCCTTTCCACGACCCAGTGCCTGACAAAGAACCCAAACTGTGCATACTTCTAACCAGGTTCAAACATCCGCCAAATATGCAGAATATGTATTTCAAAAGGCACATTATCCTTATCCAAATGGGCATCAACTTTGAGCAACATATATAGTCACAACTTTCTTTTTGCGGTTTTTTTTTTTCCTTGTCAGGAGTTGATTCTTTTTGTTAAGGTGTAGTGCATGGTGGGATTGCTAATGTTAGTAGCTCTTTTTGCTTCAAGGTTTGAACAGCAAAAATTTGATGCTTTTTGGGTTTCATTATCTTGAACAGCAATTTAACTTTGCTCAACTTTAGTTTTATGTTTGTTCCACTTTATTTTCGTTGTCCTTTTGTCTTTGCAGAATCGATTCTTGTTGTTAAGGTTGTAGTACAATTGTGTCATTGTTTATGTTCTTAACTCTTCCAGAATCTCGATTTGGATTCTTAAAGATGGACGAGAGATTGTTGGAATTAAGTTGGCAGATATACATATGAATAGGATGGTTAACTCTGGGGTTTACTCGGGTCAAAATTTTAGCAGTATGTATATATACACACCCACACCCACGCACCCCCACACACCCATGACCTTCAGACCAGAAGCCTGCTGGACCAGCCGGGCCTGCTTGTATCTGTCATTGCGTGCTTGGTGCTAAGTTTATTTTTGTTTTCTTCCATGGCCCTTCCTTTGCCACATGACTACTGTTAGAAAAATGTGATATGAACTGGGCATTATGTAACAGTAAGGAACTTATGTGGTACAGATTCGACGTAGAGCAATTCTGTTAATCTACAAAGTTTAATGGTCATTGCAGGTTGTCTTAATCTCTGCTACCCTTCCCAACGAAATTTTGGAGATGACTAGCAAATTTATGACAGATCCTGTTCGAATCCTTGTGAAACGTGATGAATTGACGTTGGAGGTGAGTAATGATAATGTTCATACGATGTCCATGACAGCAGGTACCAACTTTTATGCAACTTTGATGCTCATCCTCGTCTTTTTATTGTTTCTTGCTGTATATGACAGGGCATTAAGCAATTCTTTGTTGCCGTAGAAAAAGAAGATTGGAAGTTTGATACCCTCTGTGATCTATATGATACCCTTACCGTCACCCAAGCCGTCATTTTCTGCAACACAAAGCGCAAGGTAATGTAATGCCATTCTTGTCTTAGTGTTAGGTATCATATACTTACCGGTGGTCGTCGGTACACGGGACCCGTGTGTGAAAGAAGTATGAAATTTAGAGATTTGCTAAAAACACAGTAGTAAATGCCCGGGGTTGAAATTGAAGTAATGTGAGGGGTAATACAGATAAAGAAATGCATGTAGGCAGAATGGATACTTACCTTGAGTTAGGGTTATTGAGTGGGGAGATTGACTATGATATGGAGAGTTTAAAGGGGGTAGTGGAAGTGGAAAATTTGTAGAATGACCATTATTGAATTGTTTTAGCATGTTTTAAACGAATTGAGAATAAGGCTTCACCATAAGGATCCTCTCTCTTAATGAAAGTATAGATTGTTCTTGTTACGTTACATTAGTTTAACTCGATATGTTGGACCGTCTTACATGGACAGATGCACCGTGTATTCATTTGCTTCGGAAAACTTGGATCACTAACCCTGATAACAACCTCTTGATCGAGGGGTTCCACGTCTATGAATCTGTGTTTGTATTACTTGTTAAAATGCTTTCTTTGGTGACCATTGACTCCTTTTATACCTAGAGCCTTGCCATGGTTCTTTTGGACATTTGTCAATATCTTGCAAGCTGAATAGATCTTTGTGTAACTTACTAATTAATTCCATTCAATACGATATTGTAACTTACAAATTCAGTTATTCCATTTGCAAATGTAGCAAATGACTTGAGTTGATTGTCATAGACACAGGACCAAGTGCTGGCCTCGGAGAGTTGTTTTGGGATATCTAATGCAGTTTCGCATGATAATCTAACAGGTGGAATGGCTATCTGCGAAGATGCGTGATAATAACTTCACCGTCTCAACCATGCATGGGGACATGCCTCAGCAAGAGCGAGATGCTATAATGGGAGAGTTTCGGTCTGCTGCAACCCGTGTTTTGATAACAACAGACGTCTGGGCAAGGGGTCTGGATGTGCAGCAGGCAAGTCCTTTGCTTCCCCTCTCTCTCCCTCTCTCTCATGCAGCATCTTTTGGTGATTTTTTATTTTTAAGTTTTACAGATGCTAAACAAAACTGCTAAGATTGTGGGTATATTGAAAGTTGGGATTAATGACAAAACTGTTCCTTGTGCTAGCAAGTCCATATATGTTACACCAAATATTCCTTTTTGTTCCAAAGTGTATTTAACTGTTCGATTGGATCTATCCTCATTTTATGTTAAAGAGAATGGTCAAAAGTAGGAGCTCATATGTTTCTATTATCTCTTTCTGACTGTATCTTGAAAAGGAAGATACTTGCTGCATTTTGCACATTCTCTTGATGTTTCTTTTCTTTTTTGTTTTACTTAGGTTTCCCTGGTGATTAATTATGACCTTCCGAATAATCGAGAGCTTTACATTCATCGGATTGGACGTTCTGGCCGTTTTGGACGCAAGGTATAAATTTTAAAGCTCCTCTGCAAATGTTATGTTAAATTTTGGCATGCAATTTAGATAGCTACCTTTCAGAAAGTAGTTAAATAGGAGGAAGATGGGAAAATAATTAAACCTAATTTGGTGGTTAAGTAAATCAGTCTGAAGCTCATTCCGTTATTATCTCTTGAAGTACCAGAAAAAATGTGTAGTCCCCATGACCGATATTTTTCCCAAAATGGTAGTACCAGAAAAAATGGAATATGGAAAATTTTATTAAAAACAAATAGCTAATACTAATAATATGCACCCAAAATGGTTGGAGCCAGTCATTATTTGTCAGCCCTGGTTAGTTTCTTCGTGTTGCATTGAATCTAATCACGCGCTCCACGGCTTGTGTGGCCCTTCGTCAATTCTTTCTAGTTTCATTCTTGCGAACGTATTCCCAAGGCGGGATACTCGATGTGTTCGTGATAGCATTGGCACGGGTTGATATGCACAGTGCCTACTATCCATCTTTTATGGCTAGGGCTAAATGGATGAATTGGGAAACAGTTCAGTTTAGATGGGTACCTGTACCGATTCAAAAAAAGATGGCTCTTGTATGATGCTTTTGGGATTGTGGAGTTAAGTTGTAATTACAAGACAATAAGCCAAAATATCAAAAAAGCATTCAGCTATAACCCGGCGACTTCAATACTACACACGAGTACTATCACAAGCATTCAGTTATACCCATGCATGGCTGAGTAGAAATGTCCTTTCAGACACTCGTGCCCTCTATGTAATGGTAGATTTGTAAGTGTTTTTACTGTGTTGTAATGATATTGTCAAACACCCAGATTGATGAGAACATCAAGAAACAACAACCCCCCCAACACACACACACACACACCCCTCCCATGCAAACACAGAAGAAGAAATACAATTTCTTTATTTTTTTCTTGCTGTCATGTATCTTGTATTGTTCTACTGATCTCTTATTTTCATGGAAATGGCTGCTTTGATATTATACAGGGTGTTGCAATAAACTTTGTAAAAACTGATGATATCAAGATTCTAAGAGACATTGAGCAGTATTACAGCACCCAGATTGATGAGATGCCAATGAATGTGGCTGATTTGATATAGTTCTAATTCGCTGGATCAACAAGACGAGGAGGCAGTAATTGAACAAGATAGTGTGCAAGATGAATTCTCTATGTTGAATGGATTTGTTTGCTGGGTGGATTGATGGTAAAGAGTCTGGATTGAGTTTGTCCACTTGTAGCATACTTTTTGGGCTGAATGAATATATGTCAGATGCATCTATGGAAAAGATGAGGCCTTTGTAGACATTGTTAGTTTGCGGATCTTGTTGCATATACCCTTTATCGATTACAAGGTTACTTCTTTATAAAACTTACTCTACTATTCGAACTAAAACTTAACTTAGATAGAATCTTCAGTTCCATGAATTCCAACTGTCGTACATACTCAATCGTAACACCAGTTATGCATCCACGCAATTCTATGATAAACCGTCATAGCTCAATTGTAACACCAGTTATTCATCCACGCAATTTTATGATAAACCGTCATAGCTTTTCCTGTTCTTGTTTTGAGATAAATTGAACCAGTACAAACAACTTCTTCTTCTATCTTTTCTTTGTTGCTTTTTAAGTCCACACAGAGATTCAAGTAGCTCATCAATCCACGTAAATTCCTCCTCTACTTTACCATTCCTGCAGCATTACTATCTATATGATGTGATTCAAACTTGTAAAATTGTTAATTTTTTTCTGAACCTTTAGCGACTTACTTAGCGTTAATGCTATCTGTAGTCCGGTCTAAATAGCATATCGTCAAAAACAGTTTCACACAACATAACTCACACATCCTCTTATTGGAGTAACTTTTCAATACAAAGAGAGTCCAGAGCATCTGATCATGAATACAACATAGAACCCCAAACACTGGTATAACTGTATTATCTGCAGGACCTGTGAAGTATTATCATTTGCAATCAGCTAAAAGTTTCTCTATCATGAGTAGTCAATATTGGGACCGAGGGGAACAATAAATACCAAAGGGGTTGATGGAAGGATGGCTAGTTGGCTACCATAATAATGCTTCTTGGTGTGTTCCATTTTGACAGTGGTACTAATGCCTGGGATTTGAAAGATGTCCTTCGTGTAGTAGCAGTTATTATAAAGTTTGCAAGAAAGATGAGTTTGATACTTGAAAGTTTTTCATCCAAGGGAAACTAAGAGATGCTCAAGTATATGGTGTTGGCAACAGATTTCTGGCTGCAATTTCACAACTGATTGTAAGGAGGCTATGACAATGTTCATGTAAGGGCAATTCTCACAAGCAGACGAATGACAATGCTCAAATAACACGGATATTGGGGTTCTATGTTTACCACATTTGTTTTCTGTTTTCACAATGATGGCGAAAAAGATAAAATTTTCGTGTACTTTTATCATTTTTTGTATTCATTTCGGATATAATTATCTAAATAGTATCAAAAAACTTAAAACACCCTTGGGGTGTTTTCAATGTTTTCCGACCAAAGTAAACTCAATGTCAGAAAAAGCAAAAACGTCTCAATAATTTGACACAACTGATTCCTGCTCTCTCTCTCTCTCTCCCCCTCCCCCCCTCCTAGCACCAGTATGGCACCACCTCAAAGAACTAGACCCGTCACGGAACCACCAAAAGGAATCACACCACAGCCACTATGCCCACCATTAAACACTCAAACCTTATCTCCTCTGGCCATTTCGTTGCCACACAGCCACCATAAACCACCACTACGCCAAATCAGACCTTTATAACGACATAACGACCCACACAATCCCCACTCCATAACAAAACCACCATTGTAACACCGTTTTTCTCTAATCGCAACCCACGATCGCCAATATCTAACCATCGTAACACCATTTCAAACAACAAAAAAAGAGATCTGGTAGGTAAAGAGATAGATGTTGTTGTGTACTCTTTATGGCCGTGGGGATAGATGTTGCACCGAGCACCTCAGATCTGACATTCTTCGCTTCGTTTATCGTTGTTTAGACCACCCATCTTGAAGTCCTGCGTTTATCTGGAAGCCATGGCAGTCGCGCATCTTGAAGCCATGCGTTTATCTGGAAGCCATGGTAGTCGCCCATCTTGGGGGGGCGGAGGGTGGGGAAGTTTGTTTGAAAGGGCAGAGGGGGGTGGGTAGGTCATGTAGGGTAGCCTTCATATTAAAGATAATAAGAATAGGCTTAATCTCAAAATTGTACCCTCAAGTTTATATCCAGTACAACTTTAGTACCCAAGTTTGAAGATGTGCCAAAAAAGTACCCAACTTTGAAATAACGTACCAAATCAGTATCTCGACTGACGGACGACGGATGCCGTTAGAAAGTCAGAAGGGTAGGACTATCATTATGAAAAAAGGACGTAAAGCCTGCCCATGTGGCGGCCACGTGGGTCATCCTTTTGACACACACATACACTCGCTCTCTAATTCACACACACAAAAAATCTACACACAGAGATCGCCAATGACCAAAAAAAGTCAATGGAGTTTTAAATTTTGTTGATAGATTCACAGTTCTCATTAATTTTTGTATGTATCTAAATTTATATGAATACTGAAAACCTAAAAATCAATGTCATCATCTACTCACGCAATTCGTTCAAATTTGTCTCATATCACACACATTCAAACATGATGCATATTCAAGCATCCCCGGAATAAAATCATCGGCGTTGCTGGTGACGGAGTCATGATTGTAGGTATTGGGTTCTTGCCTTAGTGATTATGGGTTCCTACCTTATGGTCAGTGGCGGTGTACATTGTACAGTAGAGAGAGAGAGAGAGAGAGAGAGAAGAAGATGAAGAAGCAGAAGAAAGGAGAAAAATTGGGTGATGGATCTGTGTGAGAGAAAGAGAGAGAGAAACAAAAAAGAAGGGGAGAAAAGAATAAGAGGAAGAAAAAAAAGAGAGAAAATGGGTGTGGGTCTGCGTGAGAGAGAGAGAAAGAGAGAAAGAAATAAAGAAAAAGAAGAGAGAAGAAAGAGAAAAAGAGAGAGAAAGTGGGTTTGAATGTATGAGAGAGAGAGAGAGAGAGAGAGAGAAGGAGAGAAGAAGAAGAAGCAGAGAGAGAAGAAGAGAGAAGTGGGTCAAAAAGAGAGAGAGAAAGAAAGGAAGTCTACATGTATGAGAGAGAAGGTAAGAGAGAGAGTGCGTCTCTACATGAATGAGAGAGAGAGAGAGAAAGAATGAAATGAAGGAGAGAGAGAAGAAGAAGAAGAAAGAAGAAGAGAAAAAAGAAGAAGAAAAAGAGAGAAAGTGGGTGTAGGTTTGCGCGTGTTTGTGAGAGAGAAAAAGGAGGGAGGGAGAGAGAGAAAGAGTAGGTGATGGATCTCCATGTGTGTGTGAGAGAGAGAGAGAGAGAGAGAGAGAGAGAGAGAGAGAGAGAGAGAACTAGAGGTAAACTTGAATGTACAATTTTGGGATTAAGCCATAAGAATACAAGTACAAACTGAAAATGGAAATGATATAAG
>JAVXUO010003176.1:0-114957 GCA_033065855.1 Escallonia rubra
AAGATAGCCCGCATTTTAGTCAAGAACGCAGCTCGGTTGGCGAAGCTACTACTTTGTGGCATGATGTTAACCCGATGAGCGGTCATGATGGAGAAGGGCCGAGCAATACTTCCAATAATCAGGAAGAAGTCCAAAAGGTGAAAAAAAAGAAAGCCGAGTGTTGAAATCATTTTGATGAAATTACGGTGGAAGGCAGCGCCCGAAAAGCTTGATGTAAGTATCGTGCTAAATTATTTGCTACTGGTTGTGGTAATGGACATCTTAATAGGCATTACCCTCAGTGTGTACCTCGAAGCGGCCACGTCGAACCTACCCAAACACAGTTATCTTTTGACGGTAAGTTATTTGTTTATAATCATCGAGAGCAAAGAGACGGTCTCGCTGAATTTGTTATTCACGATGAACAACCCTTTAGTTTTGCCGATAGTGCTAAGCACACTAGATATATGAACACCGACGTGTAACCTTTGTACAAAAAGGTTCATAGAAACACAACTAGATTCGATGCACTCTGGCAGTATAAAGCTACTAAAGCACGCCTGATCGATTATTTCTATAATTTTGACAGTAAAGTTAGTCTTACTTCTGATATTTGACAATCTCTGTTTACTTTTGTTAGTTATAGTTGTGTGACGGCCCATTGGATTGATGTAGATTGGATTATGAACAAGAGGATCATCGCTTTCGAACTCTTTCCTTTTCCGCATGATGGAATTAACGTTGCTACTATTATAATTAATTCATGTTCCACGTTTAAATTAAAGAATAAGATTATGAGTATTAGTTTTGATAATGCTACTAACAATATAGCTGTTGTTGATGCTTTAGAGGAGAGCCTCAAACCTGTACTTTATCGTAAATTATTTCATGTTCGTTGTGTTTGTCATATATTTAATTTAATTGTTCAAGATGGCTTAACTGCTTCAGGAGATATTCTTCTCAAAATGAGGGGTATGACATCGTATGTTAATAGTTCAGCTTCGAGAACACAACAATTTAAAACGTTGTGTACTTAATATAATATGCCTCACAGGAGACCAATTACAGATGTGGTCCATAGGTGGAACTCTACATATCATATGCTTTTACATTATGGCATACAAAGAAGTCTATACGCATTTTCTACTAACCTTGTTCCCAGCCAGCTTGCCAACTCAGACGGAATGGCAGATGACTACACACCTAGCTGAATTTTTAGAGGTATTTTACACGTCTACCAATTTATTGTCTGGTACGTACTATCCCACCTCTCCTCTCGCTATATTAGAAATTCTCAAGATGGCTACAATATTAACAAAATGCAGATATATAGGACCCTTTCGAAAAATAGTAAAAGTGATGGATAAAAAATTTAATAAATATTGGAATGAACTACCTGTTGTTTTTGCTGTGGCTACTTGTTTAGATCCTAGGTTAAAGTTGCATGGCGTGAACGTCTCGATACAAGAGATATCGATATTAATGTGCTACTCAGTAGATGACACAACTGAACTCACAGCGAAAGTGAGCAAGACAATTGAGGAACTGTCAACTTATATTGTAACTTTACTGACGTGCGCGGCCGAGCTTCATCATCGACTACTGAGAGACATTATTCATCATACCTTAAGGGCTTTGAACATCTAGTAGCAAGCCAAGGTACTTCTAATTCGACAGGTTCGTCTACTTTTTCCTCTTTTAATGAGATTGGTATATATTTCAATGCTGATCATTCTGATTTAACAGTGCAAAAACATATTAATTTTTATTTGTTAAATTTTTGGAAACAAAACCAAAACATGTATAAAACTTTATCCCAAATTGCACGGGATGTACTGCTGTGCAAGCCTCCACGCGTGCTTCAGAGTCGGCATTATCAGTGAGTGGGAGGGTTTTGGATGATAGAAGGAGTCGTCTTAACCCCGAGTCGCTCGAGCTATGTGTATGTTGAAAGGATTATCTTGATGCAAAATACCGTGAGCAAGATAGACCGATTGATGATAGGAAGAACAGTGACTCGGACGTTGAAGTACTTCCGGATGATTAGGTAATTTCTTTTTATTTTTCTTTTCTCAGGTTTTAAGAATAAATTTTTTCACAAAATATAATTTTTTCATATATTTTGTGAAAAACTTATATATATATATATAGTTTTTAGAAGCAAGATATATATTTCTCCATATATATAAAAAAAAATAGGTAACTTCGCCTGTTTATTTACAAGCAGCCGGTCCCAAGCCCGGATAAAAGGGGGAGGGCCTATGAACACATTTATCTTCAATTTAACTCTATCGATTTGAATATTTGAATGCTAGAAATATTATTGTTTACACACATATTACTACATAGTTTACTGTAAATTGTTTACATAAGTTTTTATCTGATTTATTGCTAATTGCTTATATTATTTCAGCTCAGTTTCTGTGATAGATTATTGTGTGCGTGTCTAGGGTAATTTAACGTTGCTACTACTTACTTGCATACACATAAGGTAAAAAGTTTATGCATATGACTTCAATAGATGTTTATTGAAAAAAAAGAGAGAATAAGATGTTACTGTATTAAAAAAGGAAAGAAAAGCCAAATACCATGCAAACACTAGTTTGATACCCGTGCGTTGCAACATGTCATTATGTAGAATTTCACTATTCGAGAATATTTGGGTCAAATTATGAGAAAAATGGTGATGAGTGAGAATTATTTACCTAAAAAGAAGGAAATTTTTTATTATGAGATATATATCATCGAAAGAACAATTAAAAAGAAAAAAAAAACTACTGACCTTGAAAAGAAAATACCAATCTATTGGGTATGAACTAATCAAGGAAATATTTAAATGGATGACATGGAACAATAATGGCATAAAGACCATTATCATTTAACATAATGTAAAAATAAACAAAACACAATTCCAACCATGTCACCAGTATACACAAAATAGAAAGTATCCATGTTGAAAACAAAAATCTAAAAGTTTTCACTGAAAACAAAAATCGAATCATTCAATGTCTCCTACATATAAAGAACGGAATCTTTCATTAAAAATAGTCGTCCAAGATATAAAAAAATTGTAAATGTCCAAAGATATATGAAGAACACATAAGTGCTTGATGAACCTACCAGGTAATGTCCAACAAAAAGTATGGAGCAAGTGAAGTTTATGTGAGAAGGGCGAGAGAATTGTGAGAGACATTAGGTCAGAAGCATAATAATTTAAAATCTAATAAAAGAGAAAACGTGGTAATGATGATGAATTTAAAAGAGGAAACGTTTGACATCGTGTTATGATGAATCTAAAAAAAAAAACTTTGAAATTATATCATGGAAGATAGATTAGGCTTAACAATTTCGGCTAAATCATTTCATATTTATAAACTCCTATATTATAGGCATAACGATTTCATAAATATGAAATTTGTTAAGGATACAAATTAACTATATTATCTGATTTCACATTTAAGTTTAGTGGTAAAATGTTAAAGTTTAGGCTTTAGAAGATGTGGATTCATTTGTATTTGGAATTTGGATAGAGACATTTAAAAAAAAAAGATATTGTAATAGCAACCTATAATGACATAAAAATTTTAATATAAAAAAATAAAGAGGGTAATCCACATGCACAGATGTAGAAGGAAGAAAAAGTGCTAGTAAAAGCCCAGTGGACAACTTTTTCTTAGTTTGGTTTTATAACGAATATATTAATTTGCAAAATAATCACTTTAATTGATCTTGAAAGAATATTTACATTGATTTCAAGATGTTAAATAGAGTTGCAATTAAGGATGTAATTGCGTAAATTTATATCATTTCCTCAATTAGATTAGATATTTCAAGAGAAAAAACGTTTGAAAATAATCATGGCTGAAGATTGAAGAAAATGCAAGATTTTAGGGGCAGATAGAGAAGCTGGGAATGAAAGAGAGAAAATAAGGAGATAAGGCAAGATTTTAATTAGAGGTAAGATTTTAGGGCTTTGAGCTTAGGAAGAGGAAGAAATTGGGTGATGAAATCACGAAATTGATGGTTTAATTAGGAATTTAAGTTTGCCTGTGCGTGGGAGGGAGGGGGGAGAAAGATGAGGCTGTCTATTTGAGACTTAGGAAATATTTGTGGAATCAAATATTAATTAGATTAATGAGAAAATAATAATTGCGGACACTTGATTGAGGCATTATAATTGCAAGTTACTTTTGAAATTTAAACTGATAAGATAAAATTTAACTGAATTCAAAGGTAGAAAGTCATAATTGTAAGTATTTAAAATTGGTTTCATTTAACATTAAATAAAATCCACGTAGCGAAATGATAGAGTGTCCACATAAGCGATGACGTGACCACTTTCTCTTAGCTTCGGCATTCATATATATAATTAGATTTGCAAAAATTTAAAGAGCTACTGTATTAAGAAATTTGATAGATGTAATCGTCATTTTCTATTTACCAAACTTCTGAAAAATGCTACTTATAAATTATAAAGCTAGTAGGCTAAAAAAGGCTTGTTAATATTACACCGAATTAACATGTATCAATCTCAACCTTAATTTGATGTATTCTTGTTGGCCATCGACGCAGGTGAATAACAAGGAGTTGGGAACAGAAAAAGAAAAAAAAATGGAATGGGCCCGGCCCAAAATATTGGGCCTAGGGCCAGGGCTCGGACTAGGCCCATATATCCCAGATTTCAGCCCGGCCCGTTTTCCATTCATCTGGCCCCGCCCTAGCCCGTTTTCATTGGAGGCCCGCTGGGCCAGCCCAAGCCCGCCCTATTGACATCTTTAGGCTGAGACTGTGGTAGTACGACGGCTTGGCGGTGGCAGCGGTGCATTGGTTGTCGCACGATGGTCGCGGAGGTGTTATGCGATGGTGTTTGGTGAAGGAACGGCCAGAGTTGTCGCAGGTGGCTGCGTGTATGGCTGGAAATGGGGCTGCCCAGATCTGGCAGAGGCGTCACCCATTCTAGGGCCGACTGCCATCATTGTTTCTCACTATCTTCTCCCTTTTTTGTTTCTTTTTTTTTATCTCACGTTCAATTCGACGTAGGCTAATTTTTTTTGTTTATTTATTTTTTTCCAATTCTTGCTATCTTTTTTCCATAATGATTCCCTCTCTCTCTCACACACATATTTAGTCTTTATCAAAGTCACCCCTTCCACTTTCATCGGTTGTCTATGCGCCCAGCTTCATTTTGTAGCTTATTGTCGTTTCAAAATGTTACTAAAGGTTGCTAATAAAACTTGTTCACTCTAATCGTCACTAGAAGCCTCAATTACTATCAATTAGGAAGTTAACTTGTCGCTAACTAACTAAATAATTTGCTATAATTACCATACAACCAACTTCATCATTGTAACTTATAATTATGAAAAATGATGTCGCTAAAGGCCCTTAATGATACCGCTCATAATAATTGTTACTAAATATCCTAAAATAATCACTTGGAAAAAATAGTACTAAAATAGAAAGAAATTTTATGGGAACAAACCTAACCCTAAGTTCGGGGTGTTACATGTAGTATCTTACAGTTTCCTCCAGAATGAAGGAACTTTCCAAAATATATAAATACTAAGATCATTTTTGTTGTTTTTGGGCAACAAAACAGTCGAGCAGAGGGGCGGTCGCGTATGCGTGGCCTCATGCTCCATAGAAAACACTAAATTAACATAAATCTAGGGGTTGTGCAGTATTAATACATAGATCTAGGGTTTATGCAATGCTGGAACATAGATCTAAGTTTTGTTTGAGTGGTGAGATAAGTGGTGGTGGGTGGTACTAGGTGGCGATTATAAGAAGAGGGGGCGGCGACAGTTGGGCTGTGGTAGTGACTAGAATGAGGGGCTAGGGCTGGTCGCCACATGAGGCATGGGTTATGATGGTGATGATGGGACTGAGTGCGGCTAATGGGGGCAGCAGGATGTGGTGGGGCTAATGGTAGTGGCATGATGGGGTCAGGCTGCTGGCGGTGACAGGATTGGCTAGAACAGGTGGCGATGGCGGGATAGGGTGGGGTAGGTGACGGCGGCTGGAAATAGTGGGGCAGATGGCAACATAGGGATTGATGGTGGTAGTTGTGGTTGTGAGTGGGGTTAATGGCGGCGACGCTAGGGCTGGGCTAGATGGCAGACAGGGGTAATGGAGGTGGTGGGGTGGGGTCGGGTTGGTGAGGGCGGTGGCTAGAGTTTGGTTTAGTTGGTCTTTAGAAGAAAATTAGGAACTTGGAAGAGAAAAAGAAACAGAAGGCATTCCAGTCAGTTCATTGCATTAATCTCTTCGAAATGCACTTCTCAAGAACTTAAGCATCACATGCTACTAATTTGGACGATTTTTTTAACGGTTGCAATACAAATTGGTACCTTAGGTGTCTCTTTATAATTTTTTAGCCTCAAGGGGCTTTGTACAACTCGAACAAACCATAAGAGTTTTCTATACAATTTTCCCTTCTTCGAATATAGGACAAAGGACTGTGGACGTGGCGGGTGGCTTTCGGTCGTGATTGGTCAGGGCTGTGGTGGTTGTTTGTGCGTTTCTCTTTTGCTCGATGAGATAAGATTATTATTCCTTTTTGGGGAGGTTTTTAGCTGCAAATTACCTTATAATTACAGGTGTACAGTCACTTTAGCAATTGATTTCAAATATCACTTTTCTTTTTCTTTTGTGATGAATTTACTTTTTGCTAGTATGTTAATTCCTTAAAAAATTATAATTATTAATTTCTTTTCAATTGTAAAAATTTTATTTTTAGAGATAATCGGGAGTTGAGCTAGAAATACCCTCAGTTACTATAGTTAGGTGTTGCAAAAGTATCGAATGTTCTAGTACGGCTTGTTTTAAGTGATGATTTTGTAAACATATAAGTTATATTGAGTAATTATAAAATTGCAATAAGTTGAAGGGAATTTTACCGCTTAAGCTTAAAGAAAAAGAAATATCTCCATGCTTTTCAATGCGACGGTTATATTTTTGACAAACAGATACATTATACTCCGGTTGCATTGCCTTTCTGATCAGATCACTTTGACAACGGATACATTATGCTCTCACAACATCATTGTTTTCCTCATTATGTCATGTAGATGATACATGTGGAGGCCGGTTCGAAGAAAATGTAATTGCTGAATTTTGAAGAAAAAGGAAAATACCATTTTTCATAAGTCATAACGACAAACAGGAGAAGGAATCAGGAGCAGAAATTGCATCACCCTTTTGAAAATTCATGCCTGTTTGCGAGTGTTTTTAGGAGAGAAAGAGAGGAAAAGGAAGAAAAGTGGCTCATTTCCTCCCTTTTCTCTAGTTTGTGAGTTTTTTTAAGGAGAGAAAAGAAGAGAAAAAGGAGGGAAGTTTTGGTCTCTTTTGTCTCTAAATCTTTCCTCCCAAAATTGGGAAGAAACGGAGAGAAAAGAAACTCTCATAAGTAATATTTTAATAATGTCCATATTACCCTTGAGATTATGATGACTCAATTTTTAATGACTTTTAAGTCCTAGAGTTTCTTACAAAAACGTATCATATCATTTATGACAAACAAATTGAAGACCAATTTGTATTTTTCTAATGACAAGTTTGTGTGTTTTTTTTTATTATAGCACTAACCGGTGAAGACTTATCACGTTATTATGGTATAAACTTTCTGTGTTGTCCTTGATGATCAATTTTTTTTCTTCGTCTACATTATGTTCTTAGTTAGGATCATACTCTAAAGTTTTTGTTTGAATTAACACATTATTATATAAGGATATGTATGTAATGTTATATCTTTTATTTTCTTTTCTTCTGAATTCACGTACAAATGAAATAAAGAGAAAGGAAAATTGTATTTCCTTCTCTTCCTTTCTCTTCTGTTCTCTTCCTTTCTCTTATAACGCTGATATATGTTTTTTTTGCCATCCACGAGTGCCTCCCTTTCTCTGCACCAGAATCAAGTAAGAGAGAGAGAGAGAGCGATGACAAACGACACAGCAATGGAGAAGCAGCAGCAGCTCTCCATCTGCTGCATATCCCACGAGTTTTTCAAATCCGCCTCCAAACACCCCGACAAAATCGCCGTCATTCAATCTCGCGGCGGCGGCGCTCAACTCGCCCGAGAATTCCGCGAACTTTACGACCACCATAACCAAAACGACGACGCCGAGAAACCGTTCGACAAATTCTTCGCAACTGACTCGCCGTCGTCTCGCCCTCCGGTGTACGAAGGTGACGAATGCTTCACGTATTCGCAAGTTCTGGCCGCGGTTGATTCGCTCAGCTCTCGTCTCCGCCGCATCCTCGACGGTGGTGGTGACCCCCAACTTATTACACCTACCTCAGGTCAGCATATGCGCTATCTCTCGCGTTGATAGTTTTGAATTGTTCGAATGAATTGTCGTTGTTAATTATGTCGTGATTGAGTTAATATTATGAATGTAGTTATTGGACTGTACAATGTGTGGGAAGCAGCAATTGATGGATTAGGATTTGGTTCGCATTTTGCAGCATTGGTTTAGAGCGCCAAGTGGTTGCTGGTCCGGTGTTAGCATGTTTATGGACCAAGTGACCAACACATAGGGAACACCAAATACGGGCTGTATTTGTTATTCTGTCCATTTCATCGATTTGTGCCCTTTGACTTTTGCGAATTCCTAGGTAGGATAGGTCTAGTACGTGTAAAAAGATTGAATTGAACTCCAATAACAATTATAGATTGAGATAATTATAGCAAATCCCTTGAGGTTAGGGGGTAATTCCACGCATGTCCTTTGACTTCAGGAAATGTCAAATAATGGTGGAATACGGACGGCCTTCACGTTTTGGTGAAAAGACGATTCCACCCTTTGTTTGTATTGAATTTATCTTTGATATGCCATCTTCCTTTTCTTTCCTTTTTTTCTTAACAGAACACCCACCCCATACTTGGTCTTCCCCATTAAAGTTCGACACACCACCAACCACCAAGCACAACCACCAATCACACACATGCACGTGCGCACGTACAGACACACACACACACACAGACACACTAATTGATTCAATTCACAACTTCACCCTCTATGCCATGAACCACGACGGCAGCCTATCACAGCCCACCATTGCTCCCATCACCATCATCGCAGCCCTCCACAAGCCGTACCACCCACCACCATAGCCCATACAAAATGCCCTACCAACCACTGCAATCCACCGCCAGTCGGCCCACTCCCCACAAAGTCACTTTGCGACACACACACACACACAGGCATACATTCCCACACATGCACGCACCCATTGTTATCGCTGCCGCCGTCCTTGGAATTGGCGATTGTGGGTAAATCGAATCAGTGTGTATGTATCTTTTGTATGTAAGTGATAAGTGTGTCTGTTGTGTGTGATATGATCCGGTCCACGGCTCCACCACAGGGTGGCGCCTCCCTCTAAAGGGCTAGCTAAGTAGGTACTTTTGAGTTTACAAGCAGGGTTTTACAAGGTCAATCACAAATCATCTCACATCCGATGTGGGATATAACAATCTCCCCTCCTTGTGCCTTCATCCTTGCTAAGACTCGATCATACATAGCCCAGAATCTTCCTCTCTAGCCGATGAGGAATATATCCGGCTCATCCTTCGTTGCCCTAACTATCCTCGTGATGTGGGATATTTCTGGGCTTGCCATCGTTTCTCTCAACCATCGGTTGGGATGATTTGTGATTGGCCTTATAAGACCCTGCTTGTGAACTCATAAGTGTCCACGTGGCTAGTCCTTTTGAGGGAAACATTGTCTTGTGGTGGGGCCGTGGACGGGGTCGTTACAGATGGTATCAGAGCCGATTCTCAAAAGCTCTGGTTAGGCTATCCAGTTGGGTTGCCGATGGTTGGGGGAAACAATGGCACGTCCGAGAGATTCTAGGCTATGTGTGATCGAGCCTTAATGAGAATGCTAGGCATAAGGAGGAGAGATTGTGATATCCCACATCGGACGTGTGATGGTTTGTGATTGGCCTTATAAGACCCCGCCCATGAATTCATACGTTCCTTCTGGGCTAGTCCTTTTATGGGCGGCATTGCCCATGTGGTGGGGCCGTGGACGGGGTCGTTACAATGTGCACACATGTGTAATTGTGGGTAAATTGAATCAGTGTGTATGCACGCGCGCGCGTGTGATTCAATCAGAGTGTGTGTATGTGCGCGTTTGTCTGATTCCGTGTGTGTGAAATAAAGCCAAGGGTGAAGGTTGAAGCTGGGGTGGGTGCATTCAAGGGTAGGAGTATAAAGGGCTATATTGGCGTTTTTAAAATATGGTATGCTGGGATAAGCGAAATGCATATAGAATTCGAACAATGTTACTCCCTCCGTCCGACATAATTCGATCACTTCTTTTTTGCACTCATAGTAAGGATTTATGTCATATATTGTGTGTTTCCCATTCTACCTTTTGGAGAGAGAAGGGGAAGAAAGTGGGTCAGGAGAAAGAAAATGAGTTAGAGGAGTGTTAAATGTGGAGAGAGAAATAGAATAAAAAAGTGTAAGAATCTGGGCCAGGAGAGAGAAAATGAGTTGGTAGAGAGTTAAATGTGGAAAGAGAAATAGAATAAAAAAAGTATGAAAAGGGTAAATATGTAAAAATACCTACAAAATCTTTCTTAATTTGGAAGTAATTAATTGTTGTGGGAAGTCCCAAAAAGGAAATATGATCAATTTATGTGGGACAGAGGGAGTATAACGGAAGGGTATATGTGTCACGGGTCTTTAAGATTCTGGTCTGACGCGTCATATTTGGAAAGTCGACTGTGTTGACTGTAATTACCCCATAACCTTAAGGGGTTTGATGTAATTATCTCTTGTAGATTAAATATGTATCCTTTGGCAAGTCAAGCTAGGGTAAAGGCAATGATTAAAGCCGATGTTTACATGCACTAAGTTTTTCCTTCGAGTTGACAGAATGTCAAAGGGGACAAATCCACATATTGTGAAAACATGGGCTGCCGAAAGTTTGAATAAAAAGAATATAGTCAAGTTGATTTCAGTCATATGTCATGGTACTTTTGGTGAAAAAGTATGAGGGTTATAGCTATATAAGCCCTTGTGTGTGGGGACACCACTCACTTCTGCCAATGTTCCTTCTTTGCACCAAAAGGGTAGTCAGTATTACCTACTGAGTAGTTTTGGTGGTTTGCATTTGAGCATCATCAATAGGGATGATATTGACTTACTGAGTAGAAATTAGGAACGTGGTCAAGGTTACACTTTATGAGGAATATAGCTCTGTTTTAAGTTTTAGTGTTTAAGCAGTAGGCACTACAAGGAACTGTTACAACTAGCATTGAAGGTAACTTGCAAATTTTTACGACTAGCATTAGGGACGAACATCACTTGATTTAGATAACTCATTGGATCACCACTTTTTAATGTCTTA
The DNA here is from genome assembly GCA_033065855.1 of Escallonia rubra. Lineage (NCBI taxonomy): Eukaryota > Viridiplantae > Streptophyta > Magnoliopsida > Escalloniales > Escalloniaceae > Escallonia > Escallonia rubra. The sequence goes on from JAVXUO010003176.1 coordinate 11,340, forward strand.
TGTAAAAAATGTTAACTTTGTCCACAAATAAGACTTTCCAGTCACAAATTGTTGTTTGTCACCAGAGTAGACGTATCTCTTCACACAATGCCTTGAATTTCTGAACAAAATCATAGGTGGCCCCAAAAAGTGGTTGTTGATGGTTTTCCAGTGCAGAAAACCTGATTTCCAGCTTGAACAGTAACAAAGCTTTGTTGCTTGTAAAAGTCAGTTGTCAGACAGCGACGAAGGCTCTCACTGCACTTCTGGCAGTAATGTTACTACTGTATAACATGGACTCGTATATACATATCAAACTCTGAAAGCAATACTCGTACTAGTATACTAACTTCAGTTCTCTCTAAGCGTGGGTTCTTTTGGGATCGGCCATTATTACAAGGTTATTTGTACAAAAGATTCCCCTTGAACCCCACCTCGAACCTTAAGCGATCGTTTGGAACTTTTATTACTGCTCATCTGTTTTGTTATTTGAGCATTATGCAACATGTTGAATTATGTGTATTTCTTTTGAACATTAACATGAGATAGTAAATTCGATGTGTTATAAGATTGGTCTATGTAGGGGGTGTTATAAGGTTGGTATGTTCTATTTAGGTTGCATACTAGTACGTAAATTGACTAGTTTTTATGCATATGCATTGTAGTTTGTATTACTGAACACCGCTTGGGTGGCTTCGCTAATCTTTATTGCTCATGTTTAATATCATCTGCTTCTGTTTTACTGTATCCAAAATGTTTGAAATCCTTACTAATTTGAGGGATTGAGTTGATATTCTTCCCTATATCTATATTAAGATGTTGTGGTCTTATTTCAAATCATTTTCAAACTGTTATTCGACTTCATATATATAATCGTTCGATTTGTATTGTTCGGTCTTTGATTGATCTTTCTGGGCTTTCAAAAGCTCACTCTCTTTGACTTCCCTTTTGTAGGTAATAACTAACAATAGGTTGCTTGGGGGTATGAATTAGAGCTGGGCGAGAGAGTCTGGCGAGAGAGTCTGATTAAAGTTGACGTATTATCTATTAGAATCGTTGTATGGGTGAGCATTACTATTTTGAAATTTTAAGACTTAAACCTGGTATTCCATTTATAACAGTCTTCTCAGAGTATGGATTGATTATTGGTTTAGCTGCTCTGATAATGGTTGTCCATTGATTGTAAGGATATTATTTTCTTTGTCTAAATGATCGAGTGAGTGACTAACGTTCCAAATTTCTGGAGTGTTACAAGTATAATTTAAGCACAATTTTCAATTCATGTCTTGCCCACCCTATTTCACAAACCTTAACACGAAATCAATGTCAAATTCATAAGAAGTAAAATATTAGTTGTATTAATGGTGTCTTCGTACATATATACGTATGATAAACTATACGTGAACAACGTTTTTATCCATTTTAACATGTCATTTATCCAATCACATAATTAGATAACAATCATTAAAAAGTTAACTCTAGGTAAATTTTGTTTATCTTTAAACATCGTATGGTAATTCATAAAAATGTGAAATCGGTCCAGTATTAATTATTTTGGAATAATTTCAGTATTATACTCTTATGAGTTTCTCTTTATGATTCGTTTCACGCTAATACAATGAAGGGTAGTTCAAACTATCAACATAACACTAAAATACTCAACTTAATTACAACCGAAATATACAGACTCTCAAACGTATGGATACATAAACGTTTGAATATAACTAATCCGGGCCTTGCCCATGTAGTAATTCATCTAAAAAAGACCGTGTTGCCCGTGTCATAATCCATACAAAATTGACCGTATTGTATCACCAGAGTTTTAGATAAAGTTGAAGATATGATTGGCTACAAAACTATTGTCAAATCTATGATGAATTTATCATGTCGTGCTGCAAACATAAAGTACAAAAGATGGGAAATGCATGAAATTTTTTTCAAAAGACTTCTGCTCGATCATAACTGTATATAAATCATAACATGTTTCCTATGTATAAGAGACGTACATAATAATGGAAGGACGGTGAAAACGAAATACACGTCATTGGATAATAGATGCAAGTTATAATGTTTCTACGTGCGTGAAGTATTTATTTAGTCATTTTTTCTTTGTTACATCAGTTAAATGTCAAGGTTTTTTTTGTTACATCAACTTAGTATCTTAAAGTATTTTAAGGTATGTTTACCCATTTAAGCGCAATCTAAATGTTAGGTTTCAAAGCACATCAATATTGAGTGGTGCAAAAAAGCAAAGCCGATCAAGTGGCTATTTAAATATATATCACAAAAAGAATGACAAAAAGTTACAGTAATTATAGAACATGATGGTCTTGACATTGGAGAAAGCACCACAATTGTTAATGAGGATACCCGAATACCGTTATTTATGGAATTTGAAGTTTGCTAAAGAATTTTGAATATCCTGTTCATTTTAGGGATCTCGTTTGTCCAACGACTTTGTTTCCATCTGAAAAATGAACAACCGGTCGTCCTCAGAGAATCAGAGTCAATGCCTTGAGTTTTGAATAGAACACATTCAATAACACAATGTTTGTGCACTAGATGAAGGCAAATGAAAAATACGATTTTGCTCAAAATCTAACTTAGAGTCAGTTTTCAGAATTCTTCGTGTGGGATAGATGCACTAGAACGGATACCAATAAAATGTGGGAATACAATTGGCTGCATGGACAGGGGCGGAGGCACGTTAGGACAAGGGGGGGCTGAAGCACCCCCTGATTTCTGGGGGGAAATTTTTTTTTTTTTTTTTTGGGAATCGCGTTGACCCTGTCCCGAGAGGCACAATCGACTCTCTCTATCTCTCTCTCTCTCTCACGGTCTCACCGGCGACCGGTCCACCCACCGGCGACAGCTCCTTCAGACAGGAGCTTCGAGCCTTCGACGACGACGACTCGTCACGACGGAGTGACGCCGTGACCGGACGACGACCGTCGACCTCCGCTGTCCCGCAGTCCCGCGACGCGCCGGCGCCGACGCCCTTGAAGAACCAGATCTGAATTCTCATCTTGGCCTTGCGTGAGTCTTCCCTCTTGCTCTTAGATGCTGATTGCTAAATGAATTGCTATCTGTTAGTGTTAGTATTTAATATGATAATATGTTACATTTATATTTTAGTTTAATATGTTAAATTTAGTGTAATATGCTAATATAATAATATATATGTACAATTATTTAATTATGTGAATTTGTGTTGAGATATTGAAATTTTATTCCAATGTGCGTGTGTGTGTTTTTTTTCAGAATGGATAAGTTTTTTAAAAAGTTAGGGAAATTGGCAGAATCCTCGCAGCCTAATCAAGATAGTATTCTACAGTCTTCAACTTTAACAGTAACTGACAAGGCTCATTTTGTGCATCGAGATGTTGATTTCGGGGGGTTCAAGTATAATTCGTGATGAGTTCAACTCTGATGAGCTTATTGCGGATCCTGGCTTGCGTCCGAATATTATGGATTATAGTCCCAATATTCGAGATAAAGTTCGACGAACATATTGGTCGAAAGGTCCTTGCCAACCTCGTAGCCACAATTTTTCATTTACACAATTCGGGAAACAATCTCGTCGATTTGTTTCTTCTTGGTTTGACCGTCATGCGAGTTGGTTGGAGTATAGTGTAGCAAAAGATGAAGCATATTATTTTATTAAAAATTTGGTAACGGACATATAATTTTTGCACCCCCTGAAAAATATTCCTGGCTCAGCCGCCCCTGTGCATGGATTTTGTGCATACCACATCTGGTAAGCTTTAAAACCTTAGAATGTTGCTTAGTATTGTTAGGATGAGAATAGTAAATGGAGTAGTTTACAAGAATTATAGACGAGCATGCTACCGCAGTGGCCTCCTTGATGATTATAGCGGGTGGCATGATGCTCATTGACACTGCAAGGCTTCAAAGGGGTGGGAATTAAGAGACTTATTTGCGACTATGCTATTGTTCTATGAGATAGCATAACCACAAGAAATATGAAACATGCGTTGGAAAGATTTATCAGACAACGTTGAGTACACCAACGTTGCGTTTGCAACTGCCCAAACACAAGACTATTAGATGAGCAGAGAAAAACTTTTGCACTTTATGAGATTGAATTGCTTTTAAACCATAGTGGAAGGTCTCTCCGCCTAAAAAAAAAAAAAAGTCCCACTTCTAGAAGCAAAACCCACATTGATTGCTCAATGTAGTAATAGATTATTACATGAAGAATTATCATATCATCGTGAGGCCCTTTAAGAAGAGCAAGAAGGTTTTCGAACCTCAATACTAAAAAAGGTGATGTATATGATTACAGGTTGGCTCAGTGACCAGAAAAACGTTAGTGTATCAGACTATCATTGGTAAGCTTAGATCACAAGGGCATATTGGTTAGCCACAGCGTCATCTGGTATCGCAGCCCTGCTATTACCTGGAGGCCGTATGCGAGACTCAATGTCAAAAAGTACCATTAAATCCTATTGAGTATAATTGCTATGATATGAAGCAAGGGACGATGTTAGCCGAACTTATACCTAAAGGACTTTTAGTCATTTGGAATGGAGCAACAATGGGCCATCGTCATACTTTTTGATAGAATGTTAGGAGGCATTCCACAAAAGTGGCTTCGGACGTAGAATCTAAACCATGCGAAGGGATATAAGTCATACTTGTAGGTGAATTCTGTCAAATATTACCTTTTGTTCCAAATAAAGGAAGGGAGGACATTGTAATGACTTCAATTAATAAGTCACCTTTGCCAGACAGTTATCGGGCGTTTTTACTATCATAGGATTAATACTATGCGACTTGACCAGGATACTTCTACCTTGGGCTTTTGTAAGTGGATATTGGATCTTGGAGATGACAATATGCTGATAGTTGATCTTGGCGGTGAAACGGATCCGTGTTGCATAAAACTACAGCCGAAACTTCTTATTAAGCCAGGCGAAAATCCGATACGAAAAATTGTCGATGTGACCTATCCAAATCTCATAACAAGGAACGAAGATAGAAAGTGGGAGGAATGGGCAGAACGGCTATGTAACATGACAACATTGAGACCAAAGGATGAAGAAGTTGAGAAGATTAACTCTTGCATTCTTTCTGACTGACTGAGTGAGGTTACTGGCTATAAGAACGACACAACTTGATAAGCTTACACAACTCTTAAAGATCATGAATTTTTATATCCCATCAAGTTTTTGAATTCTTTGAAGCTCAGAGGTATTCCTAATCATGATCTTGATCGTAAGACTAGAGCTCTTGTAATGCCAATGAGAAATATCAATCCAAGTAAAGGGTTGTGTAATGGAACGAGATTAATTGTTACTCAACTAGAACAATGAGAATTGCTATATCCCATCGAGTTTCTGAATTTTTTGAAGCTCTAAGATATTCTTAATCAGGATCTTGATCTTAAGATCATAGCTCCTATTATGGTCATGAGAAATATCAATCCAAGTAGAGCCTTGTGCAATGGAACATGGTTTCTTAATGGAACGATATTGATTGTTACTCAACTGGAAAAATGGGTCATCGAAGGAAGGATGATTTCTGGAGAAAGAATTGGCGAGAAGGTTTTCATTCCAAGCATAATTAGTGGGAGAGTCACTCCACGCTGTATGACTCAAGTTTATCTTAATTAAATAAAATCAACCCCTTGACAAAAACAAAAACAAAAAAAAAGAAGCTAAGCAAAATTCCAATGTAATAGCGCAGAACAACGACATGGACATGAAACCGCAAGTGCTAAGTGCTCTGTCTCTCTGTCTCTAGCCTAATGAAGTCCATACTTGCAATAGGCTAGTTATGATAACCAGTTATGAACCACGAAGGAAGAACTAGTAGCAAAAATTAACATTGATTAAGACACTAACCAAATTTGAATGCAGCTAGAAAGAGTAAACCGATTGGGGGTGGTTGAATCTTCAAGTAAGTGGCGTGAAGGCATGGCATAATCCATTCATTTTCTGGGGTCAAGAATTCAATCAGAATGCACTATATATAGTAAAATTCAAATCAGGCTTGGAACATCCCATCCCATCTATGGTAATCTTGAATTGATCAGGCTAATCGCGGGAGGGTTTCAGTTAGTTAAGTTTTTGTTGGCACGTGTTCTGGCATGTACATGCAAGTTACCATATCACTGGTATTGCGAGAACTCTGGTTCTTTTCTTGATAGACTGATGGTAATCTGACTCAATTCTGAAGTACATCACCATGACAGATCAAATTTGGAACCAAAAAACTTCATGACGCTGTGTATAGCTAGAAAGATCACCAGAGAGCAAAAAACAAGTTCTTATTTTAATTATTAAACCTAGTGTAAACAAATTTACCACCGCAAGCTTGTTACAAAGTCATAAATCGTTCATCAGAGAGAAAAATACAAAAAAATAACTCACAGCCGTCTTCACTATGTAGGGGATGGATCTACACTTTCTCAAAAAACTGGAACTTCAAGAGTGTCTTTGATGAACGCCTTCCTCCGTTTCCTCCTCCCCTGATCAAGATCCGGCTTGCTGGCGAAGCATGACCTGTCGAAGGCGTCCCTCCTTTTGCGGGATACTTTGCCGTTTCGTATGACGAGTGTGAAAGGGAGAAGAGCAGGCTGCTTCACTTCCTGGTCAGAGGGCCTCTCTTTCTCCAATGGTTTTTCTTTGTCAGAACCGGCACACAGGTCATCGAAGAATGTAGCAACTCGACTCTTCAACTTGGCTTCTATCTCCTCGCGCGAGATGTTCTTCTTCTTGCCATTACTGCCACAAACGAAAAGCTCATAGAGGATGGAATCGAGGCGTTGATTCAGTATCCTTTCTTTCTCCTCTGGGCTCGTGAACAACACATTCGATGATGACGAAAAGCAAGTCGACATCTTCTTCTTCCCTTCTCTTCTTGTTGCTGGTCTGCTTTTTCTTCAATTCAAAACTCTGGGGAGGACTCTGGAACTTCACTGAGAAGATTTGGGTCGGAATTAGCATGTGGGTGCCCTAGGCAGGCTTATATAGATATGTTGCATGGCTTTGCTTGCAAGCGTAGGGTTCAAGCAATGGCTAATGACAAATTCCAAAACGGATTTGGGCTAATGGCCTCTAGCAGCTTCGGTTGGATGTGGTGATTAAGTTGAACTTTATATATTTTGCAAAAGTTGTTTTCAATTCCGTCGTTTTATCGAGCGAGAGAGAGATTATTCCTGCATTCAACCTATTTTATAATATACCATAAACTCCATCAAAGGACTTTTCCTCCCATTTATATTTAGCTATAAATGACCGTTAATTAGCGACCATGAAAACACCTTCATGGACAAATTTTAGTGGCTCGTTTGAGCTTTAATACATGTTTGTCACTAACTATAGTTAATGACCATTAAGTGTCGACGTATTGGAGGTTTGTTGTAACCTCTTGCCACAGACTAGGTTGCATGCTAAAGTTTTTCCCCTTTATAGTATCAATCTTCATTTTCTAATGTCAATCTTTTTGCAGCACTTGAAAACCCATAACGATAATGTATTTGACAACAACTGCGGGATGGTCTAATACATTTATTTTCAGAGAAAAGAATTAGTGTGCCGGTATATATTCCTTGCAAATTAGGTGCTAGCTTTGCCTTGTTCAACATAGTGTTCCCGGCCTTTTTCATGGATAATTAGTATTGTTGCTGCTAAAAATATGCTCCGAAACTCTAGTTGAAAACGATGACCTGCAAGACAGTAAACGAGTGACCGCTAGGTGGGATTCCCGATAGATAACTCTCCGACACTTAAGTCATGAAAGACTGTGTGTGTAGTTGTTTGTGTACATATGGGTAGTCCCCTTTATATAGATGTAAGTAGAAGACCCCTAGTAAAACTGGGTCGTGGGCCAGATCTATTATGATCGCGTTAGGATTCTTAAGGATCGCGTCACGATATTTGAGAACTCTTTTAAAATCCTAATTCTTAATAAATTAATTATCACTCTCGTAATTTGACCCAGTTTGACTGGGAATTACCTGGTGTCCCCCAATTATTGAGAGTAATATCAAGTACTTATTTTCTTATTGTATCTTTTCATTTGAATTTTTATAAAGTGGTAGGATAAATAAATTTTGATACATGTAAACGTTCAATTGAACTCATATGCTAATCATAGATTAGTTAAGTGTCGTCAGACAATGAGTTCGTCAACGCTTAGGATGTGCTAGATATATTGTAAGAATTGCAAGAAGTCAAAAAAATTACTAAGAAAGCAATTCTACACCTTCTAAAAGATCCTTCCTAATTAATATACCTTATATTAGGCCTTAATTTTGCCTGTTATCACCTCAAAAATATTTAAAATAATAAAAATAAAAACTCACAAAGGTAAAATACGAAAGTCATTCCCGACAAGCTAAATCAATACTATGATTTATTATTAAGAAATTCGTAGGTATAATTGGCCCAAACTTTGTTAATATTATAAAATTAGGAAACTAATTCTACACCTTCCAAAACCCTACATGACTGATATCCTTACATATTAGGCTTTTATTTTCACTGTTAATGTCTCAATAGCACTTACAAAAATAAAATAAAATCTCGTTAATGTAAACTACGAAAATCATGTATGGAAGTTGGAGATTACTACTTTATAAATGCAAAGTTTTCTTTTACCAAAGCAATATATGAATGAAAATGACTTAATTCTTAAAAATACTCAAAACTATCAAAATTGCAGTTTAGTTAAGAAATCGATTTTAATTGAACAAGCTCAAAGTTCAAAATACAAACCACATATACCTATAAATGCAATGAAAAGAGGAATAAAACCGAATTTGACTTAATTCTTAAAATATTTTGAAATGTTGAAGTAGCAGTTTACTTTCACACCATTGATGTCATAGTATACATTTCAGAAGGACACACACACAAAGCACGCACTCCCTCCCCCCCTCTCTCTCTCTCTCTCTCTCACACACACACACACACACACACACACAGATTAGCCTTTTCGATATGAGTAGGTGTATTATTGTCATATAGATAATCTGCGCTAAAAATTATTGTGACAAATATATATGCTAATTACATGCACAACGAAATTAATAGTCTAATTTGTACTACTAAGATTGTCAAGGTCATGCTAGGTAAAAACGAAAAAGATCTTTAGAGTATAGTAGCAAGAGAGCTTTAGAGTACATTGTAAACTATTTATAACACAAAAAGAAGAGCTTTCCACTTCATACATATTGTTGATGCCGTGTTGTTTATCCAAATGAGCTGCAGGTGGTGTCTCCATTCTGGTCAACTAAATACAATATGTTATTATACACTTGAAAATGGCGGCACCTACAAGCCCATCTCCTAGTTCCAGGGATGTAGAATAGGGCGTAGAAGGCCTTCTAGGTCCCTAAATACACCTAGACGGGATGAATATGTGTTTACAGAGATCTATGAAGAAATTCAAAGCTAACAAGATAATCACAATTAAAAGACTACACAGAAATTTAAACCGGTTCCGCCCAACCAGCTTACTTTGAATCACCGAGCACTCCACATAGGGGAGACTTACTTGAGGCTTACACTATTTAGGCTAGCTTCAGATGCTAGCTCAAACCTCAATACAGCTCAAAACCCTTCCTAGGTTTACAAATGAGTACAATCTTGGAAAAGATTACAGTTAAAACTATTACAAAGCTTACACTCCTTGATGAGCACATGAAACAGTAAAGTACATGTGAGCTATGTTTTCTTAAGTGGGAAGATTTTAATCTCAAAGTAACTTAACCAAGAAATTTTCTCAACAACCTTTCTAAAAAAATTTCTCACTTAGAAGTTTATGAATGAAGTTGTTGTGCAATAGGAGAAAAGAAAAGCATAGAGAGCTTAGAGAGATATTTCAGAAAAGTTGAAAAGTTAAGGTACAAATGCTTCAAGTGCCTCTTTAATAAGCAAAGAAATAAAATCGTTGAAAAACGTTGAAGGGACAGATCCAACTAAAGAATCAGTTGGTCAGCAACTAATTCAGCCAACTGATATTTGTCTAGAAAAATGGTATAGAAAGACTGCACTAAACGGTTGACTAGGTTGAGAATTTAGTTGTCATCAATTAGCTGATTTTCATTTTTCGTAAAACCATTTTGTCAAATCTCATGAATCAGTTGACTGAATAAAGAATTCGGTTGACTGAATCCCTAAGGAGAAAACATGTCACAGTTACTGCACAATTTAATTGACAGAATCACAAATCAGTTTACTAAAAACATTTCCAAGAATCATCCGAGCACTGAAGGAATATCAGATTAGTTCTGAATTCAGTCAAATGTAAAAGGAATTTGGTCACTGTTTTTGCCGTTGAAAATATTTTATAAAAGATGGATGATAACACATTGTTGATTAGCTCATTTTTTATTTCCAGATGATCTTTATGAAGTCTTAGCTCAAAAGGTTTACAAAAAATAGAGGTAGAGCTAGTCCAAAGAAGTGCCTCTCAAAGGACCAGATGGTGTGCTCTTTAACCAGAAGGTGGAGTATGAATGGTTGCCACTAAGATGTACATATTGCAAAACTTATGGTCATCAGCTGGCAACATGTTACAAAAATCCACAACAAAAACAAATATGGAAACAAAAGGAAATATCATATGTTGGAGCGAGACAAGATCAAATTATACAATCTCCAGGAAATAGTAGAAGACTAGAAAATAGTCATGTGAGACCTGGGAATCAGTATCCTATACTGAATGTGAAAGATGGTATGTGAAAAGATCCCAGCTGAGAAAAATCTAGAAATAGCACAGGAAGACGAAAGGTATAGACACCTGCTAATGTCAGCACTAGGAATAATTTCTCAACATTGGAAGAGGAAGAAAGTATGATAGCAATGGATAATGATAAAGAGCCTCATGTGTGTACCAGTCCAGAGAGAATGAGGATACTCTAAAAATTCAGTTGATAAAGAATATTAGCTTCAGAGAGAAAAGCATAAGCACAACATGACTACTATAGCTAATTGGAATATCACGTGTCTTAATGATCCTGTGAGACAGAGGGATGTTAAGCAAGCAATGAAAAACCATAAGGTGGAGTTGATGGGGTTCGTGGAACAAGCGTTCGGGAAGAAAATATTCCAAAAATTACACGGACATAGAAGGAAGAATTGCTGATTGACTACAGTTTGGATAATAAACGAGTCTCCATGTTATGGATAGGATGGAATAGAAGTAAAGTGCAGATGGAAATGGTGAGTAAATCTAGCCAGCAAATCACTGGAAATATGAAGATACAGAGTCTTAGCATATCTTTCTATGTCACCTTTGTATGTGCAGATAATAAAGTAGAGAAAAGAAGATTCATGTGGCAACACCTAGCACAGAATGCTATCCTAATAGGGAATCATCCTTGTCTTGTAACTGGGGATTTTAATGTGGTGAGGAATGGACAGGAAAAGCAAGGTGGCAGTGGGATTAATAAAAGAGACATAGAGGAGTTGAATCAATATTTGTTTGACACACACCTTGAAGATCTGCCCACCTTGGGGATGTTTTACACTTGATGCAATAATAGAGAAGATGATCTTATTATGTGCAAGTTAGACAAAGCCATGCAAAATGAAGACTGGATAGAAACATAACCTAATACCAAAGTTGAAGCCATAGCACCTAGAATATCAGATAATGATCAATGTCATGCAAGAGGCATATCAAGGTAAAAGTCCCTTTAAATTCATTTTTTTGATGAATCACAGCCAATTTGAGGAGGTCTTAAAAAGCAAATGGCAAGAGAGGATAGCAAGGGATGCTTATAAGCCGTTGAGAACCAAATTAAAGGAGTTGAAACCCCTATTGAAGAAATTTAATAAGGAACATTATAGCAATATCTCAGCTAGAGTAAGTGAGAAACTGAAGGAGCTACAACTAATACAAGCTAAGATACTGCAGCATCAAGATTCAGCTATGGCTCCGTAGGAAAAAAAAAAGATTCATAGTCAGTACTATCACTTGGTGCAGAGCATGCCTTTTATTATCAGAAAGCAATGATCAAACATGTGAAGCTTGGAGATTACAATATATCTTATTTTCATAATAGGGCCACTAACAAGATCAATGCCATACTTAATGGAGATGGACAGCTATTGTCTGGAGCAAAAGAGGTGATGGAAGTGGCTATAAAGCAATGTTCTGAATTCTTAGGTAGCCCTATGCCCTTACAACCTCAAACAAGAACAAGCTTACAAGAAATAATCACTGTGTCCCATATATAAAGTCCTCCTTGAGGTTATGCTTATTTAAAAAAGACAAATGCTCTTTTACATTTTGTTGAGGCCAGAAAAGAAAGAACGATAGGAAAGATAATGGTCCATGCACCTTTTGAGCTTGTCATATTACGATATGATATGTTCACCCCTCTATAGCTTGTTTGGTAACCTTTTAATTTCTAACTTTCGGAACTCTTGTGTTCATCTCTCAGTGGCCTGATGAGGACCCCACTAATCCTCCTAACTTACCTAGCATCCCACATTTGGTATGATAGTTTGATATTTCTGCCACCAGTTCAGCAATATTATGAGAAGCCTTATGACTTTATCTTGTGTAATACCCCGAACCCTAATATTCATACACAACATTTAGGGTCGATATACGTGACCAAATTTTATTGGCAACCATTAGCGATAAATTAGTAAAACGAGGTTAGTTAAAATTTTAAACTTAAATTGGGGATCTTCAATAAGTGAAAAAAAAATCACATATCTGATTCTTTTTTTTTTAGTCAAGCCTCTATTTATGGAAACAAATCAAGAGGGAACAAAGTAGGGGAATTAGTGAGAAATTTAAGTCTTACCTTAAATTTATTTTTGGTTACAGTAGAGAAGGAGAATATTACCCATTCGGTCACAGCCAAAAGAAGAAAGAAAGAGACGAAGAGAGAGGGGGAGAGAGATATATACAAAAAAGAAGAAGAAGAAAAGGGGGGAGTCTCAACAGGAAGGAAAGAAAGAAAAAGAAAGAGAGAAAGGGGATTGAACGACGGAAACTTGGTGCAAGAATTCGACGAGCTTGGTTCCGACTTTCAGTAAGTTTCGATCCCATTTTCATTGTTTCAATTTCATGTTTTAGTGTATAGTGTGGTAGTGTAAAACTACGGTGTATCATGCTGAAAGGAGGGGGGAAATGGCTGTGAATGTGTTTTGTGTACGTGAGTTAATCAGTGAGAAACGGAAGAGGAAGGGTGCAACATGTGCGTATGTTGTGTGTGGGGATTCTATGTATCAGAGTGTATTAAGTTGTGTTTGTGGTGGTTGTGAGATGAAAATGGGGGGCCATTATGGTTGTGCAGGGTGTGAGAATTTTATGTGTGTTTGTGTATGTAATGAGGGAAGAGAAGATGGAAGAGTGTGTGTTGGTGTGGGTTTGTGTGTTTGAGTATGTGTAAGGAGAGGGTAGACGCTGCCATGAAGGATTTTTGTGAGAGGGGTTCTGGGCTTGAACAGAAGGTGGAAGGAAGAAGAAGATGGCTAGACGGTTAATGGGTCTATGCACTGACTGTGAGATATTGTGCGATTGTCGTAAATTGCTGAAACTTTTAAGGTAATATTAGAATTGCTGGTAAAATTTTAGATTTTTCTGGAATCGTTTAGAACTTAAATATTTACTGCAAATTCAGTTTTTCTAAAAATTTGTTTTTAAGTCTTTAGAATTTATATTGAAAAATTAGAGAAATGTTTTTATAGTATAAAGAAGTCTCAATTTAAGTTTCACAAATTTCAAAGTTGATTTGGTACATTTATCCATATCGTATTTGATTTAGCAAAACGAATGATTTTAAAATGGTTTCAAGGCTTTTTAAATTCTCATTTTAATTTCTTTATTTCTATTATATATTTTAAAGCTATTATACAAATTAAGGAACTTTCATTTGAGCTAAAAACATTAATGGCTATTTTTGGGCTTTTTTATATTTAAAGAAATTATTTTAATTTAAAATAATTCAAAATATGCATATTTTAACTTTTTAGAATGTTCTAAGCTATAAAAGTATTTTATAAGGATTTATTATGAATTTTGATGTATCTTCTTGCCTTAAAGAGTATGCGGAGTTTTCGGTTAGGTTTGGCCGTACGTGGGACCCGTTCCAATTTAGATTGTGTTGAGAGTGTCAGGGTGAGCAACGTTTAAGAAATTAGCATTGGATTCATAGTTTATGAGGCTAGGTTTTATTCTGATAAATAATTTGTCAATTTAGGTTAAATCAAAGGATTTGAACAAGGTTGCTTAGCAGCACGCATAGCTTGGGTCGAGATAAGGGATTCTATCTGAAACCAAATTTATCGGGTATTTAACCTCTTGTGTTTTACTCTGATTTGTTATCAAATTTCAATGAACTTCAATTTATGTCTGTCATGAAAATGTTTTTGAAATTGCCCACGAAGCCCTAACTTGAACCTTAAAGCGATCGTTTGAAATCCTTTTAATGCTTATCTGTTTTGTTGATTCAATCATTCTACAACATACTGAATTTGTTTATTTATTTTGAATATTGACATGAGTTAGTAAATCTGAGGAGTTATAAGGATGGTTTGTACTGTTGGCAATATAAGGATGGTCTGTTCGGTTTGGGTTATACTAGTACCTAAATGCACTAGTTAGTGCACATATGCATATGTAGAGTGTATATGAGCACTGCTGTGGTGGTTTTGCTAATCTGTACTGCTCATGTTCAGTGTTATCTATTTTTATTATTTATTGTATCAGAATTTATTTTTATTTTATTTTTTGGAAATGCCTATTAATTTGAGAGATTGAGTTGATACTTTTCCCTATATCTGTATCGACATGATATGATTTTATTTAAAATCCTTTTTCAAAGTATCATGTGGTTTCAATTGTAAAATCGTTGGATTCTACTTTTTTTATTCTTGATCGATCTCATTAGGCTATCAAAAACTCACTCTCCTTCAACTTCCCTTGTGCAGGTAATAACCAGCACTAGACTGCCTGAGTATAGATTAGAGCCGAGTCAGAGAATTTAAATTTAAATTTAAGTTTTAGCATTGATCATTAGAACTCCTGCTTGGGAAAATTTCTCTAGCTTATTATTTAGATTAAAATTTAGTTTACCAATATTGATTGTACACTGAGTGTAATATATTAATTGATAGTTTAGTTGTTCTGATAGATTTGTGGTATTATTTTGGTTGAGTTTGAGAATATTATTGTCTTAGTGGAACTGATCGAGTGAGTGTCTAACGTTCTGAATTTTCGGGACGTTACACTACAATCATTGAGCACTTCACGATATCAATTCATTGATTTACAAAGAGTTAATATGATTACCAGCACTTAAATTAATTATCTGTAATAATTCAAAAAGTTGTTGTAGCTCACAAGTTCGGATCCAAATTTCTGTATACTCTTATGAATAGATAAACAAACTTATTAGAACTTAAGAATGACTATTATTAGAACTTAAGAATGACTATAATCACCTAAATATACTATAGAATTAGAACTCAATCAAAATCTACAAAGCAAAGATAAAGCAAGCAAATATAGGAAGTTTCCATAGGCAAATGTCTCCCAATCCATCACAATATATATGACTGTAATAGTAATCACCATAATATAATTGTTTAGCCTTAATCATTTGCGCGCAAAGCTCTTGTAAAACGCTATCAATTATTAATGATAAGTACATATGATTATTAAATGTACAATGTATGCATACCTATAAATTATTCATTCTTCAAAATCTTCAAAACACATCAAATCGGATGGTCAAAAAAGCGTCGAATACAATACATCAAATATCCATTTAAATATATCAAATATGGCATTGTATTTGAAAAAGCAACGAATGCAATTCTTTGCAAATTTTTTTTAGAACCCTATGACATGCTTATGATAAATTCAAATAGGTATTAGCTGTACAATGTATCCGTACTTCTGAATCAGTTATCTTGGAAAGTCTTTAAAAACATATCAAAACAGATTGTCAAAAATGTCAAACATGACGACCACGAAGCAAAGAAATTAAAACACATATATTACCACTATATCACTATATTGTCTCCTTCTAGAGTAAGTTCTATACTTTAAAAGGGTGGTTATTTGAAAAAATAAAGTTGTACGTGCTTTCATTTCTATTTCAAGGTCTATTTTCATGGCATGCTTTTTAGTAGGTTATATATTTAAGTCTACAAAATAATTTACTACTTTCTTTTTCAATTTTCCATTTCCAACACGGAGGACTGTAATTGATCTCTTACTTAATCTATTGTAATAGTTTATCAAAAATCGATAAAGCAGAAACGTTAATCAATGATGTGTTCTATAAAATGAAAATTTAAAAGGATTTCTCACACTTATATGGATAGAGTATTTGTAAAATGTTTATTTAACTGTCAGTAAGTAAATGAATAAAAAAAAGTTTATTGTTTGATTTATTAAAACTTTGCTTCTTAAGTTATCTTTTTCGTACAAAAAATAAAATAAAACTTACAATACTGTAAAATTAAGTAAATATTCTCATGTGATATGAAACAATTGAGCACATTTCATACTTCACTTTGTGAATGCTTTATTTTAGACTTTTAAATCTTAATTTTTAGGGCACACCAACGGTATTGTTATTCGTCATTCTGACTCTACGAAATAAATTTTGCTATTACAATATTATCTTCAGTGTGATTTTAAGCATAATTTTTCATACTCATGTCTTGCCCACCCAATTCCACAAATATTAATACATCAATGAAAAATGTATAAGAAACAAAAAAAAATCGATTCTATTTTTTTTTTCTTTATACATCTATAAGTATGATAAGATAGACGTGAAAATAGTTTTTATCCATTTGACTTATCTTTTACTCAATCACATAGTAGAATAAAAATTACCAAAAATGTAGTCGTATAGCAATTCTTTAATCTTATCTTTAACAATCGATGGTAATTCAAAAAGATATAGTGTAATACCCCAAAACTTGATGCTGATTTTATGGTAAAAACCCTAACTGATTATTCATTGGGCCTTTAACGATGAATTGGTGAGCATTAATTTATGATCTTTAGCGACATATATTTTTTAGAAACCATAAGTTGTAATTTTGATGATAGCAGTTATAAGTTATATTAATTGGAGTCTTTAGTGACAATTAGTGTGAGCAATATTTTTGTTAACTTTAGCGACATTTTTAACCGAAAGTGGTAGATTAGTGGGGCTGGTTGCAATAGACAATTATTGAAAGTGAAAGGGGGTTAGTCGAAAAGTTTAATTAAATTGGGGTTTATTCCTAATCTATATTTTTTTTTTTTGGTCAACCCTTTTATTTTTGGAAAGTCAAAAGAGAGAGAACAGGGGGAAAGGAAGCCGAAAAAAATTGGGCCTTATGTTTATATCTGATTATCAGTTACAAAAGTCAGAAGTAGAGTAAGAGAGAGAAAGAAAGAAAGGGGGGCTGAACGAAGCTCTGTGTCGGAATTCGGCGAAGATTCCAGTAAGGCTTCTACCCTTCTTTTTTAGGAATTAATCTGTGTGTAAGGGTTTGTATTTTTGTTGTGGTAAGAGATTTTATCTGAAACCTAATTTATCATATTTAACTTCATATGTTTTATTCTGATTTGTTATCGAACTTCATTGAACTCCGATTTTATGATTATTATTATTATTATTATTACAAAAATGTTTTGGAACTGCCTATGGAACCCTATCTTGAACCTTAAAGCGGTCGTTTAAAATCCTTCTAATGCTCATCTGTTTTATTGATTCAATCATCATACAACATTTTATATTGTGTTTATTTTTTCTAAACATTGACATGAGATAGTAAATCTAAGGCATTATAAGGATGGTATGTATTGTTGGTGTTATAAGAATGGTCTGTTCGGTTTAGGTTGAAACTAATACCTAAATTGACTAGTTAGTATACATATGCATATATAGAGTGTATCTGAGCACTGCCGGGGTGGCTTTGCTATTTACTACTACTCGTGTTCAATGTCATCTGTTTCTATTTTATTGTATCCGAAATGTTTTGAAATGTCTACTGAATTGCAAGATTGAGTTGATACTATTCCCTATATTTATATCGAGATGCTATGATTTTATTTTGAATCATTTTTCGAGTTGTCATGTGACTTCAAATGTAAAATCGTTCGATTCACCCTGTTTTGAATCCTTGCTTGACATTACTAGGCTTTTAAAAGATCACTCTCGTTGGACTTCCTTTCTGCAGGTAGTGATCAGGAATAGGTTGCTTGAGTATGGATTAGAGCCGAGCGGGAAAAACTGATTTAAGTTTTAGTAATGCTCATTAGAACCCCTGCGTGGATAAACACCGTTTAACTTGCTCTATAGAGAGCTTAAGTCTATCATCATATGTATTAACGTATTTGAGGGATTGTATTGGTTAGAAGCTCTGCTATGAGTTTTGAACATTGGTTATTTGAAATGAGATTTATATGCCGTTAAGTAGTGACTGTTCTAACGCTCCAAGAGTTCAGGGTGTTAAAGCTCCAAATTTTTTAGGGTGTTACATATAAACGTGGAATCAACTTTGTATTTAGTATTTTGGAACAATTGCGGTATCGCATACTTTTATGTGAGTTTCTTTTGCTTATGACATTACTTACATATCAAAAGCATAATGGTGAAATATTACGTGAAATGCGTGAAGCATAATTAAAAATCATCGGCAGAACAACTAAAGACCCAACCTTAACTCTACAAATATATTAACTCAAACATTTCTGTACATAAGCCATTAGATATAACCGATCCGGGCCTAATCAGGGTTAGTGAACTAGTAATACATAATAACGAAAATTTTCAGCTTATCCATAGTACTTAGACAATTTTTTATTTTTATTTTTTTGGGTCAAATGTCCCTTTATTTCATTGAAGCTCATAGCATGTACATATATCCTTTCAATTTACAAAACATATCTGCTACTTTTCAGGTAGTACATCAACTATCTAACTATCTGCATGAAAATTCCATTATGTATCCCCCAAGCACTGCACAATGATTTATTCCTCTCTGTTGTTGGTATTTTGCTCCAGCTACATACTCTATATTTGACCCATTGTTGTATGGCACTAGCACATCCTTGAGGTGTAGCAGCTTGTTTTTGTTCAAAAATTCTTGTGTTTCTCTCCATCCAGATTCCATAGACTGTAACAGCAAGTGATAGCTTGAGGAGTTTAGCCCTGAAGCTCTTCCCTCTAAAGTTTAATGTTGCAAATTGCAGGCATAATACGAAATTTTTTGAGCCAGCCATAAAACGAAAGAACATGTAAGGAGTATTAGTTTGCTTCCAAACAATCTGACATACCTTTGGAGCAGGCTTCCATAGAAACTGCCAAGCAGAATTGACAGTAAAGATTCCAGTAGGTGTGAGCTGCCATTAAGACAATCAGGCAATTAAGAATTGGGAGGTGCAACAGTGGTGTTCGACAATTTTCTCCATTGCTCGAGAGACAGGCAGGGGCCAATTCCAATTGTTGTTAGTGGGGGGTTACTTCTAGCATCATAAATTACTCGTGTACCAATTTTATGCACAAACTCCTAACCCCCAGAAGTTTGCCCAGCTGATTCAAAACACTGCATTCGCATATCATAGATGACACTTTTGTCCTTGCATTAGATGATTAACGCTATACTTGTCAAACTATCTCGTTTGGAAGCTTATGTAGAACAACATTCTATCCTCCAATAAAATTTGGTTCAAATCCGACCTAACATGTTGTTTTTGGCATCGCAGAAAAGTTCCTTTTAGGTATTTCATCAAGTTGATTTGCTTCCATGATTCCTATCTTGTTATCGAGATGCTCTCAACTGAGGTAGTCCTTCACGTTGGAGTATTGGCAACTGCGATTTTCCATTCTCTTGGAATTATTATGAGTGTGAATACCAAATTAGTAGTCTGTCTTTAATTGGAGTGGCTAATTTCTTGCCGGAGTTTGCTCGTGACGAGAGTATCGTGTTGGATGAAAGGATATTAAAATCTTGACTCCTTATTGTCTGTGAATTCCTCCATCTCTTTAAATCACGTCATATTTACCACTGTACCATTTCTTGTGTTCTACTTTGTTGACCGGTGATCTTGATTCCTTTGGTATAGAAAAAGGTATTTTACCAATTGGCTGAGAATTATACAATGTTTTCGAAAGGCTGAAAACAGAACATATACCACCTCCAGAACCAAACTCTCAGTAATCAGGATTACAGAAAGCATCTGAATAATGAGTTCTCTATGCAACTCACAGCAATATTGATAACATATGATGAACCAATTCTATTCTATCTTTGGTCTTGATATCGTGAACCAATTCACACTTGTCTAAGGAAACGAAAACAGCAGGAAAAAGAAGAAACGATGGTATATTGGGTCGATGCATCTCATCTTTGCTCTTGTCCAACACTGGGTTTGGCCACGCGACGAGCGGCTTTCGCACAGTTCCACGCACACTCCCATTTGCATTCCGCAGGCGTGAATATCTTCATCTCCATGCACTCGAAATAGCATTGCGACATGCACGCTGAGTACGCGTTGTTGCCATCTTCGGCTTGAGTCAACGCCAATAGAAGGCACAAAACCACCGCCATCATCGCCACCTTGTTGTGTTTCGCCATGTTTCAGCAATGGCGATAATCAACAAGAAGGGATCAATGAATTCCCACGTACAAGACTAGTCAATTTATAAGGGTTTTGACTTAAGACTTTGATCAAGACTATTTTGGACGGTAGAGAGGATGCCTAGCCATTGGACTATGCATGGTCTTTGGTATCTGCCTTTAGACAAAGACTAAAACATGATAAACACCGGATAAAAATGGATGATTATGCAATAGCTGTCGACAATAAAAAATTTTGGTGAGGAATGCGGCCTGCATGGTCTAATTACCTTGTCAAAGTTATCATTAAATACAAAATTTCTACAAATTTCCTTGGGAGACTCGCTTGGTTGTTGTCATCGTCAAAAGCATCCACTTTTCCAATGGTAGTTTAGCTTGAAATTCACAATTTAAGTGGAGTCATTTAAATATGAAAGCTCGATTTCTTGAACATTCTGATTTTCAAAAATAATTTTCATATATTCGTGTTCATGATAGTGAATTTCACGCTAAATTTAGTATAAAAAGAAAAAAGTGAAAGACTGCTGTTCAAGCAACTAAACAACCAAACATAACCCTTACCTTGTGTAGGCATTTTTTGTTGGCATTGGAGGCAATAACTTTTGACTCTATCGCAATAATGGGGAAAGTCGCCTAACTGGAACATTCAAGGTGCTAAAGTTGCTAGAGACTCATTTGCTGCCAAATTCCTCTTCGGACGAAGGTCTCAATGTTCCTATGATCCTTGGTATAAATTTAGTGTCGATATGTTTTTGACGGTTGAAATCTAAATTACTTTATTATGTTCTACCTATTTTTGAAGGTTTATGCCTTTTAGTTAATTATTATCATCAACATATTGGTGGCTTATATAAGCTTCTTCCTAGTGAATTGGAAAGAACCCTTTTCGACGTTCAGAAAAAAGTGTTTTTTTAATTGCCCTCTTCCGTTGATCTCCTTCTTTTACCTTCGTCAATGGCCACTCTTTGGCCTCTATGGCACGCAGGGCAGCCAATAGCATCATGCACATAGCCAGCGAGGTCACCACAACCTATTCGTGGTCACGATAGTAGAGGTATAAACAAAGCGATGAATGGGGTATGTAGGGCAATGCAGATATCATATATGGTAGCACAGTGGGTGCAGTCAGGAGCAACCAACTTACAAATGTCTTGGTTGATATTCAATAGAGACAACGGAAAGCAAAAAAAGGTAGGTTCACCAAAAATAGAACACACCAAGCTACAATTGCATGTGTCATACGTATGCGCAACAACAATAGTAAAAAAGACACAGTGGTACAATCATCAATAAACAAAATTTAAAACTGTGACAGTTTTTCACAAAAGTAGAATTCTTCTTTTTGGTGTCATGTGGGTCTGAGATGGTTCAAGCCTCGTAGTCCAAGCCCAATGAAATCAAATGAGATGGGTGCTTTAATCAAGTCAGACCTTTTTCAATTCCCACAGGCCTTCAATATGTTTACCCAATAAAATGAGATCTGTCTGGGTCCTAAATGTACCAAATCCAAATGGCCTGTTCGGCACTTCAATGCTATCCAAAACGGGCTAATCGACTAAAAAGGCTCTTGAGTTTGACTAGCGTGCTGCCATTTTTACTATATATATATATCTTCCAGAATTTGATTCCTCACTCCAGTGATAATACATCGAGTGAACGAAATTGAATTAAGTTGTACTGGGTAACCATAAATGACAAGTCGAACAATAAACCTACTGTTAATGTATTCAACTCGTAACCTAGATATTTGGTAAGAAAAACGAGTGACGAGACTCAGATTTATATAAAAAGACAAATTAGCTCTATGGACACTCCTCATGTTAATATGTGCAACTCCGCTATCTATGGCTAAAAGAAACTAAAAAGAATAAGAGATAGACGACGAAAAACTAACCAAGTCAATACAATAAATCAGTAGGGTAATGTATGCTCACCTTGATACTTACTCATCATCTTTGGGTCCAGAGAGCCAAAACAAAGTGACATGCTTGGCGTAGGACAAAGCAATCGAAACTGGGTTAGGCTTGAAACTTTATCATTATATATATATATATATAGACGTGTGGGAGCACACTATTTATAGTGTATATTGGCCCATGGGACCGTAATTGGACAATATATATTCAATAGCATGATTTCCACCCTTGAAAATTAGATTAAAAAATAAATCATGGCCTCCATCCAAAATATTGATGAACCTATCTCTTTAGTTAATCCGTATATCACACACTAGAAATCTTTTCATCCTTTTTTTCCTAATATGCTCTCTCTCTCTCTCTCTCTCCTTTTTTTTCTTGGATGTTCGGCAGTATCTTTATGTCAGCTTTAGCGTCAACCGAGATTAAATTCTTCTCCCGATGATCTTAAAGACAAACCTTTCACACCTACCTAATGCATTCCAAAAGTATTTTTTGAAGTACTAGCCTCAAGGTCTGAGTCCAAGAAATGAAGGAAGGGAACAAGCCTCCTTGAATATCAGATCAACCTCGCGTGGGCAAATACTTGTGCGAAATTGCACAATCTATTCACAACTCACAGTGAAGATTCTCCCAATCCTAATTCCTAAACAACAACAATACCATTCCATTTCTTTGGATATCAACGTCCTTCACTGAATCCTCTAATCATCACATTCACTATGCTTTAAACGTTCAAGTTTCTGTTGTGTTTATAAATTTTCTTTTTGGTCGGTATTTCCCTTCTCCGTAAGGCATATACTATTAATTCTATATTCAATCACACATCTCAATAATGCTACTCAACTAGTACTATTTAAAGAGGTGAGCAATATTCCTCTGGAATCAAGATCTGTCCTCTGGTTGGGCAGAAAAAGCAGCTTTAAGGTACTTACAGAGGAGAGAGGAGGCCACATGCAGGGTTGTTTCCCTTCCTGCTGGATCAAAACAGCCTTATAAGCAAGAACAATAATGATAAGCCTATGTTATGCTATTACTAAATTTAAAAGAAAAAAAGAGAGAGAGAATTAAAAAAAACGAAGAAACTCAGAAAGCTTGGCTGGAAAGCAATGGAAAGAAGGGTTTTCTAGGACCCACGAAACAGGACCTTTCCGCATGTGAATGGCCGGCCATCCCAGAAAGATTTCAACTCAAAGCTCACCATCACCACCGCCCCCATATAAAAGGAGAGAAATCAATTTCACAGCCAAAAAAGGCCCATATGACCTCACCAGGAGGGTTGGTGGGTGGGAGAAGAATTTGGAGGTGACACCTTTCCAGGTGTCTGAGTCGGACCCAGCATTCTCACCATTCCACAAAAAATGGCACTTCTTATACCAATAGAATCCTCTGAGGATCCTCTTTGATCCCAAAAGCTTCCACTTTTGCCACTTAATATGCATCCTTGTCGCTCTCAGGCAATTCAGCTCCCTTTGGACTAAGTTAAAATAGAGTTTCCAACATGGAAGTAAAAATGATTAGACCCATCCTTGGATTAATTTACTTACAAATCGGGACATGACTAGAACAACTTACCTTCTGTTTCTGCAGATTGGGATATGACTAGACACAGCTGAAAAGGCAGCAAACATGATACTGGATCAAACTTTCTTATCGAAAGACCATACAGTATTTCTGAATAGTAGATCAGGCAGCAAAGACAGGCAAAGTAATTCTTATTTGGCAGTGTTTCAAAGAGCAAAAACTTATGGAATATTGTAAAGTGGAATTACGTCTGGAACATGGGTATTAATGTCATTAGTGAGACTTATATGTTGGCCTAACAAAAGATGATAGCAAGGCCTCTTTAGTGCAATTGATTAAAGAGAAAGTGAGATAAACTATTCAAAAGCAGCAAACTTTTAATTTTATACCACTCCAGCAAAGCTAGTACTGCCTGTTATGCTTGTTAATGCACATCATAATGAGGAACACAATGACCTTCCCATTGCAAAGCAGTGGCTCCACTCATCAAAGGGCTAAATAGGCTTTAATATGAAAACTGACCCCTGCATCAACTTCAAAAGAATTTCCCGTACTGAATACGAAAATGGATACATAATGACACTACTGGCAGACCTGAAAGCACAAAAACGCAATATATCTGAGAGCTTATACAGGTGACAAGTCAGCATCCTATGTGGAGTGGTCGAAAAAGGTGACAGGAGATGGGGGTAGGGAGGAGAGGGGTGGCTGCTCCTTCAATTGCTTTTGAGTTACCACCATCTGCATTTCCTCTGCTTTACATTTGCTTTCAGACATTCCTTTTCAACATTCTTTCCTACTTTTCATTTCAACAATCCACCACTTCATCATTCCTGAAGAAAACTATCACTCTGCAATTCCTCTCTTTCTACTTCTCTCTATCTGAAGGACAGCAACTATTCCTCGGTCTCTTCAGCTTCCATATTGTGCTCGATGATCGTATAGACTTGAAGGAATTAATGGTAAGCTGCCCGGCCAATTATGGGTTTTAGTCCTGCATCCTTGACCAAATGGCCAGCCCTCTCTTGGCAGAAAGAAAAACATGTCTAACATTCTTTTTGTGATTCTCTGATCTTACAGGGCACCCCTGTAAACATCATAGTTGGATCACAGGTGTGGGCTGAGGATACTGAAGCTGCATGGATCGACGGGGAAGTGATAGAACTCAAAGGCAGAAATGCCACCATAGTCACCTCAAATGACAAAACTGTAAGCTTTATTATCAAAAATAACCTTCTATCGTTTATCAAACCGAAACTATTAGATATATTTATGTCTGAAAACCAAAAATTCTGTACAATTGAAACCACGTCAAAAGAAAGGAGAGTTTTTATATGCTACCTACGATATGAAACATTTACTATGAAATACCATGATTTAGGTTATATTGGTTTAATATAGCACACAGCATGGTTTGGGTGATGAATTCTACAGAGATGTATAGGAACGAATCAGTTTGATAAGTCAAATGCCCCTGGTGATAGCAATACAGACGCCATTGGTACGTGGAAACTTTAGCACCAAACTCTGTACCTGCTGTTATTTTCCTGGCTTTAGACTGGAGATTCCAGATTAGCTAGATATTCAAAGACAAAATAGTTTGCTAAGTTATGGTTTGATTCAATTTCTCATTTAGTAAGCAAGGTTCTATAGGACGTGCGAAAGACCCTTGTTTGCTCATTCCAGGACAGAAATTAAAAACAGATATGAATCCATAAAGCTTATATGTTTGCACCGGACATGGCCACTTGTACTATAATTAGCGGTTTAAGATAAGACAACAGATATCAATCCTCCTTTTCTAGATTATCTGAAGAGATGTCAATACCAAAGGTTCATCAGTTTCTAACGATTAGCATCTCTAAGAAACTTGCAAGAGAATTATATAATCTAAACCTTACTTGCCTTCTGAATTCCAGATAGTTGCAGAAATTTCCAGAATATACCCCAAAGACACAGAAGCACCACCAGCTGGAGTTGATGACATGACCAAGTTAGCTTACCTCCACGAGCCAGGGGTTCTTTACAATCTTGCTTCTCGGTTTGCTCTCAATGAAATATATGTAAGTAGTGTGTAGTTTTAATCTGCAACACATTGCTAACTTTATATCACATGCAAAAAAAATTATACATCTAACAGTCAGTCTTGAAACAAGCAGACGTACACGGGGAACATTTTAATCGCGGTGAATCCCTTTCGAAGACTGCCACATTTGTATGATACCCACATGATGGAGCAGTATAAAGGAGCAGCTTTTGGAGAGTTAAATCCACATCTTTTTGCTGTCGCCGATGCTTGTTACAGGTACATCTGCGTGCATTATATCAGTTGGATGATATTACAGGTTCTCAAACACAAGTATATGTTCCAATAAGGTTTCATTAATTTCATATGGCAGGGCAATGAGAAACGAACATGGAAGCCAATCCATCTTGGTAAGTGGAGAGAGTGGAGCCGGTAAAACCGAGACAACCAAAATGCTAATGAGGTACCTTGCATTTATGGGGGGAAGATCCGGCACAGAAGGAAGAACGGTTGAACAACAAGTTTTGGAGGTTAGTAAATTTAACAATAACGTGTGTCAAGTTAATACCACATATGCAATTGAAACTTATATTTCCCCTTATCTAGTCCAATCCAGTCCTGGAAGCATTTGGAAATGCCAAAACTGTGAAAAACAACAATTCCAGGTGAACCATCATAAATGTTTCTTAGTTAAATCTTTGAGCTTTTTTCAAGTAGGTAGGATGGACTTGCAAGAATATTTACTTTCTGAGTGGTTGTACCAGTCGTTTTGGTAAATTTGTAGAAATTCAATTCGATAAGTATGGGAAGATATCTGGGGCTGCAGTCCGGACATATCTTCTTGAAAGATCACGTGTTTGCCAAGTCAATGACCCAGAAAGGAACTACCATTGTTTTTACATGCTCTGTGCAGCACCACCTGAGGTGATTCCCACTATTTAACAAATTGATCTACATAACTTTGTAGGTATGTGTCAAGCTAAACCATACAATTTCCTTTCAGGATGCCAAGAAGTTCAAATTAGGAAATCCAAGAACATTCCACTATCTAAATCAAACTAACTGTTATGAAGTAGCAAATGTAGATGATGCAAGGGAGTATCTGGAAACCAGAAATGCCATGGATGTGGTAGGGATCAGCCAGGATGAGCAGGTATGTGCCTCCAACAAAAATAGGTAAAAGACCGGTCATTGATTCTGTGTGTTGCTAAAGATGATGTTTTTGTAGGATGCTATATTCCGTGTGGTAGCTGCAATTCTCCATCTTGGAAACATTGAGTTCATCAAAGGAAAGGAAGTTGATTCTTCCAAACTAAAAGATGAGAAAGCACGCTATCATCTTCAGACAGCTGCAGAACTCCTCATGTCTGAACTCTGATCAACTCTGCACTCCAAAATTCTCTTTGCTAGTTGCTCATTACGCATCTCAATCTTTTCAAACACGTTTCTATCAGGTGTGATGAGAAGGCACTCGAGGACTCGCTTTGCGAACGTGTGATTGTAACTCCTGACGGAAACATTACAAAGCCACTAGACCCAGCTGCAGCTGCCTTGAATCGCGATGCCCTAGCAAAGACAGTATACTCACGACTTTTTGATTGGTACGAGACTTAAACTCACCCTCGATTCAAAACTTCTGATTGTGACATCTCTCCAGGATACTAGTGATCCATGAAATTTCACTCAGCCAATTACAGTAGATAAAGTCACCGCATTTATGCCAAGCCAATCTTTATGCCTAGTGAGGTGGGGAGTGGGAAAACTTCGAGGAGGTTGTTAAAGTAGTCATCGAGCTAGACCTTCTACCTTGTGGCTTCGAAAGCCAGGAAACCAAATTGGAAGGTTTCACGTTACAATAATAACTGAAACATGTTTAACAGAATTAAGATACCTCAAGTAATTAGTTGTTGCACACTCAAATTCTCCAAATAACAAACACTTCCTCCTACTGCGTCCTTAATCACTTAAGTGGACATAAATTGATAACCCACATTTAATAGCTCCATTGCCGATAAAATTCAGTGAAAAACCAATCTAATTAGTTTGCACAACAGAAAATCATACACTTAGTTTTGCTATCAACACTGAAGCTCCATCAAGTCTCCTGTCAACTGAAGCCAAAATTTTGAATGTGGTTATTGTTGCTCAAATGACATGACCTCAATCAAACATCAGTCGGTCACAAGGGAAGGTAAACTTATTCCTAATTCAACACTACTTTATTTCTGCCATCTTCTAACCAAGATGTGGTTCATCGAACAAGGTCTACATGATAGTGAGGCAAAAATGTATGGTTTAGTGCTTACTGAATGAACTGTGGCAGGCTTGTGGACAAGATAAATAATTCAATTGGTCAGGATCCCACTGCAAAAAGCATAATTGGAGTCCTTGATATCTACGGCTTTGAAAGCTTCAAGATCAACAGGTACATTACAGTATATTTGACAGGCTTTCAAGATATAAGAATTTGTACACCTAAACAACAAGATCTTATCGTGTGCTTTATCTGGTAGTTTTGAGCAGTTATGCATTAACCTGACAAATGAGAAGTTACAACAGCATTTTAACCAGGTGATGATGAAAAACAACTTTTGTGGGGGTGAAATTAAACTACTGTAAACGTTATATACAACTAACACAGAAACCATTTTTGCAGCATGTATTCAAGATGGAGCAAGAAGAGTACACGAACGAGGAGATCAATTGGAGTTACGTAGAATTCGTGGACAACCAAGATGTTTTAGATCTTATTGAAAAGGTACTGAGTCTTCCTGAGACTAATTAAGGGCCACATTTTCGATCACATGTATAGATAATGGTGCGATATTATGCAGAAACCTGGGGGTATAATTGCTCTTCTTGACGAGGCCTGGTATGTAATTCTCGTACTTGCGGTAAAATCTAAATCACTAGAAGATAACACTATAACCTGCTCGTTTGCAAAAGAAAGAACTTAGTCAAACAGTACAAAAGGCACGGAGATGACTAATGCACTTCCTCTGCAGTATGTTTCCCAAGTCAACCCATGAGACATTTGCGCAAAAGATGTACCAGACCTATAAAGGAAACAAGCGCTTTAGCAAGCCAAAACTCGCTCGAACAGACTTCACTGTCAACCATTATGCAGGAGATGTAAGCAAACTTTTTGATAGAGTGTCTTGTCATCCAGTTATATTTTTTAAGGTGATCGCTCTCACTGTAAAGCTTTTGGTAGAACAGGTTACCTATCAAGCTGATCATTTCCTAGATAAGAATAAGGATTATGTAGTTGCAGAACATCAAGCTCTATTAGATGCCTCAAACTGCTCTTTTGTCGCAAATCTCTTCCCTCCATTACCTGAGGAATCATCGAAGCAGTCCAAGTTTTCCTCCATAGGTACTCGCTTCAAGGTAAGCCAAAGTTTCATAATCATGCTTTCTCTTTGACTTTGGGAGTTCTAAGAAATTCGAATTGCATATTCATTGAACTTCAATATCCAGCAACAATTACAATCTCTAATGGAAACATTGAGCACAACAGAGCCACATTACATCAGGTGTGTGAAGCCCAATTCAGTTTTAAAGCCCGGAAATTTCGAGAACTTCAATGTCTTAAATCAATTAAGATGTGGAGTAAGTTAAATCCTTCTTAAAGCTTACTTATAGCATTATTCTAGTCACCTGGACTTGGCTTCCATTGACAAATATATGATGGGCTGTCGCAGGGAGTACTAGAGGCAATTAGGATAAGCTGTGCTGGATATCCAACAAAGCGAGCATTTGATGAGTTTCTGGACCGTTTCGGAACGTTAGCACCAGATGTTCTGGATGGGTATACATAACAGAACATTCTTCCTTTTCGCTGTCTCGTTTTCCCTTTCAAAATATATGGTTTAGGACCTAAAAGCCAAGGCTACTTGTCCTACTGAAAAGAATCCATGTCGTCAATAGTTAAAAGATTGATGCAACTGGCATGGCGTCTACAGTTTTTATAAGCTGCTGATTTGCTTTCTTTATGACAGATCTGATGAGAAATCAGCTTGTGTTGCGATTTGTGACAGGATGGGGCTAAAGGGATATCAGGTAATAGAATTAGCAATTAGTCAATTACTAGAGAGAAACATATTTAGGCAATTTACTACAAAGGAACTTCTTAAAGACAAAAGCAAGCTTCCACCTGACTACCTTTTTGTCCAGATAGGGAAAACAAAGGTTTTTCTTAGAGCTGGGCAGATGGCTGAATTAGACGCTCGAAGAACTGAAGTTTTAGCTTTTGCTGCAAGGCGCATTCAAAGGCAAATCCGAACGTATCTCACCCGAAAGGAGTTCATCACCATAAGAAAGGCTACAATCCACTTGCAGAAACATTGGAGAGGTAATTAGCATTTTCCCTGAGAAACTTGACCATGTCTTATGAATGTAAAGTACCCACCGCCTATGGTACATGGACTCGGTATGAGTGACCAAGTCAGATACGCGTCCAAGGGTCGTCTAATTTTCATAACCCAAGACATGGGGACACCGCAGGATATTCCTATCTGTTGCTATTTTTTAGTTATTCCTTAGTTAACATGGTGTTTTATATTATGCACGTATTTTTACTTTAAAAGAAAATTCATATCAAAGCAATAACAAACTAAAAGAAACAGTATAAGATAGTATTCTTAGTGGCATATCCTATCAGATGTGTCGGACACATATCCCATACTCATTTGCTCGTGTCGAGCGTCTGACACGGGTACTTCACGCATTTTCAAGAGTCCATGTAACATATTTCTGGACTAACAATGGACCACCGCTAGTCCAGAAAGTAACACATACTATTTAGAAACATAGCTCAATCATGACTTGACTTGATATATCAACTTTTTTTTGGTGCCTAAAACAGCACAACTCGCACGTCAGCTGTATGAAAACATGAGGAGGGAAGCAGCTTCAATCCGAATACAGAAACATGCACGAACTCATGCAGCAAGAACATCTTACACAAAGTTACAGGAAGCAGCTATAGCTATTCAAACTGGACTGAGAGCAATGGCAGCTCGAGATGATTACAGATGCAGAAGAAGAAACAAGGCTGCCACTGTTGTTCAGGTAAGGGAGTAGTTCAGATTGGAATCTGAAATGTAGCTTTGTGAAGCTTAAATTGTGAATATACATTGTAGATTCTAGATAGGAAGTGTTCAGACTCAAGGAAATGGAACTCTGGAAAAGCCAGTGGTAAATATTAGAACGTGAGGGACTACTCCAAATATCAGAACTCACTTGATCGTAAACATTCTTTAGTTTTTCCAAAGCAAATGCTAGGAAACAGATGAAATCTCATGTATATAGGCTCCTTGTGGGGTCACAAACACAGGCCCCACTCATTTGTAGGGACGAACTAAACTTGATAGGTAAGACTTATGTTGGAATGCAGTTATAGACGGTAAAAGTGACTAACAGAAGTTTCTACAGAGCAGCACTGAACACCAGAACTAGCATCTTAACTTTAAATCTTAATTGACATATTGACTCTTCTCTGTTACAGACTCAATGGCGACGATTCCATGCCCTTTCTTCGTATAATCAGCAGAAGAAAGCAAATCTTATCCTCCAGTGTCTCTGGAGAGCAAGAATAGCAAGGAAGGAACTTAGACAGTTGAAGATGGTCAGCTTTTCTTTGTAAAACGAAATTTTCGATACTTAGCGAGTTTAAAAAACAAAAGCTAGAATATCCTAATTACATAACGGAAATGGCAATTCCATGTTACAGGCGGCAAGAGAAACAGGGGCACTTAAAGAAGCCAAGGACAAGCTGGAGAAACGTGTCGAAGAGTTAACATGGCGATTAGAATTTGAAAAGCATTTGAGGGTACACTCTCTATCACATTCTTCAACTAATATGACGCATACAGGCTAAAGTAATACCGTCAATATGGTAGTGATTCGCTACATACCTGAAGTTCAGTGGGGAAGCTCCGCCAAATCACCACCGCACTTGCCATTTGTCACATTATTAATGCCGGAAGCCCACAGAGTCTGAAATCAGACACGTTGAATTCAGATTTACGCTACTGCAAATCTAATGAGGCATCTGAAGACAAATGGGACGTGCTGTGATAAAATAAAACATGCATACAACTGAAATACTAAAAAAATTAAGTCATTGGAGTGAGTGATAATTACGTGAATACTACCAATTTATACATGACCTGAACAACAACGGTTTTTTGTAGATCGATCTTGAAGAAGCAAGGGGACAAGAAATCACAAAGTTGCAGAATGCTTTGCATGAGATGCAAAGACAACTAGAAGAAGCCCATGACGCAGTTATTCGGGAGAAAGAAGCAGCAAAGATAGCTATTGAACAAACCCCACCAGTCATCAAAGAGGTAGCAATCGTTGACAGCACCAAAGTGGAGCACTTGACAAATCGCAATCAGGAACTGGAGGTAGCATCAATCAACTCAGCCTCCTATACAACAAAACAATCCAGCGTTAAATCCTTCATCTAAAGGATTTGGATTTTTATAGATAACAATACGCAAATGCATACATATTGCAACATACGAGCCTCTTGGCATGTATGACGTGTCAGGCCCTTCAGAGTCACATACAAAAAAAAAACATTGAACAAAATTATATAAAGAGACGGGCCAAAAGTTCAGAATGCTCCTAACACTAAAAGTTAGCAAATATTGCTGCAGAGTAATTACAAGTTGTATGCACTGTGCACATTCGAACACACCACCTATGCCAACAAATGTTTGAAATCTACAATTTGTGTATTTGCAGGATGAGGTAAGAGAGATGAAGAAGAGAGTTGAAGAATTTGAGCAGAAGTACAGTGAAGTTCAAAATGAGAGTGGGGCCAGACTTAAAGAGGTAGAGGAATCACAGCTGAAAGTGCTACAACTTCAAGAGATCATTGAAAGGTAGTTGAAAAGGAAACATTTATGCACAAAGAGATCTGCATGATCATCAAAACTTGTTTTAGTAACTTCTCTTCCGTTCTTTTCAGATTAGAGCTGAACTTTTCCAACCTGGAATCTGAAAGTCAGGTGCTACGCCAGCAGGCTCTGGTTACATCTGCTAATGAGAACCTCTCTGAAGAAATTGAAATGTAAGTGTGCTACACAAAAAGTAATTTTCCTGATAAAGAAAGTGACCTCTTCTAGTGTTTGAAGTACGTTATTGGTAAAAAGTTTTTAACAGTTAATTTGCAACGAGGAACCAATAGTTGAATTCACTAGCTACTAGTATTTTGCTTCCACAAAAGTGAAGAATTAAAGAAGAAACAACCCTCGTTTTACTCCAAACAAACTGCAGCAAGAGATTCTCATCATAACAACCAAAATGGAACTTTTCATGGTACCTGGAAACATTTATCAATGAACAAGTGCATTCGCACACTAAACAACTAAGAAAACAAATAGAGGGAAATGGTTTCAACTGCAAGACATGAAGCCATGAATCAAAATTTACCACCTGCAATAAGTAATAGTTAAGATTCAGCTAGGTTAAACCGTCTAGTTGTGTGCACTTGAATTCACGATGACCTTCTAAAAACAATCTCAAACCTTCACTGATGTTTGTTCTCTGTCAGCTTCAAGACTAAGATTAGAAGTTTGGAGTTAGAGAATGAGTCTCTTCGAACCCAGAGAGTGGCTGCGGAGCAAATAGCCAGTCCTGAGCAGCTAACACCACAGCTTAAGGTAGACCGGCTTCAGATATTTTACAAATAGCCTGTTACACTAAATTGCACGGCTTTATGTCTGACCTTCTACTATATACAGGGGTTTGATAATGGACAACAAACAGGGGAAGAGAGTCAAACAATAAAAGTTCAGCAACAAACAACAAGGAGTGAAATCTACTTGCACGAGTCAGGAGCTCCTGTATCATTGACTAAACAAAGATCCCTAACAGACAGGCAGCAGGTATGAAGTTGAAAGAAAATCTTTGCTGACACCAAACTTGTTGCATTGCTTTGATCGTCTAACTTGATACGTACATCCACTTGTACTTACGATGACCAGGAAAACCATGATGTACTTATCAAGTGTTTGATGGAAGACAAGCGATTTGACAAGAGCAGACCTGTTGCTGCCTGTATTGTGTACAAAGCACTTCTTCAGTGGAGATCCTTTGAGGCAGACAAGACAAATATATTTGATAGGATTATTAACACAATACGGTCATCTATAGAGGTAGTATTCCTCAACCATCTCAAAAGTTCATCACAAGAAATCTGATCTAACCCACTATGACTAGTGGTGGTCCTTGTGGATGCTCATATAAGGAAGTCCTTTTAATAAGTAACTAATTTTCCATTTCATGTCATTGAATTGAAGAGTCAAGATGACATCAAAGGCCTGGCATACTGGTTATCAACAACATCTACCCTTTTATTTCTTCTTCAAAGCACCATCAAGGCAAGCAATACGCAGAACACTGCTCCACTTCGTAATCGAAACTCGCCGACCACCCTGTTCGGTAGAATGGCTCAAGTAAGCTCTTTCAAAATATTTTTCTATGGCCAACAACTTGCAAGAGAAATTTTCTAAAAGCACAAAGCATACATCATCAGGGTTTCCGTGTATCATCGATGGGCATGGGAATTTCCAGTGGGTACAGCGGAATGGAGGGAAAGCCAAACGCACAATCAAAAATAGATGCCAAGTACCCAGCCCTTCTTTTTAAGCAACATCTAACTGCATGTGTTGAGAAGATATATGGAATGATTCGTGATAGCTTGAAAAAAGAGATAAGCCCATTCCTCAACTTGTGCATACAAGTAAGTGCCTTATGCAGTTTATACAGTTTGAGATTTTACACGAATGTACAATAAAATCTTCAAATACTATTGGCAGGCACCTAGATCTACAAGGGTCAGATCAATAAGAGGGTCATCTAAAAATATCCATTCGAATATAGTTGCAAAACAGCAGGCATCAAGCATACACTGGCAAAGTATTGTCAACAACCTGGATCAAACATTGAGCATATTATCAGAAAACCATGTAAGCCATTCTGCTTTTACAGAGATAATATTTCAAGAAGACATGCACAGTGTTCCTTGGGTAACATCTGAATTATCAGGTCCCTTCTATAATTACAAGGAAAATCTTCAGTCAGGTATTCTCGTTCATAAACGTCCAGCTTTTTAATAGGTAATGCAAATCCTTGTAGTCTAAAGTCCAACAAATGTTACAAAATTACATGTCAATTCCAAAATCAAACACCCCACAATTTTGCAGCTTATTGCTTCGTCGTGAGTGCTGCTCGTTTAGTAATGGAGAATACGTGAAGGCTGGTTTGCAAGAACTGGAACAGTGGTGCCTCAAAGCAAAGGATCAGGTACAATGCTTATCCATTAGGTACACTTTGCAGATTAGATTTGGCAAAGGTTCAAAATGTGGGCATTGAGAAAGCTATACTCTATTTTGTCGCAAAACAGTTTGCTGAATCCTCATGGGATGAACTTCAACACATAAGGCAAGCTGTAGGATTTCTGGTATGGTGTTTTGATCCCATATAATATAGAGCACAAACTTTAAAAGATTGCAAAACAGTTCAACTTGCTTTGACCATGCAGGTATTGCTTCAAAAAGCTCAAAAATCACTGAAGGAGATCACGAATGAACTCTGCCCGGTAATTTACTCGGTTCCATGGCCGCAAATGTTGTCATCATGTTTATTTGCCTTATTTACTGGCTCCATCTACTGCAGAAGCGCTCTCAAAAGAATAATAAGCTAAAATATCACTATCAAGACACTTACTTTGTTTTCTCTTTTCTTTTTTCCCCCTTTCCTTCAGATGTTGAGCATTCCACAAATGTATCGTATTGGAACTATGTTTTGGGATGACAAATATGGAGCCCAAGGATTATCTCCAGAGGTAAAATCTCTCCAATGTTTATTCCCTAGTATTCCAAGATTTAAACTTGCATTAAACTTCAGTCCCAGAACATAGGTAGACAGTTAAAAAATCAGGTACAACCTTCGACACACTGGGACTAGCAGGTTACGAAAAGAAAATTAGCTTTAGATGGGTACCGCAGTGAAGTTAGTTCTTTACTTGTCTATTTTGTGTCTGCATCACACACAATACAAAGTTTTGAAGTTTGAACCAGGAGACTCGACCTCTATCAATATACAAGAGATGAAAAAATAAGAAAGAATACCAAAATCTGCAGTAACCCCATAGAAGAGCTTTAATGAACTGTTTAATCACCCGAAACTACTTTCTTATCATAGTGCTGTCATAACAAGAAAAATAAAACTATGTCGCTGAGTCATTCTCTGATTTGGCAAGAGATCTTTTACATAATAGCTGCAATTAATGAAAACTTTTTGGGACCTCAGGTAATTGGCAGGATGAGATCATTGATGGCAGAAGATACGATAAACATGCCAAATAACTCCTTCTTGCTTGATGTGGATTCAAGGTAATTAATGTACAACCCAAAACACCAATCAGAGAGCAAAAGAAACCTTGATAAGATTAACAATGGATTATGTACTTTGCAGCATACCATTCTCTATGGAAGAGATATCTCGATCCTTCCAGGATATCAGCGTATCCAATGTTGATCCACCAGCCCTCCTTCGACAGAAGTCAGATTTTCATTTCCTGTTACAGCAAACAGATTGAAAGTTTTGCTTAGTTTTTTTTGTAATTTCTCACAGAAAAAGGGGAAATGCTGCTGTATCTAATTGTTTGCAATCCCTGTTTTGTTTTTATCAAATTATTTGGGGGGTGTGGAAGAGTGAGGGAGTGAGAGTTCAAGATATAATTTTTTTCATTTTTTGTTTAAAGTTTTGTATATCAGAATCAGAAGATCATCATACAAGTTTTCCCACTTATGTAGTCTGACGATCTTTTTATTCTTTGCTTTTTCGTTTATCTTCTCTTCCCTCCTTACTGGTAAACTCTCTAGCATATCAAAGTACATGCACTGTTGCAAAAATTAGACAGTTCATCAAAGTGGGAAAATAACTGAATTAAGGATCGTGTTTCAATAATTGGGTCAACCCCACTCCAACTTTGATGCCAAAACAGTAACATAAGAAAACCATACTTGGAAAATGGCAATATAGAACTATGATGATTAAAAAAAAGAGAGAGAGAGAGCAGCAAAATTTAGAGTACAGTTAGAAGTGTATAGTACTGTGCACATATTTAGTAGGAAAGATACCCTTGTTCAGAGGATATATGTATTGCTTTCTCTATCTAGCCTCTGCAGTTCCACTAGTGGTTAGAAGCTTCTACTTTTTCCCCTCAGTGCTTAACACCACAGCCTCTTTTGCATTTGCCTAGTCCTCAAACCACCCCATCGCCCGGAGGAACGAGCATTCTAATCTGAACCTGGAGTGTGGAACTACAATGCTAAATTATTTAGGAGTCAACTTTTGAAATTGAGGTTGGAATAGCTATTATTACTCAAGCTCCAAAACACTGGTAAAGGTCTCCAAAGTCAGTGGTTGGGCCTTGAGGACAAACTTTCATATCATTGAGGATCCCACAGAATATAGGATTAGATAACTCCAACCCAACCTTTACAAGGATTCATCATTACCCTTGAATGACTTAAAAACATGACTACATAATCTCTAATCCAAATGCCATCCATCTGGCATACAGTATAACGTATAGAGAGCTTTTTTCTCTTTGGACAACCATTATGTAAAAGAATCCACACCCTCGAAGACCTCATTATATCTGTAATCGACCCATACTCTCTAGTGCTAGGTCGTATTCCGTCAAGTGAAGCTTTTCAAGAAAATCAGCTATCGGATCTTCTTCCTTGCCCTAAAAAATTCATTGGAGTTCATAACAAAAATAAGCCGATCCCATCATAGACTAATTACGATACACTACAATTAACGAGCACGTGCTAACGCACGCATAGCAAACGAGAGCAAAATCATAAATTCATGCCAAATAATCTGAGGCACCTACCCGTTCATGTTATTGTTTTTCCGGTTGTCTCAATCAACGCAAAATCTTTTGAGACGTTCTACACGTAATTTCACATTACATCAGGCAAAATTTGCACAGGGTTGAAGCATATGCAAGTACTTATGTACATAGGCAGTGCTACAGTGGACTAGAAAGAATATCAGCTAGCAAAATAAATAGATGGCAAGGCAGAGTTCCGAGATAAATTAGGATGGCTCATGAATAAACAGAAATCAAGAACCTTAACTCTAATAGTACATAATACCTGTAGAAACTAGTCCTTGGCAACTGAATCTGCAGCATTCAAAGGAAAAATAGGTAAGAATTCCATCTTACTATCGAAGCAATTTCCAATTGACAGCCCACCATTGTTCAAGTGTAGTTGTAGAGCATATGAGGTCCTGCAATAAGAAACGACATTTTGTAGTGAGAAATTCCATGTTTTTTGCGAGGCAAAGGGGCACCGTAACCGTACGAGACGAGGAAACCACATTTTGCTCCGGTTTTCAGATACATTTTTGTCACTCAAGCTAACACGTATTTCTCATCTCTCGTTTTATTTTAACTAGTTTTGATTACGTGCATTACACACGAGAACACCATATATCAAAATACCAATCAAAGAATCTCGCACTTATGCCTTATAACAATAACAAAATTGATGGTGACAAAAAAATTAAAAAAAATTATTTTCACCATTTTATATGAGTTTTTCTACCGATTTTTGTCGTTAAAAATGAACTTGAGTAGTAATTGATAGCTTTTAGCGACAAATAAAGATGATAAAAATAGTATTACCCAACTAACAGTAATAATAGTAATAATCTAACTATAATAACTCGTGTGTTGAGATTTGTATTACTTTAAGGCCACCGAAAAAAGAGTAAAGATATGTAAAAAAATGATTGAAAATAAAATGGGAGAGTCAAATATGTATATAAACTTAAAATGAAATCAAATGACACACATTATCTTAGTTAGAGAGAAAAACTGATAAAGAACATTGGGATTCTCTAAATAATTAGAGGGAATTAATGAAATTATAAAGATATAAATAAAACTTTTAACGGGACATGTTGATATAGAAGATAAAGAAATAGAAAATCTATTTAATTGGTTGAATTTTAAATGGCAAAAAGGAATTCAAATCAAATTGAATAAGAGAAAGGGAGAGAGAAAAGAGGAATTCAAATCATTATTATTACAAAGAGAAATAAATTCAAAATGTTTTTAAAAAGTCAAAATAGGAAGGTGCACATGGCGAGTTAAGAGAATGTCCATGTAGCCGATGACATGATCATTTTCTTTCAGCTTCGGCTTACTTTTATATATAATTAGATTTTGAGGGAAACAAGTGTTACATTAGTGGATAGCTCGATGATTTATTCACTACGGGGTACGGGAGATTGTTAATAAACAAAACAAAAAAAGAAAAAGGTATACATTTTCTTCTCAGTTCTATCTTCTTCTTCTTTTTTCACCCAAAATAAAATGAGAAGCAACTAAATGAATTCATTTGACTATCACTAACCCCTTAGGTATATAACTCTCCCTATGGTAATATATCACATCGTAGATCTTTATCTTTTGTTCAATTTTTTTGACAGTGCTTTTCCTGATTTGACATCCATCGGCTTTACCACACCAGCATTACCATACCTTGCAGTGTAACCGTTGAAGACCGGTCAACGGTTAGTCTAGCATCACATTCTTGATGCTTCTCATAGGTTTTCCACTCACTAGAAGAACTACACATTGGTTATTTATACACTTTTAGTAAGTTATATGAACTTTCATACATGGATACTACAATAGAATGCTGATCTATTCGTCTACCTAAGGCATAAGAAAATCTAAAATATCTTTTAGTATTAACGTTTTTTACTGGCTTAAATCTTAAATTTCCTTGTAACTTCTTGAGATTAGGGATGGCAATAAGACCCGTAACCGGTGTATTCCCGCCCTACCCCACTCCTATAGGAGCGGGTTTTTTTGACTTTGACCAGACCACGGGGCGGGTATGGTATTTTTTTTAAAAATCGCAACGGGTTAGGGGTGGGTATGGTATTTAGTTCAAACTGCCCCGCCCCGCCCCGCGACCCGTTCCCTCCCCGGTATATATACGCTATTAATCTTTTAATCACAGTCGTCCATCCCACACATATATAACATGTCCTATTGTCCTTATTCCTCCCCATTCCCCAACCCTAATTTCCATCTCATTCTCTGCCGACATCAAAATTCAAGCCGCGCCGCCAACCTCTAATTTCCATCTGCCGATTCAAGCCGCGCCACTCTGCCGACAACAAGTCACACCAAGTCGCCAACCCGTTGCCGTGATGATGGTGCTGCACTGTCGCGAGGCGTCGCTGCCGTGATGTCGATCATCTGAGCTGTCGCATCCCAGGCCGTCAACTCCCCGCCGGCCGTCACGCCTCCTTTTTTCAGTCTCCAAGTCCTTCAAGGTACATCATTCTGGTGGCCAAGTAAAACTGTGAAAGAGAATGAAAGTTGAACATTTGGTATTTTACATATTTCCAGAGTCCTTCAAGCTTCAATTATGATTGATGTAGGACCTGTAGGTTACTAATTTTGAAAAAATCATACAAAGTATTTATAGTTACACACTATATTTGCTCAGTTTACACTTCCACAGAGACCAAACAAGGGTAAGGCGGGGACGGGTTTTCTAAAACATTTTAGGGTCGGATATGGATTTGCAATTATATAACCCGGTGCGGGGCGGGGTGAGATTTCAAGGGTAGCGGGGCGGGTGCGGATCTTATAAGATCCGCATCCAATCCGCCCCATTGCCATCCCTACTTGAGATGGACAAGAAACCATCATTCATACTAGCATCTTGTTTAGTAAAGGTCTTCGTAATTAATTGGTTTATTGATTTAGCAAAGTAAAACAATAATAATACAGTAAAAACAAAGTGGTAACATTATTCAATCTGTATTTACACAGGTGGAGCTGTAACTTAGGCGGGCTAGACAAACCCGAGGGTCAGACCATGCCAGCCCACTCTAAAAAATTTCTTGTTCACGCTCAGCCCAACGGCCCCAACCCATCTATGGACTGAATAATACACGTCCATACCTAACCCCTAAAAATTTTGGTGGGTATGGAAATGGGCTGTCCACGAGTTGTCCAAATTACAAAGTAATTTTTTATTACTAAATCTTTAAGCACATTAATTATCATCCAAGTCTGTTAATTAGTCATGATTTTTCTTCACTTAATTTTTAAGCATATTGTGGTGCACCGCCTCGAAAAAATCCCCGATAAAAGAGGATTATATGGGGTCGTCATATTATTTAATAAGAGAAAGTAAGAAAAAATCAAAAAGTGACTCAAAAGATGTTCAAGACGGACAACTGACCTATCAAAACCATGAGAGCAGTCCTGGGACTAAGTCACGCAATAGAAAGGTGTGAGGCCCCCCTGCGTCCTTTCGGTCTCTACTTCATTTTTAGTAATTAATAGCCTTAAAACATGTAGCATGTAAAAATATGACAAAACCAAACCTAATTTAATTTTTATGTTATTTGACTTGAACTCGACAACTAGGGTCAAGTGGCTTACGTATCCGATCGGATTAATCAGAATCAAAATCACTGTAATTCGACACTGGTCCTACGGCAAGTGGTTTATAGTTCGGATTTAGACTTTGGACATAGAAAATGAAAATAACCCTTTTTGTTGTTTTGAAATGAAATGCGACTTAGGGATGATAATTTATATGATTTCTACCCTATGAAAACTTAATAAAACTTACCTCGTGATGAAGCTTGCCTTGACGACTCGAGAACGCTCATCGTTGGATTCACGATGCAAAGAACAAAGTGATGTTTTTAGAGTAATTTGGATGGCTAAAATTCTTGAAAGAGGTTGGACGTCACTTCACAAGGAACTGGTGTGCAAACTCTAAAAAGAATAAGCTCCTAAACTTAAAGTCTCTGACCAAAGTCTGACCCTTAAAGTGGAGGCCAAGACCCCTTTTTATAGTGCTTAGGGTCGTTGAATCTGATAAAATTAGCAATGTTAATCTGCATGGCTGGAGATAAGTCAGAATAAGTGATAAAATTACAGATTGATAAACGTCAACTATCCGGCCGGTTCACCCTATTTATTAAAAAAAATTTGAAGTTCGGGGCATTATCTGACCCTAATTTCAGTAATTATCTCTGAATCATAAATGGGATGTAACAGATTCGGGATAAGATATTTCTTAACCATAAAATGGATTGATTTGATTTTCACATCAAGGATAAATCATGGATTATTTTCCAAAGTCATTATAGGCAAATTGGACCATTTAAGATAATCTAGACCTCAGACCGGACCTAATCTACATGGACTGGAGTAATGAAGTGGACTGGACTGGACTTTCTTGAACTG
Source organism: Escallonia rubra (assembly GCA_033065855.1). Classification (NCBI taxonomy): domain Eukaryota; kingdom Viridiplantae; phylum Streptophyta; class Magnoliopsida; order Escalloniales; family Escalloniaceae; genus Escallonia; species Escallonia rubra. Next base: position 53,700 of record JAVXUO010003176.1, read on the forward strand.
GACTGGACAATTAGACTAGATTGGACCACATTAATTAAATAAATTGGACTTAATCAAATATTTAAAACACATTACTCAGCCCAAGCTCAATAATGCCTTTTAGTTAACAATGAAGCCCATTATTTATTTAACTACTTAAAAATGCCTACAAAAATGGGGGTGTCTACAAAGCCCCTCGGGGATGGAGCGTGCTTACGGGCGAACATCACCAAAATAGAAAGATAACACATTTTTGTAGTGAAAACACGAAAAAAAAGTATCACGTGACTCAAAGACAGACTTAAAGACTCACACATATATGAGGTCGGACCTTCATAGGGTTCTTACGTATCCTCCCAAGAGGAATCAGACTAACGTAGTTTGCTGAAATACAGATATTGTTCGAAGCCAGAGCTGATAGTGACAACAGTTGGTCATCAAACATAGAATCTGGATCTGGAACTGGAATTGGAACTGGAGCCGAAAAAACTCAATGCCTAAGAGTGAGAGCCAACATAATGACGGTTGGTCGCTTAGGCAAATAAGAATAGCATGCCTAGAAGCCGGAACCAATAGTAACGACGATTGGTCACCCAGACACACTGAAGATTGGATCTGGAACCGGAATTGGAACCGTCTGTTACCGGAGCCCTTAAGACAAGTTAAAAGAGTCGACGGACTGGGAAATAACTTTGGCCGTTGCTGGCGCCCTCAAATGAAGTTGAAAGGCTCGATGGACAAAGTTGTATATCTAAGAAATGAAGCCAACAACGTGCCACCAAGCGGTTGGTCGCCTAAATAGTATACCCATAAAAGTCAGAGCAAACGGTAACAACCCTAGGTCTTCTAAGGATACTAAAGACTGGAACTGGAACTGCCTGTTGCCGGAGCCCTTAAGACAAGTTAAAAGGGTCAACGACATGAAAATAACTTTGGCCGTTGCCGGAGCCCTCAAGATGAGTTGAAAGGGTCGACGGGCAAAGTGATAGTAGGACTGATAGCTGGAGCCGAAAATGTCGTAAAGACAATTGATTATTGGATGAGGAGTCGGTTCACTTCACAAGGAGAAACTGGTGATAAACACGGAATCTTGTATTGGCCGTACACCGTACAGGAGCCGTGGGGTAAAGCAATGGACTTGAAAATTTTGGGTAGTGAATCACCCAGGGATCAGATATAGGACATGCATAGGCAGGCTTGCAGGCATACAAATACTGGATACCAACGCCATCGGGCAAATTATGTGGCAATGCGTAGGCAAGCAAACACAAACTGGTACCGATGGTGAAGCACGCAAGCACTCAAGCATGCATTCATTTTTATTTTTATTTTGAAAAAAGAAAGGTTGAAAACCGGCCGGTCGATTACAACTGTTAAAAGATTTGAAATTTTGAAATTTTAAGTCGAAAACCGGTCGGTTAGTCAGTAGGTTTTTTGAATTTTTTTAAAAATTTGACAAGAGAGCCGACCGATTAGTCAGACACTATTGTTCTAAATTTCAAAGGATAAAAAACCGGCTGGTTAGTCAGAGACTTTGATCGACTTAAATGAAAAAACTGTCTGATTTGGCCTCCCAATTTGGTGACAATTTTAGGATTTTCTCCAAACACTTCTAATTCAATTACACTCTAATCTCTCTTAGATTTCTTCTCTCTAGGAGTAGTAGATCGTTCATTCTAACCCTAATCGTACTCATAATCTATAAATACCACAAATCTATTCCCACCTCTTTCAATTTCTTGCGATCATGGAAGATTATGTGAGAACTCATAAGGGGCATGAGGGAGGCCATCAAATCAGCAAGATCAGCCAACCCAAGAATCGAGCCGGAGATCGCTCTCATTTCGGAGCAAGGCACTCATCTTAGTGCGATCTACTTTGTGGAGGAGGTAAGTTTGCTTAAATGTTTTCTCCTAGACACACACTATTTTGCCGAATTTCACACACATCGTGCCCATGCACGTTCGGTCCCACACTTTAGGGTTTTCATGCAATTCCTTCATGAACCGGACTGCTCCTTGTGCTTTTTCTTTTGCTTTGCAAATTCGCAGCCCCTCCCCGGGAACATGCGATGTAGGGCTTCCTCAAAACTTGTGAGAGAGTGGTGGAAAATAAAAATCCCTAATCTTGTTAAGGATATGATAACTACTACGGGCTTATGTCCCTTCTTGGATAGATTGCATGCTTTCGCTCAAAGTAAAAAGCATCTTCTATGCCTTGTTGAGCGTTGGTGGGATTCTACCAACACTTTTCATATGCCATTCAGGGAGGCCACGGTCACCCTTTTTGATTTCATGAACATTACCGGTGTTCGATGTCGAGGGAGGCCTATTTCGTGGGCCCATGATCTCGATAAGGACCAAGACCTTGTAGTCCGTCTGCTCAATTATGGGCCATCCTTCAAGAAGGGTGGTTCAATACTCTTGGGTTCCATTCGTAATCACTATGAGCACATGAACTTGGATGCGGTGGAGCCCGTAGTGGTTGATCAGTTCGTCTGGGTTTTCTACTCTACACTCTAAGGGAAACCCTATTTAGCAACGGGGATGACTCGATCCAGCTATGGTGTCTTCAGGACTTTGAGATGATTGAGGATATTGAGGAGTACGACTAGGGTACTCCCGCTCTAGTTTACTTGTATAGATCGATGGGTGTTATATCCCAAAGGTAGTCGCTTAGCTTCATGGGATTTTGTGATGTCTGAGAGGTACGTCTAAGCTCTTTGAATACTTTCTAATGATTTCGATGCCTATTCATGACATATACTCATATGTGCCTTGTTTTGCTCTCAGATTTGGGCTTTTGAGGTTTTGGGGTCTCGCGCTCCTCACTTGGCGGAGGCGGCTCTTGCTGTGACTACACCTGTGATAACCTGGTAGAACTTCAGAGATGAGCGAGCTGGGGTCTCAGAATTTATGCACCGAGACAGCTTCAATGGGCTGATGGAGCGCCCGATAAGCAAACCTATTAATTCATGCAATTTTCCTTCTAAGTGTGCTTATCGACTTCTCACATCTCTTTCACTTCAGGAACCCTGTCTCGGTGGTAGCATAAGGTGGAGAAATATACTGAGGAGTTAGCCCGTAGCCAGGGCCAAAATGCTACTGTTGGGGCCCTCGCATGAAGAATTCTACTTGGGTGATAAAGTACTCCCTCGGCATCACTTAAAGGACATGGGCTTCAGGATATCGACGGCTCCTCCCGAGGAGATGTCACATACTACAAAGCTAGACCGGGGATTGAGACAGACTTTGCTCAGGAGGATTTTGATGTCATCCTTGCGGTGGCCGAACAACCCTCGGGCATATGAGGCATGGGGGAGGATTTGATGCTCTCCCTTGACCTCTGAGATGTTGAAGAAAAATCAAAGGGAGAAGTCGGCCCGTGACAAGAAAGGCAAAGGAAAGAAGAAGGAAGACGATGTGGCCGAAGGCCTTCAATTTCCTCAATGGAGAGTGCCATATTACCTCAAGAGTAAAACTCTTGAGTATGAGCCTATCCCACAACTAGAGAGAGATTATGAGGTTTTTGGCCTTAAGGAGTTGGCTCGAATTCACACGGTAACCTCTAAATCGATCTTACTTTATTTCCTCGTATAACGTATATGTGCGTGGATTATTGACTCGATGTTTTTGCCTAATGCAGGTACCTTGTTCTCTACTTCGAGATGCTTATCAGATGATACACAGCCTAAAAGGCATGGTATCGGGCTATCATGACATGTTCTATGTGTACGAGACTTTGGAGGGAGGTACTGAGACATCTACTCTTACTCCCTCGGTGCCGCCTTCGGGAGGTGGGTTGAGTGGTCGGCCGAGCTCCGCAGAGCCCCCAACCTCTACTACTGCTGCTACTGGTACCCCTAGGGCAACCCCAGTCATTCCCAAGGGCAAACGCGTGAAGAGTGTAGTGGTGACTCGAACTTAGAAGAATGAGTCTCTGAAGCCAAAGTCGAAGCCGATGCAGGCCCCAACCAAGGACAATGAAGTAGCCACAGGAAGCAAGAGAAATGCTCTATAACTCCTTCCTTAAAGCAAAGGCAGAAGTCATCCTGGATCACTGTGGTCTTCCGATATACATATAAGAAACCTCAATCAAATGAGACAGTAGTTGGGGAGTCCTCTCCCGAGGCGAAAAAGGAAGAAAATGAAGAAGAGAGCGAGGGCAAGGCAACATAACCTAACGAGGAGGTCGAGGAGGAAGCCAAGGAGGCCTCGAAGCCAAATCGGGAGGAGGTTCCCCTCATCAAGAGATCCCGGAGGAATCCCTGAAGGCAACTGCGTCTGCTGGCCCCTAAGTCTAAAATTAAGCCTATTTGTTAGAGGAATTGTTAGAGTCCTTTATGGACTTAGATTTAAACAATGATGATTTGTTAAACATTTATCTTTGTGTTTCTCAATTAAAGCCTCTCTTAGTTTCCTATGTTAAATGTATGTTACAAATGTATGCTCACACGCATGTACAGAAAGAAAGAGAATGGGACTGGAACTAGAGTTTGAAAATTGAGAATTAGGACTTGAAAGGTACAACATTTGCCCTAGAAGTAGGCAAACCCTTCAAAATTTTAACTAAGACTGACAAACCGGCCGATTAGTCAGTAGCCAAAAATATTCTCAAGGAAAACTGACTGGTTGATCAGAGCCTAAATTCAATTTTAAGGCCAAACTGGGATTAGTCAAAGGAAAGTTTAAATTTTAAGCCAAAATCGGCTGGTTGGTCAGAAGAAAACTAAATTTTCTTGAGAGAACCGAATGGCTAGTCAGAAACATGGACCATCAAATGTGCAAATTAAATAGGAAAATAGGTCGGTTAGTCGAAAATTGAACGGTTTTTGATAAAATTTTATGAATTTTTAATTTTTTGTCTTTTATACAAATAAGGGCTATTCGTCTATATATGGACAAATTTTAGCGTATGGCTCCGCTACAGTATTCAAGACTCATCGTTTTAGAACAAAATTCGTTCCTTTTCTCTTCAGAATTCTCAATGGCTTTCAAAGATGATCCCACGATCTTTGAGCTCCAATGTCGTGCATTCACAGATTCCTTTAACAAGATTGAACTGATCCATATGGACGAGAGTTCAGACTGAAATTTGTAATGAGCGTGAAGAGAGTGATGGTTCGTGAAGACCTTTTTCGTGCTGCTTGCAAATTCTAGGATGTTGAAGATCATGTTTACCTCTTCGGCTTAATCGAGCTCTGCCCAACTTTCGAAGAGTTTTTTGCACTTGCAGATATCTTGGCTAATCTTCCAATTGTTGTTCTAGCCGTTCTAATAATTATGTCAAGTCCCTCAAAACTCTATTGAAGGTCCCAAAAGAGCGCCCATGTCTTTCATTCGAGATGAAGGTATTCAACTCTCTCCCCTGATCGAATATCTTTCTGCCAAGCCGACCAATCGTGATGAACAATATGCGCATGGTTAAGTGTCTGCCTTGGCGCTATGCTTGGTAGCTAAACATCTCACATTTTCTGGTCCTGAGATTAGTGGATGTGAGGCTAGCTGATGTCCTGATTCAAGTGTCTACCTGAGGTAAACCCTGACGCCTTTAATTCTAGCCGAAACTTTACTTGGTATCACTGATGTCCATAAAGATCATGGCGTTCCATTCGGAGGTAGTTCTTTACTTCTGTACAAGTGGTTGCTGGACCATATGCCTCTGATTGCCAAATTCGCTGGACTATGATACAACCCCAATGCTTTCTATTCTCGGCCTTTACTCTTCGAAGTTCGTTCCGGCATAGACGAATGGACTCGTTTCTTCTGTGTGCGAGAGTCCAAAGATATCCATTGGTATTGTAAATGGTGGAGGGCTTATGGGCCATTCCTAAGAATAATGGAATACCCCTGGGATTGCGTTAGACATCCTTTTATTTTGCCTGCCGGATCCTGAGGCAGTTCGGTTATGAGCTGGTGATTCTAAAAATGTACGGAGAGTTTGTGGGGGAACAAGCCCTTAGTCCTTCCATCATTGAGGCTGTGTTACGAGGTTGGGGATCTCCGCCTTATACCCACAGGTCTTTTGAATACAAACCTTTCATTACCGACATTGAACATGTCGCTCCCATGTTGCCTAACACATACATCAGTTGGCTTTGGGCCCGTGTTCAGGAAAAGGTATTGACCTTAGAGAGCAAACTGTGGGCGAAACTGGATCGGGATTTTTTTAGTGCTAGTGAGATATAATCTCTAGAATAAGCCAAGAGGGAAGCTCGTGCTGCTATCGGATTGAGCCTGGAGATATACGAGTCTGGTAGGTCTTCCCAGAGCATAATACAAAGTTTCCATCTTCTCAGACTGAAGATGCAGTTTGGGTTACTTGGATCAGACACTCTTGGACTGGTTCCCAAATGTTCAAGGAAAAGTTTGATGCTGACGGAAATCCGATACGGTCTTTACACATGGACGAGTCCTGACGACATCCCGCTTTGTTGTTGAAGGAGAAGCCGCTGAAGAAGAATCTGATTATCAAAGCTACTCAGAACCGGGAGGACGGTGTGGATGCTTATCTCAAGGGTCAGTTCGACAGGCAGGGTAATAAAGGAAATGACAAAGTGGATCAGAGGCTGGTTTTTCAGGTGGAGGAACTGGAAGATCGAATGTGATTCTGGTGTCTCAGAAGGCAACTTACAAGAAAGATTTGGAGATATGGAAGTTAGTCCTGAATGGCGAGGAGAGTCTGGCTATGAAGAAATTTAAACATATGCTGGATGATATCCCACGAATTGTTGATAGGACTTAGAATTTTTCTTGCCCTAACTTTTGCCTAGGCCGCCCTTTGCAGGGTTTTCGTCTTAGCGCGCATTTATTTTCTTCTAGCATTTTTCATTTTTATTTTTTCTTTTGCCCTAATTTTTGCCTAGGCTACCCTTTGCAGGGTTTTCATCCTAGGGGCATTTTATTTTTCTCAAGAATGTAGTCAGTGCTTTTAGCCAGTAAAATAAAAGAATTTTATTAAAATTTGACCGTACCCGAAATAACTTTACGGGCTGCCTACGTACCTCTATCTATGTGTTACATCAGCTCATGTGTGTTGGAAAATGTTCACAAGGAAGATCAGGTCATTCGTAGTTCAGTTACAAAATTTACTTGGGCATAGTATTTTTTTAATCGGTCTAGATTAACTAGTTGTGACAACTCAATTCCATCTAAATCGACTAGCAATCCCTTAGTCATGATTTGATGGATCACATAGGGACCTGACCAGTTGGGTTCAAAATTTTCACTCAGTTTTCAAATTTGTCCAATGTTCTCATTTAATACCAAATCTTCTTCTTTCAAACCGCATCTTTTGACTCGCTTGTTCAATGTTCGGGCGATCCGCTTCTGATAACCTTGAACATGATAGAGCGCCCTCAATCTTTTCTCGTATGCTAAGGCCAACTCTTCGAATATGTGTCTCACCCAGTCTTCTTCGGCTATCTGATTTTTCAACAACACTCTGAGGGAGTTGACTTATAAATCCTTCGGGAGCACTGCCTCCATGTCATAGACTAATGAAATATGAGGTAGCCCCGGTTGATGTTCTCACTGACGTTTGATAGCCCTAGAGTGCGTAGGGAAGTTTGTCTGGCCAACTTCTATACGAGTCTATCATCTTACTTAACATGCTCTTAATGCTCTTATTGGCGGCCTCGACAGCCCCATTAGTTTGCAGTCTGTATGGTGACGAGCAGTGTTAGGTGATACCATACTCTTCGGCTAAGTTTGTGACTTCTCTTTCAAAGTGTAGCTCATTCTTGGAGATAAACTCTTGAGGTACCCCTTCCTAGCATTGAGCACGGCATACGAAGCGGCTTCCACACATTTCATGAAATAATCTATGACTACCAATATGAACTCGTTTCCATTAGAGGCCTTGGGACTGATCTTTCCTTTTACGTCTATTCCCTAAACTGAGAACGACCAAGGGGAGGTCGTGTTATATAACTCTCAGGGAGGTAAGTGTTGCAAGTTGGCGTACAACTGGCATTTATGACATCTCCTCACATACTCGAAACAGTCACCTTCCATGGTACTCCAATAATATCCCTGACGGAGGGCTTTCTTCACTAGCATCCGCTTGTTCATGTGTGGTACACACTCTTCTGCATGTATCTCTTCCATAATTTTGCTACTTTCTCTCTGTTACACACAACAAGTGTTCTCCATTGTAATGTCTCTTGTACAGTCTCTGGTCACACATGATAAGTTGCATTGCCCACCTTCTCAAAGCTAATCAATCCTTCGCGAAACATCCCTCTGGATACTTTCCATCCCGAATAAGATTATGTATATTTGTATACCATGGTTCGGCTACTCCGTCTTCTTCTATGGGTGCTACCATGAAGCAGTAAGATGGTCGATCTCTCTTCTGTATGACAAATGGTTCTACCTCTTGTCATTCGGGTATGTTTACTATAGAGGCAAGGGTGGCTAGGGCATCGACAAAGTTTTTTTTGGTTCTGGGTAGGTTATGGAATTTCATATCTTCAAACTGGTCTACAATCTTCACCAAGTGGGCATGATATGCTTGTAGACGCTCATCTCTAATTCTTCACATACCCTGAATTTGGTATATGATCAATGTTGAATCTCCATACACCGTAATCGCCCGAACTCCTAGGTTTAATGCCATCTCTAAATGGATGATACACGCTTCTTATTCGGCGGTGTTTTTTAATACTGTGAAAAGTTAACTTGATAGCTATATACAAATAGGCTTTATCCGGCGAGATCAACAAATCCGTACTCCAAAACCTTTATTATTCGCTACTCCATTAAAGTACATTGCCATCTCATCTCCGTTTCAACAATGCATACTCCCTCATCCGGAAACTTCGCCTCCCGCCGACTGGTATCATCTGTCGGGCAATCGGCTAACATGTTGGCCACAGCCTTCCTTTTGATCGACTTTTGTGTGACATAAGTGATATCAAATTCGGACAACAACAACAACCACTTGGGGCTGTAGTTAAGTATTTCATGGGATCTATTTAGGCCAACAGCCTGATATGGTACACCAAGACTTAGTGTCTCAATCTTTGAGTTACCCAAACCAAAGACACATGTTTTTTCTAGGGCATAATAATTCGCCTCTTATTGGATAACCTTTTTACTCACATAGTATATGGCCATTTCTACCAATGAATTCTCCAAATTCTGGGCTAATATAGCTCTGATTGTGGTGTCAGTCACGGTTAGGTATAGTACTAAAGGGCTACCGAGTATATGCAGGCTTAGGACTTGAGGGTTGCTAAGGTACTGTTTGATTTTGTCAAAGACTTCCTGGCATAGGGGGTTCCACTCCTTACTTGAATCCTTCGTCAATAATTTGAACACGGGTTCAGAGACCATGGTTAACTAGGATATGAATCGACTGATGTATTAGATTCTTCCCAAGAATTCCCGAATCTCCTTCTCAGTTTTGGGTGGAGGCATCTCAACTATTGCTTTGATTTTGTCTGGGTCCACATCTATCCCTTGTTTACTCACCATAAAACCTAGCAACTTTCCCCAACTATGACTCCAAACATACACTTCTGAGGGTTCAATCTTACCTCGTACTGCCTTAGTCTTTTGAAGTATTTTCTCAACACTGCACAATGATCTCCTTGTCTTATCGACTTGATGATCATATCGTCCACATACACTTTCACCTCCTTATGAATCATGTCATGGAGCAGGGTCATAACAGCTCTCTGATTTGTAGCCCCGGCATTCTTCAGACCAAAAGGCATTATCGTGTAACATAAGGTACCCCAAGGGGTGATAAAGACTATATTCTCCTGGTCTTCTGGAGCCATTTTTATATGATTGTACCCCACAAAACAATCCATGAAGGATATCAACTCATGATCGACTGTGTTGTCTATGATCAAATCTATAATGGGCAAAGAAAAACCATCTTTGGGAGAGGCTCGGTTTAGGTCCCAGTAGTCCACACACATCTTGACTTGACTGGAAGGCTTGGGGATAGGTACGATATTGGCTAGCCAGGTAGGGTATTGAATTACTTGGATGAATCCAATGTGGAACAACTTCATCCCTTCCTCCTTGACCTTGAGGGACCATTCTGGTCTCCACTTGTGAAGTTTTTGTTTGACGAGTTTGGTATTTGGGTAGGATAAGCATGTGGTGTTGCACAATGGATGGGTCTATACCAAGCATGTGACTATATGTACAAGCAAATACAATTATGAATTCCCTGAGGAGTGCAATCATCTATTCTCTCTCTGTCTCATCTAGACTAGCCTTTATTTTGATTTCTTTTATGTTTTTTGGGGAGCTTATGTTCACTTTAATTATTTCCTCAGCCACTGGCGTGGCACGACTAGATTCTCGATTTTCAATTTCTTTTAAATATTTTTCTCTTCTAAATCCATTAGGTGTGACTCATCATTAATCGAGTTGATTAATTCATCATAGCCTATATCAGCAACCAAAGGATAATCATAATTAAGAATTATATTATCGATCAAATAGTTTGGAAACACATAATAGGTGAACAAATTCAAATTGGCTAAGGTGATATAATCATTTAGGTTTTTCGGTTCTGGAGCATCTTTAGCAGCAAGACTTCCTTCGGTAACCTCTCCTACAGTAAGCAGTTCGTACTCGATCATCAAATTCTATGTGTCGCCCTATGCTAGAGTGATTAGGCATGCTGGGTCTATAGTCTAGTCCTCCACTTCACAGTCGCCCTATGCTGGAGTGATTAGGCATGCTGGGTCTACAGTCTGGTCCTTCACTTCACAGATAAGTACTAAGACAAATATATCTCTGAAGCATGCTGTCATTGCTTCCGGATTAATCGAATCCACCCAATATGAGACTTATTCAGTATCTGGCTCTATCTGTACTGAAATTTCTCCATATTTGACCCACTCACAGTTGTAGAATATCTCTGATTCTCAACACTGTAAGCTGGCTCCAAAAAATCCATAGAAAGGCACATTTTCTCCTTCCTTGATGAAGCGCCCATCTATAGTAGAGATCTCGGTTGTAATTATGCATTTTCACCTTCCTTATCGCTCTTGGCCTGGGCGAGCTTCCAAATAGCTTCCTTCTTTTCTTTTCTGGTCGGCTTATACCTTAAGCTGAATTGGTCTTTCTTGTTCTCCATATCCAGGAAGCTAGGAATTCTTTGACAGTTTTGGCCTAAACCTTTTTCCAATAAAGTAGTAAAACTTCCTTAACATGGGGAGTATTGTCGCACTGTTGTAAGGGACAAATGTGAGGAAGTTTTCTCCGTGACAAACTTTCTCAAACTCGAGACACTGAACCGATTGATCCATCCTAAATCTGCTGAGCATAATATCCAAAGTTTTGTGCGGCACCTGAACACTTATCTTCTCGATTTGTCCAATATGCGGCAGCTGCGAATCTCCCATTACGGTGAAAACATCATCGTTCAACACGAACTTGACCTTTTGGTACAAAGTAGAGGGGATTGCACACACATAGTGTATCCAAGGTCGACCCAACAGAAGATTAAAAGCGGTCAGATCCAATACCTGAAACTCAACGTCAAAGCTGGTGGAACCCACAGTCATATGAAGCTTTACTGTACCAATTACCCCTCTTCTAGTGTTATCATATGCTCGAACGACTCGGTTGGAAGGAGTGAACTCCGACGGGTCTATTCCAATGGCATGAATTGTGAGAACCCAACATTTTATATGCTTTGATTACATATTTAAGTATGATTAGATAAACCACTTTATGTGAAAATGGTTATGATGAACTATGCATGATAACATATTCGAATGTATGTTTAAATGTTAAACACCTTGTACTAAGTAAATTGTCGTACTTTGGTTAGCATTGTCGTGCTTGCTAGGTGGCATAATCTTGTCTTGCCACGTCATGCTTCCAGCCTTGTCATACTTTTCTTAGCCTTGTCATGCTTGCTAGGTGGCACAACCGTGTCTTGCCGCCTCGTGCTTGACTTTCCACCTCTTCACCTCCACTTGACACCTCTTACTTGCTTCTAATATGATATAAAAGACCCAATTGACATGCTTAAATTTTCTTACCTCGTATTTTAGAGAAAAGTGCAAGAAAAGCAACAAAAAACCTCACAAAATCTAGAATTAAGGCTTGGTTTTTAAAGGGAACCTCAAGCAGTTGATTTGGAAAGTTTCTATGAGCTTCAAACAGTGTTTTGAACGTGTTTTAAGGAGTATTTTGAAGGTGTTTCAAATCTGAAAATTTGGTTCTTTCATCTCTAATTTAAGGTAAGATAGTTAAAGCTTTTTAATGGGCTTTTAAGACATGAATATGGATATATGCTATGTTAGCGTAACTCTTTTAGTATGAATTCTTTGTCAAACTTTTAAATACTTGTTAGCGACTTGTTAATAAGTGAATCTATTCATGTTTAACATATTGGAGGTTATGGAAGACGTGAAATAGGTTATGGTATGTGTGAATTATGGAATTATGTCAAATTAGACATGGTTAGAATATGGTTTTGGACATGTTTGTTAAGTTCTATAATTCAAGCTCAATTACAGAATATAAATGATGATGTTACATGTTCAAGATGTTATGAAGATGATGTTACGTACTTTCATTGTAAGGGATGGTTGATATATTGTTGATGATTATTATGCCACCCCATTCAAATGATTGGGGGTTGATTTGATTGTGTTTAAGTAGCGGTGCACCGTATAAGCCGAACAGTTGTATCTCCGACTGCTACCCAAGGCAGTATCGGTATTCAATTATTTTCGGTTACTTTGCCTTTGGCCGAGGCAAAGGTTGTGATCTTGTACCCCGGGTGTGGTGACATAAGGGTGGTCTATTGATGTGATTGAATTCTGGAATGGTAAACTCTTGTAATGCTCAACTAAGTGTGACCATGTGATATGTGTTATGTGCACATATAGAACTGCTTAATGTGATTGAATTGCAATAGCATGCATTATCAATATTCTTGAGTTTAAAGTTACATTAAATGTATTTGATTATCTTATTGAACCAGTGGGATGACGGGTTTTTACCCATAATAACATTTTAGATCAAGGAGCCGGTCCCTTGAAAGGCAAGGAGAAGGTGTGAGGCACGGTGAGAAGACGGGCAATGGGTCACTTGGAAATTTGTGAATTAAGTTGTACTTAAATAGTACAGTATGTCAACTTTGAGATCTGGCAGAGAGCTTACTAGGTGTATTTTGTAATAGTAAACTCTTTAATTTTGTATAATATGGTTTAATTACCAAGTGAGTTAGAATGAGTGGTATTATCAATATGATGTGATTAGCCTATGTGTTGTAATGCTCCAGCTGGGTTGAGATAACCCTAAGTTGGGGCGTTACATGAATAGTACGTAAGGGGCATACATTTAGAGCCGAACCATTGTGTATATAAGGAGTAGAGGAATCCTTTTATCAATTGCTCGCATGGTGATATGGAGCTTGTCATTGTAACTTGGTCCAGTTTTGGGCAGGTCAGACTCAGAAAACGTGAGAACATTTCCATAATGTGTAGCCCCTAGCACTTGGAACAAGTCTTTTGGCTGAGTTTGAATCGATATTCGGGCTTTACTGAGAAGTTTGATAAGGGCCTAGCAGTGGGAGTATGAAGCTGATTGTAACCCCCATATAGAAATATTGGCTTGGCTCTTCTTCAAGTGTCGAAGTACCTCATTATTTGGGGGGTCTTGAGAGAACAATGGGTCATATGTAGCTAGGTGGGGCAGGGTTTGGTACACTTGACCTGATTGGGTTAAGTGGGATACACTAGCATTGAGTCAGAACATAATCCATATTTCTTCATCATATTCTTCTTCCACTGTTAGGCTGTGTTTGGCGCGCCGGATAAGACCCCGGATAGGATAAAAATAATCCTATCCGGCGTTTGGACACGCTAATAATGGACGGATAAATCCGGAGGATGGGTTTTATCCCACTTAAGTGGGATAACTTTGTACCTGGGGGGGGGGGGTGGTATTGTTTTAATCCAGAGGCACTCGGATAAGAAATTACGGGCTAGGTTAGAAAAGGAAAACAGAGGCACAAAGAAAGGAGAGCAGAAGTCTTCTCTCGTCTTCCTCCGCCGCCGACCATCTCCGACAGGTATGCCGTTTTCTGCTCTCTTTCTCCGTCAATGTCTTCAGTTTCTTTAATCTTCTTCTCGATTCCGAATCAACGGACCCATTACTTTCGGATCTAGGAAAGTACATCATCTACAAGTCTTGATTTCATATTTAAGGAAGAATCGGAAAATATAACTTCTTAGATTCATAAATGTGAAATCACATGTCTATATAATATGAAGATGGAGCATATTTACCCAACTGAAACAGCAATAGCTGCTCCTGGATGTTAACGAAGGACGAGAAGCAGTGGAACCCATGAATGAAAAGTAACGGATGGATGGCTTGTGATGTCTTTTGGGAGGACAGTGATTTGTGCTATGTTTTTCTTGCTCTCTCCCTCCGAAATGGGTTTCCTTCTATCTCAGTTTTTCTCTCTTGCTTTTGGGTTGGTTGATTAGAATGGTGGGGGGGGACACAGTAGATTGAAGCCTCCATCCCAATCCCCTTATAGAGGACTGCAACACTTGCTTCTATGGGTTTAACGTGGGCATAAGGGAGATGGCAGTGTGTTACTAGTCACTAGATTAAGCTACTACCTAATTCAACTTCTTCTTAGTTAGATAGAGGAGAGAGTAGCGTAGAAAGTCTTGCTTCTCTTCTGAAATTATGAATGGTTAGATTATTTCTTTTACACTAAAAAACACTTCTGGAAAGAAGAGGAGCACAATACATATTATTAACTATACTAGCTCTTAAGGAAAGCAATGAAGTCAGTAGACAGTGAGCCACAGTCTAAACCACTTCAAAAACCTTGGAGGAAAAACGAATACAACAAGAGAAACTAGGGCTTTATACTTAACCAAAGCTTCCTGGTAATACTTGCAGGAAGGTGGCAGAGTTTTTTGGCAATAGAAATGGCAGTGGTCCTGGTATGATTGCTGGGTTTGGATGCTGTGTATAAGAGTCTTTATCATCTAATGTTTAAGTCCAAAGAGGCAGGGACACAGTAAAGTGCTCATACCTATAGTTAAATGTCCTTTATCTGTAAGGTCAAATGGTGTTTACACGACATTTATTGTTCAAACTGAGAATATAGTCAAACTTCTCCTACTGGCTTAAACCAAAGCAGTAATGAAACTGTGAGGTAGTTATTTGATGGCAAAATCACACTAAACCATGGTTGGCTTGTTGCTTTTAGGTAGAAGCTACTGTTGTGCATTTTGGTGTCCTCATTGACCCTTTTTTTTATTTTTTTATGCATTAGTGGTGTTCGATTGCGTAACATGGCTGATGAAAGAGATGAAGCGATTGCAATTTACCTTGTTCTTGAGGAGATACATTTGCAGATTCAATTTATGTATATGCTTCTTGTGGTGCTACATATTACTGCTCAGAGGCACTACCAAAAATTTGTTTTGAAGGAGCGTTCATCTTATAGAAAGCAGACTCGGTTGGAAAGGTTGAATCGTTTGATTAGTGTGAGTGACGTCAATTGCATAGAACAACTAAGGATGGATAGACACACATTTCGTGTATTATGTGGACTTCTTCGTACAACTGGCGGGTTAAAAGCTAAGGGAGAGGTAGGTATAGAGGAGCAGGTAGCAATTTTTTTGAATATACTTGGTCATCATGAGAAAAATCGTAGAATCAAGTTTGAGTTCCAAAGGTCGGGGGAAACCGTTAGCAGACACTTTAATGCAGTATTGCGCGCAGTGTTACGTTACAAGGCATTTTACTTAGTGCACCAGAGCCTGTCACTGACAATTGCACCGATGAGAAATGGAAATGCTTTAAGGTACGAAGAAGTTCTATTTTTTTAGCAATGGAAATGGAAATGCTTTAATGCAGCATGCTACTTTTAGCATGAGACTAATTACTTCTTTTATATTCTTTGTGGTTATAGAATTGCTTAGGGGCTTTAGATGGGACCTATATTAGAATGCGTGTGCCAGAGGAGGATCAACCGAGATATCGTACAAGAAAGGGTGACATTGTAACCAATGTGTTAGGAGTTTGTTCTCGGGATATGAAGTTTATCTACGTACTGCCAGGTTGGGAGGGTTCAGCTGCTGATTCTAGGGTGCTTAAAGATGCTATTAGCAGGAGAAATGGATTAAGGATTCCTATGGGTAATTTTGTGTTAAAAGTTAGGTCATTTGATATTTCTACTTACATATACTGCTTTCTTAAGAGACATTATTTTTTATGTTAGGTTATTATTACCTTGTTGATGCCGGTTATACAAACGGCCAGGGGTTCCTTGCACCATATAGAGGCACGAGATACCATTTGTCATTATGGAGAGATGGACCTCCACCAATTACATATCAAGAACTCTTCAACCTGAAGCATTCTTCTGCTAGGAACGTCGTAGAGAGATGTTTTGGCCTCTTGAAGATAAGATGGGCTATTTTGCGCAGTCCGTCTTTTTATCCTGTTAAAACACAAGGACGTATAATTACAGCATGTTGTTTGCTGCATAATCTTATACGAACTGAAATGGCCGTGGACCCAATGGAGGCTGAGCTAGATATGGTGACTGAAGAACAAACTGACTTGGATGGTGATGCAATCACTATCGTTGAAACATCTGATCAGTGGACGGAATAGAGAGACAACTTGGTCAATGAAATGTTTGATGAATGGAGAGGCCAAGCATGAGATTGTAATTTAATATTGTTTGTAGACGTTGTGACTTTATGTTAAGAGCGTGGATGAACTTATGTCTGTATTTTAAGAACGTGGATTAACTTATGGTTGTATTTTAAGAGCGTGGACTAAATTTTGGTTCTATTATAAGAACGTTGATTGACTTATGGTTGTATTTTAAGGTTGTCTGTTGACTTATGATATTCCAAAGAAATTGTGAATTGACGTTTTAGTTGTTGTAATCGACTTATGCTTTTTTGCACAGGAATGGCTAGCTCCAAAAACAAAGGAAAGGCTACCTCCAAAGACAAAGGAAATCGTCGGGTTTGGACCACCATTGAAGAACAAACGTTTCTGGATATAATGGAAGACTGTGTTAAGGAAGGAAGGAGACAGGAAACAGGATTCAAGCCTGGAACTTTCTTGCATATTGAGAAACAGATGGAAGAAAAATTACCGGGTTGCAATCTTCTTGCAACGCCTCACATCGAGTCCAAGTACAAGGGGTTGAAGAGAATGTACTATGTGGTGACAGATATGCTTGGATCATCTGGCTTTGGATGGAACGAGACACTGCATTCTGTTGAGGTTAAGGGTACAGAATGGGAAGCTTACTTGAAGGTAACTAGCAATTATTTCTTTTAGTTTTTTTCCTTTTTACCAATTCTAACTTTTTGCACGGGATTGTAATTATGTCTTTGCAGAGTCACCCGGAAGCCAAGGGCCTGCTTAATAAACCATTATTCAAGTATGATCAACTCGGATTTATATTTGGCAAGGATCGAGCTACTGAAAAATCAGCTGAAGCTCCAGGTGATGCGGTGGAAGATCTAGATCGCGAAGAAGGTACTATTGGTTTGGATGACATGGATATGTCTGTACATATGACTGGATCTGCGACTCAATCAACTGGAACAAAGCCAATCAAAAAGAGAAGGACACATGGTGGCATGACTGATGGGTTTACTAGTGGATTGCAAAACTTAACGGCTGTGTTTGGAACATATATGGAGGCTACTGGCAAAAGGATGGAAATGCTGGCAGAAAGGCTTGGTCACGCTAAAGATGCATCCCTTGATAGGAAGAAAGTTTATGAAGAGCTTTGCAGGATCGACTTTGCTTCGGAGCTTGATCGACTTCAAGTGACACACAAAATTGCTGCTAAACAGGAGATTGTTGATGTGTTTCTCTGCCTGCCTGATGATGCTAAAGCATCGTATGCTCACATGTTACATAATACCGATGTGTAGCTTGATTCACTACCACTTGTCTACCGGTTATTAGTTGTCATAGATGGACTTGTAGCGACAGCTATTATTTTGGACTACCACTTGTCTACCGGTTTTTAGTTGTCATCGATGGACTTTGTAGCGATGGCTATTATTTTGGACTACCACTTGTCTACCGGTTTTTAGTTGTCATCTATGGACTTGTAGCGATGACTATTATTTTGCACTATCACGTTTCTACCGGTTTTCAGTTGTCATCGTGGTTGGACTTTTAGGTTTATGGATGATATATAATGATGAATTATTATCCATTTGACATCTTGATGAATGGTTGTCTAAGAGTTCAATATTTATCTGATGTTTTAGGTATCATAATCAAGTATTCATGCATGTTATAGATTGCATGTTTCCTTTTGTTAAGAATTTGAGATTGCATGTTTTAGGTTTACAGGTTTTCTTGCTGATCTTCTGGCAGTATTCATGTCAATTTGTGAATAGATAAGAATTTAAGATTGCATGTTTCCTTTTGTTAACATCGTAGAAAGAAAAGTAATCTTGTGATCAAATGATCTTTTACTTTTGTTACTCTGATTGGCAATGATCGAAAAAAATTATGTTAAAAAGAGGTTTTGCTGCATAGTAATTGCGCTTGAAGAAACCTTTTGTCTTAGCGATGGTTGTGCATGTAACTACTGCTAATAGTACTAATAACAAACTTTTTATGAAGACAAAATGGTGTAAAGGAGACTTCAATTTTTTTTTAAAATTTTTATCTTATCTGACCTATATCCGGTGTGCTGCCAAACACAGTCAGCAGGATATAACTGATTATCTGGCATGTAATCCTGGTTGGATCCAAACGCTGGACAGGATAATTATCTTATCCGGCCTTATCCGCGAGGATATGTTATCCTGGCTTATCCGACCTTATCCTCCCTTATCGGACTGACTTATCTAGCGCGCCAAACACAGCCTTAAGGTTTATCCATCCATCAAATCCTCCCAAGTAATCACATCACAAAACTTTGGTAGAGATTCATAAGCAGACACTAACTTTGAGATTGGCTGGCTGGCAGGAATGATAAAAACAGTCAGATCCATAACTGATTGGTCATCATCAATATAATTAACCACATAGGTAGGCAAGGGTTCCTTTAAGACATTTGTTCTAACAGGATGGGACATTTCACCCTTATCGATCAGGTCTTATATGACATGTCAGAGAGTGATCCATTTCTCCGTGGGGTGCCTTTCCCTAATGGTAATTACAAAAAGTATTCATATCATATCTGTCGGGTATCACCGCTTTTTGGGGTAGGTGGCAACTTGAAAATCATTCCCCTCCTTAGCAAAAGTTCAAAAACCTTGGGGAGCAGTGCGTTCAACAGGGTGAACTTCCATCTAGGCTCTACATTGGGTTCCCATGTTACTGCTCGAGGTGTTTGTATAGTGTTAACATTGTTGATTGTTATGGGATTAGGCTGTACATTTGACCTCTTGGACTTGCTTGGTATGCTTATTATGGTTTCGACTCGCGAGAAATGGTCCCCTTGTTAGTTACGTCTTCTATCTGAAAGAGGGATCCCATGAGAGCTTTGAATTATGTGTGATAATGACCAAAAATGTAATCGTGATATACCATAAGCAGGTTGCTTCTCACGATGTTTACTTGTTCTTCCTCAATCGGGTGATTCACCATTTGAGCTGCCTTATTCCTCCACCTCATGATGAAAGATGAAACGGACTTTCTCGGCTCTTGTTTCGTAGTTTCCAAAGCTCTATGGGTGATAGCTAGGTCTGCATTATAATGGTACTGTCTGAAAAACTCACTTACCACGTCTTCTTAAATGCGAACTCGAGCTTCATCCAAGGTAAGGAACCATTAGAAAGCGGCTCCGATAAGGGTATGGTGAAACAACTATATCAGTTGATTTTGATTTACCCCATATGGGGCCAACGCTATGAATCTTAGGATCCATGGTCCCGTCAAACTTATCCATCACCGGCATCTTGTACTTGAGGGATAACCTATCATCAGGGTTCATGGTCAAGGCGCTAAGGTCCAACGGGTCATCGGCTCTCCTCATTCTAGCAATCTGGGACTCAAGTGCGGCTAACGTATCCTTCTATTCTGGCACGACAGTGGGGGGGCTTAGTTTTTTCTTCCTCGGATTCATACATCCAATCAAACTCTGGACCCTTCTTCTTATCATTTTTCTTCCTATCTTCTTCTGGGTCTTTTCTACCTCTTATTTTGAGGTTATCCAACTCCTTAGCGGTCTAGGATTGTTGTTCGGTTAGGGTAGTGAAACCATTCTAGAGATCCTTCTGAAGTTCACTGATGATATGGGCTAATCGGAGATATGTAAGAATTCTTCAGCCATTAGAATTCGTGAGAGTTTTCTGGACGAGTCTCGATACCAACCACGCTTAGCCTTAACTGTAAAGGGAAAGTTTTCAAAAATTTAATAATACATTCCACATATATCGAGTTGGCTGGCTCATAATTTTTCCTGGTCTTGAGGGTATTTTCTTGGGTTTTGGAAAAAAAGGGGGAGGGGGGTGCTTACTAACCCTTTGGTTATCTGAAAATATAATCGGCCGGTTGGTCAGTGGACTGAGGCTTATTTCTGGAAAAAAATTATGGAAGGTAAGGCTTTCTGACAAACAGTTCGATCATCCGGGAGGATAATCCGGCGGTTGGTCAGTGGTTCGAGGGAATTTTTCTAAGAATTTTCCTGAAGGTCATGGTTCCTGACTAACCGTTCGGTCATCCGAGAAGATAACTGGTCAATTGGTCAGTGGGTTTGATCAGGGTATGAACTAGCTAGTTTTGAAATTTTCAAGCAAATGCACATACTGACTAACCATCCGGTTGGGAGCACAGATAACTGGCCGGTTAGTCAGAGTCTTTTTTTTTTTACGAAATTACTAGTTTAGCTTACAGAATGTTGGTGGTTTCCTTGCCAACATGTTGTTGGCCAATACATGTATTCTCCCAACAAAAGGGCAGAACACTGAATGGTCCGGGTGTGAGTTTTTCTCCTTATGATACTGTGTAAAGGTCACTCCATCAGCTCGACTGTACTATATACCTCCCCCCCGTTACTATGAAGTTAATAATGGGCGATCACCAATACGTGTACAAGTCGTTTGATATACCAACAATCAAGGAGGAATCTTTAGTAAGAGGCACATGAAGTTGAGAACTTGATCAAAAGTTCACCTTGAGCCCAAGAGGACCAAGGGCCTCTAGTATGTCGCTCTCAAATGGGTGGGTCAGGGTGAGACGTGCAGTGTGTGAGGCATGAAGATAAAAGCTAAAGTACCACAATTATGTTATATTGTACATACCACAGAAAAATAAAAAATACAACAAGGCCAAAATCATGAAAAGCATTTCAAGTCTAGCCATCTTAGTTTTTTAGTCCCCAGCAGAGTCGCTACTGTGGGGCACCGCCTCAAAAAATTCCGCGAAAAAAGAGGAGTCTATGGAGTTGCCATCTTATTTAATAAGAAAAAACCAAAAAGTGACTCAAATATGTCCAAGAAGGACGACTGACCTATCGAAACCATGAGAGGGGTCTGGGGACTAAGTTACATAACGGAAAGGTGTTAGGCACATGTCGCACCCTTGCGGTCTCTACTTCATTTCTAGTAAATAATAGCCTTAAAACATGTAGCATGTAAAAATATGACAAAACCAAACCTAAGTTAATTTTTATGTTATTTAGCTTGAACTCGACAAATTGGGTCAATTGGCCTATGTATCAGATCGGACTAATTAAAATCAAAACTATTGTAGTTCGACACTGGTCCCAGGGAAAGTAGTTTACAATTCGGTATTTAGACTTTGGACAAGGAAAATGAAAAATAACCTTTTTTTGCTGTTTTGAAATGAAATGCAACTACGGGGAATGGATTATATGATTTCTACCCTATGAAAGCTTAATAAATATTACCTTGCGATCCAGCTTGCCTTGGTGGCTCGGGAACGTTCACCATTGGATCCACGATGCGAAGAACAAAGTGATTTATTTAAAGTGATTTGGATGGCTAAGATTCTCAAAAGAGGTTGGACGTCACTTCACGAGGAACTGGCGTGCAAACTCTAAAGAGAATAAGCTCATAGACTTAAAATCTCTGACCAAAGTCTGACCCTTAAAGTGGAGGCCAAGGCCCATTTTTATAGTGCTTAGAGTCGCAGAATCTGATAAGATTGGCAATGCCTAGCTGAAAATAAAGTCAGAATAAGGGATAAAATTGCAGATTGACAAAAATCAACTAACTGGTCAGTTAGTCGAAAATCGGCCAGTTCACCCCATTTATTAATTTTTTTTTGAATTTCAGGGCATTATCTGACCCTAATTTCGGTAATCATCTTTGAAATCATAAATGGGATGAAGCAAATTCGGGATAAGATATTTCTTAACCATAAAATGGATTGGTTTGATCTTCACATCAAAGATAAATTATTGATTATTTCCCAAAGTCATTATAGACAAATTGCATCATTTAGGATAATCTAGACTTCGGACCAGACCTAATCTACATAGATTGGACTAATGCAGTAAACTGGACTGATGAACTGAACTCGACAT
Source organism: Escallonia rubra (assembly GCA_033065855.1). Classification (NCBI taxonomy): domain Eukaryota; kingdom Viridiplantae; phylum Streptophyta; class Magnoliopsida; order Escalloniales; family Escalloniaceae; genus Escallonia; species Escallonia rubra. The sequence goes on from JAVXUO010003176.1 coordinate 76,185, forward strand.
GCAGTAGACTTGACTAATGAACTGGAGTGGACAAATAGACTAGACTGGACCACATTAATTAAATAAACTGGACTTAATAAAATATTTAAAGCACATTACGAATCACAAACTCAATAATGCCTTTTAATTAATAATGAAGTCCATTATTTAACTAATTAAAAATACCTACACAAAAGGGTGTCTACACATATCAATCACCATCCAAGTCTACTAATTAGTCATAAAAATAAAGAAAAGTATAGTGAAGCCTCAAATTTGATTTATATATAAGCATTGGAACAAAAGTTTTGGACATGATAAAAGAGAAAGACAAGAGTCTTGAAGCAATCTTAAGAAGTCTAATACTATAATAAGAAACAAAGTAGAAAGAAAAAAAGCATCTTCAGATGTCTCTGAACACATATGTTATAAGATTTCAAAGATTGAACAAAAAATCACAAATCGTGTACACATAAAATTTGTATTTGTAAGTATTGTAGAAATCTTGGACAGGTTGGATTTTCCATGAGCTGGTTTGACCTTATAAAACCTTTGCCCATGTCAAACACATATTTTTTACGAACTCAACAGTTCATGCCCCGTCCATACAGTCTTTATAAAAGTATGTCCACATATGCCCATAGTTATATGGGCTGGCACGGGTTGTCTAGCCCAAGTTACACATAAATATATAGGTGTATTTTTTCTCTTGATAATGAGTAGGGTTAACTCTAGTCCCTCGAGCTATCCCCACATTATCAAACTAGTCCATGAACTCCCATGTTCATTGTTCAAGTCCTTAAACTATTCACTTTTTATGTTTTGGTCTTTTGTAACAGTTTATGTTAAACTGTTAGGGATAATCTCGTAAATGAAATTATTTTTTCTTTCTCCCATTTTCTTAACCTAATTCCCCCCCACCCTTTCCTCCTTCGACAACCTCCATAGCTAGTATACCCACCACTAAATAACCAAGCCTCCAAAGTGGATTAGGATTTCTACAAAGAATACAACACCAATACTAAGCCTCCAACCACCACCGACCGCAGCTCTCTAACCACCACCTACCGCTGCTTCCACCACGGTCTAGACAACGAGCCCACCACCATTTCGCTACTTTTTTTGGTGTTGCTAAACTTACTCACTATTGATACAAGGCAAGGTGGCAATAGACCCTGTAATGATAGTGTAACAACTCAAGTTCACGGCCCCTTCCAAATGACAATGCCTAAATGACTAGCCGAGGATATATTAAACATATCATCGACAAGATCTTACACTGACAAGTTGAATCACAAACTCTGGCATCTTTAATTATCACGATCTCCCTTCCTTGTGATGCTAAGATGAACTTTAATTTCATGAAGTTCAGATCTTTCTCAATAGCCATTGCTGGATAATATGGACAACTTGACTGAATATCGATTCAACATTGCCTTTGTTTTTTAGCTCTAGCCACCTGATCGGATAGACCCAATCCAACCTTTTAAGAGTCAATTATGATACCATATGTAAAGGTCCAAATCTACGATGCAACCGCATGTCAATGCCTCATTTAAAGAAGTGCAATCTAGGTACTAATGAGATTATTAACAGTGACAAAGTCTTTTGAGGCTATTTGAAACACAACGCGCCCGATGTGAGATTGTTTATTACAAATAAGTTGAAAAGCCATTTTCTTAATTTATAATTTTTTACGGAACCAACTTTAGTTCAAGGTGTACAGCTATAACCTCCAGTAACTTATCATTAATGTTTTTTTTTCTTTCCAAAAAAGGAGAAGAAAAGCCTCAAATTAAGCCTTGCCTAACTAAAGCAACTCATAATAGGAACTTCTATGGAGAAATGAAGCTGAAGAATAAAATGGGGTTTTGAATCCAAATGAAGGTCCTCGATAGGATTTTTAAACTCCCGTGTCATTTTCTTTGGGCCATTTATTTCACGAAAAACTACACTCTAAAAATTATTACTAGAAAGTATTTTCTTCAAAATTACTTTTCGCAAAGTACTTTCGTTGAATATCATTTTCACTTTTGTGGTTGAGAATATAAAGTGATAGTCAATTACATATAGCTGAAGTTATGAACCTCAATAAATGTGAGAGTGGCATTGTCTTTGGGTTTGGGCAATGGGCAAGAATCAATCTAAGGTCTCCATAGATGTAAGGATGTTAGACGAGTTATAGATCCTTGACAAATCTCTTCACTTCTTCTTACCCGACAGTGAAGTTATATCATTATAGGGGTAATGATAGCAATTAAGAGGATAAGGGATCAATTGAATTTGGTTTTGTGCCTCTTGAATTCGTCAGAGCTGCTAGAAAACCTCATAAGAGCAACTTGGAAGCAATGGCCCAAAGTAGCGAGAGAGTTAAGGGACGTGATGAGACACAAAAGCAAACAAGTCGGTAAGTCATTTTCCAAAAAAATATAGTTCTATGCATATGGTTTGGCTTTAAAACATGTTTTTAGTGTCGGATTTTACAGCGCATCAAACACCCAAAAATGTAAGGATGTTAGACGAGTTATAGATCCTTGACAAATCTCTTCACTTCTTCTTATCTAACAGTGAAGTTATATCATTATAGGGGTAATGATAGCAATAAAGAGGATAAAGGATCAGTTGAATTTGGTTTTGCGCCTCTTGAATTCGTCAGAGCTGCTAGAAAACCTCATAAGAGCAACTTGGAAGCAATGGCCCAAAGTAGCGAGAGAGTTAAGGGACGTGATGAGACACAAAAGCAAGCAAGTCGGTAAGTCATTTTCCAAAAAATATAGTTCTATGCATATGGTTTGGCCTTAAAACATGTTTTTAGTGTCAGATTTTACAGCGCATCAAATGGTGCCTTTATTTCTAAGTTATTCCTTAATGATGGAATCATGATTATAGAGAGGTTGAGTTGTTTCCCTCTCTTTTTTCATTTTCTACAACCACCTAAAGAAGGTATTGCTTAATTGCATTAGTCGATGTTGCTTTGATAATAAGACTACATTTACACGGGATTATGCTACTTTATGGACCGCACATGATGAGTTTGTCAGACGAATAAATTCAGTATGTTGCTTTTGAAAATCTTCATAATATTACATTTTATCCTCCAATATATTTCTGGAACTACAACTCTCGCTTTTGAAAAGGGTGATACCATTTGACTTTTTTGAAAAGTCCTAATTTATCGAAGGGAAGAGAAATGATTTGGCATTTCTTTATGTGTGTTTGTAAATTTTTACAATGGACGAAAAAAATAATTTCTTTGATGTTGTTTGTGAGTGAAAAAAAGAGAGAAGAGACATTTTAAGTTGCTATTTACTACACTGTCTCAATATATTTGAAATGGAAAATGTATATAGCAAAGCTGAAGTAGAGAGAATGTTTCTCAGTCACCGCTTACATGAATACTCTCTTAGCTCGTCATCTGGACTTTTAAAATTTTGAAACCATTTTACATTTACTCACCCTTTTAATTGTGATTTGAATTTCTTTTTTTCTCATCCCTTTCACCTATTCAATTTGATTTGAATTCCTTTTTTTTTTTCTCTCACCTTCTCTCTCACCCTCTCTATCACCCCTCATACTCTCTCTTCTCACTTACACAAATTCTGACAGCACCTCATATATCTCTCTTTTTACGTAATTTTTTGGACATGCATATTCCTTTTTTATCTACTTCACTCTAAAACTTTAGCCATAATATACTCTCAATAATACCATTTGATATAGCTAAAAATACACTCTCAATCGGGAGGTGACACGTGGCAGGGTTGACTCATGGTTAGCCTAGTCTGATGCGGATCTGGTAATTACCATGCCGGAACGACAAGGATTCTAAAAGGATCCTGATTAAATCGTGATGTGGTCTTTATGGATTCTAACGCGATCCTAACAGATCTGACCCAAAGCCCAGTCGTCAAAACTTCTAGTCCTACTATGGGTCTTCCACCTACAGCTATATAAAGGGGATTACCCCCAGGTATGCAGACAACTTCACACTCATGCATCATGTGCCTTATTGCTTTCTTAGAGTTCTACCCTGTTAGATGTGCTCTGACTTAAGCATCGGATAGTTCCTATGTCGGAACCCCACCGGGTGATCACTCTGTGTTCTGTCTTGTATGTCAATTCACTAACTATGGTTCCCAATCAAGTCTTTAGCAGCAACATATTGGCGTCATCCATGGGACCACGACAGGGAACATGGCCAATCACTCATTTTAAGGTGACTCTTCAATCGGCCATCCCAACCGAGATCGTCACGCACGATCGAACAACTTCTGTCAACTTGGTCGCTTTCACGATAGACGCTAGACACCTTCTTACCATCACGTCGGTTCTGTTGAAGATGTTTATGTTAACATAACATTCCTTCCGGAATCATTCGCCAGCTACAACCCTGGAAAACGACGACTTTTGACACTGTCTCAATCGCAGGGTGTTCAAGACGACATATGCAGACCTAACGAGGGATATTTACAAATTGAAAGATGTCGTGAACAGGCTATAGAAGATTCTTGATGTAGCAGTGGCGTCAGCCTCCACGAATCAACCTCACCTTGATCCCAGTGATCTCCGTCACCGACTTACCTCAAGGTCGAGTTACAGTCGCAGGTACAAGCTGGAAGCCAATCTGACCTATTAACCATGAGAAAAGAGCGGAGATCATGTCATGAGGAGCGGATCATGCTATCATCGAGATCCATCATTTGAAGATAGCATAAAATCCACCCCTGATCAGGCCGATAACCCTTAAGGGCAACGCCTTTCCAAAATAGATCGTCCTCAAGGACGGCCTCACCGCTACACATCACCCAAGTACCATTCTCAAGAACGGGCCTTTGGGAAAATTATCCTAAACCTCGTCCCCAAGAGCTATCTCCACCCAGGGAAGATTCTAGGTATCCTCTGTCTGAAGCCATCGAGAGAGCAAAGTGGTCGCCCAACTTTAGGATGCCCCAGTGCGATTTGTACATGTAACATCCCGAAAATCTGGAGCTCAATCGTCCCGAACATCCAGAACGTTAACCGACCACATTACATCAAACCTGTCACATCATGTTTACTAACACATACTTCAAAGCATCTACTCCGACATCAACTCAAATTCTTCAAAATACAAGATTATAAAACTGCTTAAACTTAACTAGTTTTACAACTTAAAACTTCAAAAACTTAAACTTAGGTTCTTCACCGAACAACAGGCTAACATTATCGACCCACGCAGGGTCTTATTATACAGTGGTAATAGGCTTGCTGGAATCTCATTCAGACTTTAAACCCATTCATGAACATTCTATTGCTGATCATTACCTGCAGAAGAGAATCAAACGAATGGTGAGCTTTTGAGAGCTTAGTAAGGTCGTTCAAGGAACAACCAAAAGGATTACAAAATGACTCAAGTTCAACCGAGGATAATGTCTCGAAACATTTCAACAATCATGAATAGCTTAGTAATTTTCCAAACAATCATAATCAGTTATAAGTATATACCATAAACAACCACAGACTGACACCAAAACAAACATATGCAATTATCTCAGTTTTCAACAAACATTAACAGTCATAACCATATATCGAAATCATCGTTTGAAGATCATTTTCAAAACCATCATTTTAAAAATACAAAGATGATTTTCCAAAGGGTTTCAAAATGAACACAGATACTTCAAGGGGAATAGGGGAAGGGTTTCACATAAACACAAACAGTTTAGTTACAGTATGTGGAAGAATTTTAACTCAATCCCTCCAGTTAGGCAACCATACCTTCATTTGGACATCGTTTTCAAAAAAAAAAGTCATTGTAAGATACAATATGAGGAAATTCAAGACGTTGATATTGGGCAGATGCAATGTCATTCAGGCAATGCACAGTTGTACACATGCATGATGTACGATAATAACTAGCCCTCTTCATCGATCAAGGAACTAGCCTTCTTCCCCGTAGGACTCAGTAACAAACCAGCCTTATAACGCCTCCCCACGGAACAGATTCCAAGGTCAACACAGAAACAACAATCACAAAATCAACAAGAAATTCACTGTTTAACATGCAATAAAATGAGCACCAAGTTGAATACACATAACCAGAACATTGAGGTTTCAATAACAATTAAGCATACTGATATAATTCATCACTCAGAATTCCAGAAAAACTACAACAGATAGCAAGAATGATTGAAAACAATTATCGAATTTAGGCATAACAGTTCTGAAGAAGAGCGCAAACAATTATTGAATTTTCTCAACATGCAATAACAAACGAGCATCGATAAGATTTCTAATTCCCGGTGCAGGCTCAATGCTGGGGGTTCCTTGGCGATAACATGATAATATCAATATACAATTCAGTGTTCAACAATAGCCATATGTAAACCGAAAAAAATACTTACGAGTACGAGTTATCAAAATAAGGGTTCGGATGAAAGTCCTTACCCAGGGTTCAAATAGAAACTCTAACCTGGATCCGAAGCTAGATTATCCTAACTAGAAAGTCTTTAACTTTATCCTAAATGGAACAATCAACTGATTAGAATACAGTCTACACTATGATATCATAAGACTCAATACGGATTCACACATACTCCCAAAATGAACCCCCTCACCGATTATGCAAAATTATCAAAATGCCCCTGAGATGTAAAATTACCAAAAATACCCCTTTCACACTTAAATTATTAAAACAACCTTCCTGTAAGTAAAACCACTAAGGTTTCCTTCCCATATGTGAATTTACCCGAAAATACCTTTTATAGGTAAAATTACCAAAATACCCCCCTCGAGGTGGCAAATAGCCAAAATACCCCCTCTTATTTGAATCACCAAAACCAGCTTTTCCATAAGTAAATCACTAAAATATCCTTACCGTATGTGAATTTACTTAAAAATATCTTTTATAGGTAAAATTATCAAAATACCCCCCTCGGGGTAGCAAATTACCAAAATACCCCCCATGGGTTCTCGGCACCGAAAAAATATCAAAAACATTTTAAAACACTATTTTAAGCATCCTAAATTCATTTTTGAGCTAAAAAGCATTTTAAGAAATTTTTGTTCGGCTAAAAATACCTATCGGCCTCTGAATAGCACAAAATTTTAGAAAATGGAACATCTTAGTAAATTAAGGTTTCCCTAGAATTTTTAAACAAAAATAGCTTGGTTTGCTATGTAAATAATTTGATAATTTTTTTTAGTCGATACCAAAATTTAGCGTTCTTCACGAACGCCGAAAAATTCTAAAACATTTCATAGTGTACGTCTTGTAAAAATAATAGGGGTTACTGTTTTGAACTTTGTCAAATTTTGATCCTAACTATTTATAAAAATTCAGATTAAAACTATTATCCTACCCCCCCCCCCCCTCTCGCGGTGACACTTACAGTCACTACATGGTCTTTTCTTTATCCTTCTGCTAGACCTGGCAAAATGTTGCCCGGACCCGTTACCCGGACCGTACCCGGTCCAAAATGCCGGGTACGGGTAGCTATTTTCATTACCCGCAGAAATCGTACCCGTACCCGACCCGACCCGTAAATTTCGGGTAAATCCGGGTCGGGTACGGATTACTCGGGCTACCCGTTTTTTTCCCTCTATAAAAGGTGCTAGGGTTTTCATTTCACTGTCTTCATCATTTCTCATCTTCTTCTCTGCGACTGGCCGCCCTCTCTCTCTCTCTCTCTCTGCCTTCGAACCCACCACACGCCGCCGCACTCAGCCACGCCGCCGCTCATTGACAGCAACGCCGACGCTCTCTACCACCCACGACGCCGCTATCTGTCAACCGCGACGCCTCCCACATGATCTTTCTCTTATCCACCAGTCAGATCTGCGACGACCACGAGATCTCGACGGCGTCCCATCGTTCCTCTCAAGCTCCACCGCCAGATCAGCCGCAACTCCGCCTCATCTTTGCCGGTTTATCTCCCATCAGCTCCGACGCCGGTCAACCTCATCGACGCCGATTTGTCTCCCATCAGCTCCGACGCCATGACCGAAGTCTCCATCGGCGATGATACCCACTATGACGCCTTCACCATGCTGTTGGATCTGCCGAGGAGTGTAATTTGCTTACAAATTTTTTTTTTCTTCATATCTACTTGTAAAATTTGTGTTAATTTTTTTTTTGTATGTAATAATTATCCTCACTTTAATCCTTATGGGTCGAACGAATTTGTTCTTCATTTAGACTTTGTGTTCTTAAAAGTTTCATGCACAGAACCGTGATCTTGTTGAGTTAGGAAATTTGGGAGTTGAGATTATTATGGTGGAATTTTTGTGATAACCAAATAAAGGAAAAAAGTTTTCTGAGAAAAATATGTTAATAAAAAAAAATCATAAATTTAATAACTTACCCGCGGGTAATACCCTACCCACAAGGGTAGGGTACGGATCCCAGATATTTGTACCCGGAAAAACCCGGGTATAAATTACCCGACCCGTTTTACCCGGATCCGCCCGGATATTACCCGTATCCGCGCGGATCGACCCGTTTGCCAGGTCTACCTTCTGCCGAAGTACACTCATTTGCACACTCACATACACACACTGCTACCTATTGGAAACACTTCCATACCCTTAATCACACATAAACACACGCATTAACACACTAATACACACATAGCGCGCACACACACACACACACACTCCTCGGTAGTTTACTGAAACACACACAACTCATTATTTCGCTTTCCTAAATACACTTATACACATTATACCTCACACACGTATCCGTAACACACAAAATTATACCAAAATCATACATAAACTCACACACTCGAGACCCCACACACATCAAACACGCTGCACAGTTCACACACACACACCCCCACCAAAACACACACTGATACACACACTAAGGTAGGAAATACCTTGGGGAATTCTGCGCATTTTCTTCTCTTTCCCTCTCCTTTCTTCTTCCTTTTTCCCTTTTGTCCCCTAGCTCTCTGTTTCCCTCTGTTTTCTCTTACTGTTTTTTTTCTGGCTACTGTTCATCCTCCCGATTTTTTTTTTTGGGTTTAATTCGCTAAAGTTTCCAAATCTTGTATTTTATATTAAATTTTGATTAGTCACCAACAAAATAGCAAGAGGTGGAATGTTTAGAATCATTTTCTCTAAAGCCTTGACACATAATGCATAATTTTCAAAGCCCCAAATTTTGTGTAATTATATTTAGGCCCCGAATTAATTCTAATCTCCATTAATTTGACTAGATATCACTAAAATATGTACTCTCACTCATTTTATTATTCTTCACCATTGAAAACATTAATTTACCGCCCCCAAAGTTTTCCAAAATTACAAAATGACCCCAAGGGGTTTTCAAAATTATATTTTTGCCCCAAATTCATTTTAAGCTCCCATACGCTATTAATACCCGAGCATTGCTCAAAATTATCCCTCGTTTATTTTTTCGGGTCACGGATGGTTGTCTTAAACAGTTCCCGAAGTTCGGAATATTACAGTATGATGGAAGTGGCGGCCCCAGAGAACATGTCTACGAGTTTGAGACAAACATGTTGCTACTCCAAGTTTTGGATGCCTTCATGTGCCAGGCCTTCCCGACTACCTTAAGAAAACGTGCGCGCGCATGGTTGAAATCCCTACAGCCAAGGTCGATCCATTATTTTGCTCATCTCTCAGACTTCTTCCAGAAGCATTTTGTGAACAGTTGCTCGAGAAGGAAGAACTCAGCGAGCTTGCTCAGTGTAGTGCAAGAAAAGAATGAGTATCCACCTTATTACCTTGGACGGTTCAACACGGGGTTGCTAGAGGTGGACAGTCTAGACGAGTTGGTCAAATACACTACCTTTCTACGAGGCCTCCAAACCACGTTCAAGTTTGTATTTTCAGTCAATAAGTGCACCCAGGGCTTTTAGACAAAGCTAACAAGTAAATTCAAGCAGAAGAGTACCTGGAGACTCACAAGGGGCGACAAAATGGAAATGACGAGGAGCAAGAAAAGTGCCCCCGTGAAGGAAGCTCGGGAAGCAGAAAAAAGTCTAAATGTTCAGAACGTGACGAACAGAGCCCCAAGGAGCCGTTCGAAGAACTTGATGCCCCTCAACACCAAGCTGTAGCAGATATTGAATGAGATTAGAGACAAGGAGGCTCTCAACTGGCTAGAGAAAACAAGGTCACCAGCAAGCAAGAGGGACAAGAGCCTATGTTGATGTTTCCACAATGCTCAGGCCACATGACCGACAATTGCGAGCAATTGAGGCCTTGATTAAGCACGGACACTTGAAAAAGTATGTGGCGCACAAAGAAGGTCGAAGAGAAGCGACTCCAGTCACTGAAGAAATAGAAAAATGACAAGAGAATACGGGTACAATTAACACTATCTCGGGGGGAATTACAGCGAGAGGCGCTTCGGACAGGTTCAAAAGGCATACGTGAGACAAGTATGCATAACAAGCCAGCCCGAACAAGAAACATAAGACTTTATCAGTACCCGCAATCTCCTTTTTGGAAGATGATATTAGCGATGTGAAGATCCCCCATGATGATCCACTTGTCGCCATTCTCTGAGTAAGAACTTTGATGATAAACGCATCTTGGTCGATAACGGGAGTTTGGCCGAAGTTTTGTTCTATGAAGTTTTTCAGAAGATGAGCATCTCAATAGACCGACTCCGCAAGATGGATACGCCACGCTACGACTTCTCCAATCATCATGTCTCAGTTGAAGGGGTTATTGCACTTCCTGTTGCAGTACGCACTCCGCCGGCCTACAACGCCATACTTGGACGGACTACACTAAACCAGCTGAAGGAAATAATGTCTACATATCACCTAAAAATGAAGTTCCCTACAAAACATGGAGTAGGAGAAGTCAAGGGTGACCAGATGTACCCAAGCAGTGCTAGCATCATGCCGAGCAAAGAACGAAGAGGCCCTCATTGTAACGCCCCCAAAAATCCGGAGCTCCGCCGCCCCAAACACCCGGGTCGTTAACCTAATGGATCACATCAAACTTGTCAAATCAGTTCACTAACACATACTTCAAAACATTTAATCCGATACCATCTCAAATTCTTCAAATGCAAGCTTACAAGACTGCTTAAACTTAAACTGTTAAAACCTAAGTTCTTTACAAACTCGAGTCCTTATGAAACACGATAACAGTACCGACCCACGCAACGGTCTCACTACACTGTAGTGGCGGCTTACCCGAACCTCACACAGACTCTAACATATTCCCGAACCTGCTACAGCTTATCATCACCTGCATAAGGGAGCCAAATGAAGGGTGAGCTTTTGAGAGCTCAGTAAGGTCGTATAAGGATTACAAAAAGATTACAATACGATTCTCAAGAGTCCAACCGACGATGATTTCCAAAAGACTTCGAACGATCAAATCAATCAAAATTCATCATAAATAAAAATAACAAAAATAGACAAATACAATCACGGTGGATTCCAAAACGATCAATAACATATCATTTTCAAAGTCATCATTTCCAGAGTACAACAAAGCTTTCTTGAGGTATTTCAAACCAATTGAGATAATCTTTTTTCAGTCATTTCCATAACAATGATGGTACATATGGTACAGATAAAATAAAAAATCAACGTTGATCCTGGGCAGTTACAATGCCACTCAGGCAAAGCTGGTAGTGTACACATGCATGATGTACCAGTATAAATATTATTCACATTCGGTACTAGCCTGCGTTTCATGCAGGATTCAAACCAGCCTTATATCGCCTCCCCACAGTACAGTTACCCAGGTCAACACAGAAAAATTAACAATATCAATGAGTATTAACCTACCCTCAAATCACCGAAATTAATTCGGCTTCCAATAACAATAAACATACTAATATGAGTCATCATTGAGAATTTCAGAAGGAAAATCACAATTAAATAGCCAAAGCGATTGCGAATCATTATCAAGTTTAGACACAACAATTCGGAAGAACGAATACAAACAATTATCAAATTTGCTCAGCATGCAATAACAGGCGAGCATCACAAGATTTCCAAACTGTAATAAGCCACATCTGTTGTGGGAGAGTTTGCGATTGGCCTTCTAAGACGCTTCCTATGAACTCATAAGTACCTACTTGGCTAGCCTTTTTGAGGGAGGCAATGCCCTGTGGTGGGGCCGTGGACCGGGTCGTTACAAATGGTATCAGAACTGACTCTCGAAAGCTCGGGCTGGACTGTCCAGTCGGGTTGCCGATGGTTGGGGAAAACGAAGGCAAGCCTGGGTATATCCCACATCAAGAGGATGGTTGGGGCAACAAAGGGTGAGCTGGGTATATCCCACATTGGCTAGAGAGGAAGATTCTGAGCTATGTGTGATCGAGCCTTAGCGAGGACGCTAATGAATAAGGTGGGGAGATTGTAATATCCCACATCGGTTGTGTGAGTGTTTGCGATTGGCCTTATAAGACCCTGCCTATGAACTCATAAGTACCTACTTGGCTAGCCCTTTTGAGGGAGGCAATGCCCTGTGGTGGGGCCGTGGACCGGGTCGTTACACAAACGATCGATTCAGGTTCAATATTGAGGGTTTTCTGGGTAATGACATACTGATATCAATACATACTTCAGAATTCGACATTAGTCATAAGTAAATCAATGAGTACTTACGAGTACAAGTTAAACGGAATAATTGAATCATTAGAATACAGTCTACAATACAATATTATAACTCAATACGGACTCACACATACTCAAAAAATGAACCCCCTCACCGGGTATGTAAAATTATCGAAACGCCTTGAGGTGTAGAATTACCAAAATGCCCCTCTCGGGCTTAAATCACCAAAATGGTCTTCTCATAAGCAGAATCACTATAATAACCTTACCGTACACAACTTTACCCAAAAATACATTTCGTAAGTCAAATTACCAAAACACCCCTTCGGGTGGCAAATTACCAAAATACCCCCTGTTACACTTAAATTATCAAAATGATATTTCTGTAAGCAAAATCACTAAAATATCCTTACCATATGCAAATTTACTCAAAAATACCCTTTTATGGGTAAAATTACTAAAATACCCTCATCAGGGTGGCAAATTCAAAATGCCCCTGGGGGTTTCCGTCACCGAAAAAATTCCAAAATATCTTAAAATACTATTTCAAGCATCCTGATGTCATTTCTGGACTAAAGGTATTTTAGCAAATGTTTGCCCGAAAATCTCGAACCGGTGTCCGGACCGAGCGCTAAAAGGCCAGTTCAGCTAAAAATACCTCTCGGTCTTGGAATGGCACGAAATTTTAGAACATGAAACATTTCAGTAAAATAAGGTTTCCTTAAAATTTCTAAATTAAAAGAACTTAATTTTCTATTCCAAATAATTCGATAATTCTTATTAACTGATACCTAGTTTAGCGTCCTTCACGGGCACCAAAAATTCTGAAAACATTCCAAGCCATAGGTCTTGTAAAAATAATAGGGGTTACAGTTTGGAACTTTGTCCAAATAAAATTTTAAACATGTTCAAAAATTTCGTAAAGAAATTGCTGGAATAAATAATATTTAGCGACACTTTTGAGTTCAAAAAAATATTAAACCCAGTTGTAATCACTGTTCACTGTCCCTGTCCTTCGGCAGTTTTGTTAACACACCTACAAACCCATTTCCATGACAAACCCACTCCACTACAACCTAAACACACACTAAAACACCTCCACATACCTAAAATACACACATATATACTCCTCACATACACAATTTCACCCAACACACCCCCATGATCCCAAACCCAAACTTTACACTCACTGAAACACTCAGGTTCACATACGGCACACCCACTTCACACTTCATAGTGCGAAAACACACACACATACTAAAAATACACACTAAAATAAAAAAATGAAGGCTACCTTTAAGAGTTTCCCACCAAAACTTTCTTTTCCTTCTTTCCCCTTCCCTTGCTTTCCTTCTCTTCTCTGTTTTCTATTTTATTCCCCTTCTCTGCTCTTGGTCTACTGTTCACGACCCTTTTTCTAATTTTCATTTTGCTACCCCCCCCCCCCCCCCCCAAATTTTCTTTCTATTTTATTTTATCCTTATTTACCTAATCCACTTAATTTATAATTTTATGTCATGAATCATCAAATAAAGCAAGGAGGAGGTGGCATCATTTGAAGCAAATAGTTTATGAAGTTTTAACACATAAGGGCATACTTCCCCAAAATTGCAAATTGGCCCCCAAAATTTCCATATTTACAAAACGGCCCCAAAAATCGCATAATTTTCATTTTTGCCCCAAAACATTCCTAATCTTTATTAATTAAATTAGATGTCACTAAAACATACAATGTCACTCATTTTATTACTTTCATCACCAAAAATATACAAAAATGCCCCCAAAATTTCAAAAATTATATTTTTGACCCGAAATCTTTTTAAGCTCATATGCACTCCTAATACCCAAGCATTGCTCAAAATTAATGCCCGTCTATTTTTCGAAGCACCGATGATTATTTAACAGGCTCCCAAAGTTTGGGATATTACACTCATCATCGAAGATCTCAGAGATGAGACGAAGACACAGAGGCGCGAACCAGTTGAAGATCTCATAGATGTAGAGATCTATCCCGGAGTTAAGAAAAGACTATCCGAATAGGGTCAGGCCTTAAGGAGGAACTTAAGCTCAAGCTTATGGACCTTATGCAGAGTTATACATACATCTTCGCATGGACATCGACAGACATGCCCGAAATCGATCTTGGAGTTATCACCCACCGACTCAATGTTGATCCAGCTAAGAACCCTGTCAAATAGAAGAAGCGAACATTCGCACCCGTGAGACCGGTGAGGATTGAAGAAGAAGTGGACAAGCTATTAGAGGCTGGGTTTATCAAGGAGATCTACTATCCAGACTGGATCGCCAATGTTGTCATGGTTCCAATGTCAGGCAATATATGGCGAATATGCATCGACTTCACGGACCTCAACAAGGCTTGCCTAAAGACAACTATCCACTTCCTAGGATTGATATCCTCATTGTTGCTACTTTCAGGACACAAGTTGTTAAGCTTCATGGACACTTACTGCGGGGTACAATCAAATTATGATGCACGAAGATGATGTTACCAAAACATCGTTCATCACAGAGCGTGGACTTCACTACAACACAGTTATGCCCTTTGGGCTCAAGAACGCAGGAGCAACATATCAAGGCCAAGTAAACATGATCTTCCATGACTTGATCGGCAAAAACATGGAAGCTTATGTAGATGATATGCTAGTGAAAAGTGCCAAGGCTGAGCTCCATGTGGAAGAACTCAAGGAAACCTTCAACATCCTCAGGAAATGTAATATGAAGTTGAACCCACTCAAGTGCGTGTTCAGAGTTGCATCATGAAAGTTCCTAGGCTTCATGATTTCTCAGCATAACATTGAAGCTAACTCGAAAAAGATAAAAGCCATCCAAGCCATGACAGCCGCTAGACCCGTGAAGCAAGTTCAAGAATTAATGGGCAGAGTCACGGCTTTGGGAAGGTTCATGTCTAGATCGTCCGAATGGTGCCTACCCTTCTTTAAGGCCATCAGGAAAGCGAGCTTAGACGGAGGAGTGACATAAATCCTTTGATGAGTTAAAGATGTACTTGGCATCTCCTCCTCTCATCTCCAAGCCGTCTCCAGGGTAAGATCTCTTCCTTTATTTATCAGTCAGTGAAGTTGCAGTCAGCGTTATCCCAGCCAAATAAGAAGACAACATCCAGAAGCCAATTCACTATGTAAGCAACATATCACAAGACGTCAAGACAAGGTACCAGAAGATCGACAAGATGGCCCTAGCCCACATCATATCAACAAGACGCCTTTGACCTTACTTTCAGTCTCACACAATAGTAGTCTTAACAGACCAACCTCTGAGGAATATCTTGCAAAACCCCAAAGTGTCAGGAACATTAGTGAACTGGTCAGTAGAACTGGGAGAGTTTGATGTTCGGAATAAACCTCACACCGTAATCAAGGCTCAAGCCTTGGCAGACTTTATAGTTGAATGCACGGAGCCTGAAAAACCCCCGCAGTTTTGAAGTTCAAGATCCTTGAGGAGTCCTATACGTGGTTGGCTCTTCGACACTTTGCAATAGCGGCACATGGCTCATCCTTATCAGCCCGAAATTTTTTGTCATCGAGTATGCTCTCTGCTTCAACTTTCAAGCGTCGAACAATGAAGCTGAGAATGAAGCCCTTCTTGCGAGAATAAGACTAGCTCATGCCTTGAAGGTAGATTCGTTGTCTATATATAGCGACTCCCAATTAGTGGTCAACCACGTACTGGGGGAATACGAGGCCAGAGATGAAAGAATGATCCAGTACCTCCTGCTAGTCAAGACTCGGCATTAAAGTTTAAAAACTTAATTATATGCCAAATTCCCCGAGATTAAAATGCGCAGGCAGACTCGTTGTTAGGACTTGCCTCTACGGATATCCTCGAGTTCCCGCGCACAGTCTATATTGAACTCCTCAATGAGTGCAGTATCAGCCCCAAGGCTAACATTGAACTGGTGGATCAAGAGCCATGCTGGATGGACCCCATTATTCAGTACCTCTCCATGGGAGAACTACCTGCTGAAAGAAGAAAAGCATGATATGCCTTCATGCCAAAGCTTCCCGATATGCCTTAGTATAAGGGGTTTTATACAAAAAGTCTTTTAGCCTTCCTTATCTCAAGTGTTTGCACTCAACAGAATCCTTATATAAGCTACAAGAAGTACACGAAGGGATATGCGGACATCATCTTGGAGGAAGGAACTTGGGCACAAAAAATACTAAGGCAAAGATAATTTTGGCCAGAGATGCAGAAGGATGCAATCAAGTTCATCCAGAGGTACAACAAGTGCCAGAAATTTCACCTATCTCTCGTACACCGGTTGCCCCTCTCAGCTTGTTGGTCTCCTCAATTACCTTTGCTGCGTAGGGAATGGACATTCTAGGATCATTTTCCATGGCTTCAAGACAACAACAGTTCGTGATAGTCGCCATCAACTATTTTACAAAGTGGGCAAAGGCTGAAGCACTAGCGACTATCACGTCAGCTAATTGCGAAGATTTCTTTTGGAAGAATGTTGTATGCAACTTTGGAGTACCAAAGGCCCTTATCACAAATAATGGGAAGCGGTTTGATAACATTAACTTCCGGAGCTTCTGCTAAAATCTTTCAATCAACCTTGCTTCACTTTTGTGGCCCATCCTCAGTCTAATGGCCAAACTAGGAACGTGAATCGGAGCATCTTAAAAGGCTTAAAGAAGAAATTAGATGATGCTAAGGGGGCTTTAGACAAACTCCCCAAATTGCTATAGGCTTATCGCACCACTCTGCATTCTGTCATGGGAGAAACACTTTTCCTCCTTTGCTTTGGGACAGAATACATTGTTGTTAGTTGAAGTTGGACTCCCCATTATACGGACTCTTCACTTCAACAAAGAAGACAATGAAGCCGGTCTTCGAGGAAATCTCAATCTTTTGGACGAAGTTTGGGCTCAGGCCCACGAGCATTCCCTATCTTCTCAAGCAAAGAGTCGCTTGCTACTATAATCAACAGGTTCGTTCGAAGCTTCTTCGAGTCGGGGACTTAGTTCTTCACAAACTGGAATTATCTGATCCAAGGTCAGCCATGGGGAAATTATCTCCAAGCTGGGAAGGTCTCTATCGTGTCTCCATAAGCCGAGCACTTATCCACTAGAAAGCACTCTCTAGAGATCCAACCCCTCATACTTGGAATGCAGAGAACCTTCATCGCTATCAACAGTAGCATCTGGCCCAAGGCAAGATACTCTTTTTTTTGGGGGGGGGGGGGGGGGGAGTGAAGGGGCGCGGGGAGGTGGCTCAGACCTTGTCCACCCCAAAGTAAAACTTAGAATTTTATTTTCGGTTTTTAGACAAGTTAGACAAATAAATGGATTGACAACAATCCTCTATGTACTTCCAATTCTTTGCCCAAGCAATAAAGTTTTATTTTTTAGCATGATGTTATAATCGTACGCTCTTGCTCTAGCAGATTGCTTGAACAAAACACCTATTTAAAGGCTTCAAGGTTCTCAAGAACCCAACACTTTGCCCGAGCAAGGTAATTCACTAGATTCCCCACCTGACAAGCACTCAGGGGGCACACTACCTCCGACATGTTCGCTTCTTCAAAGCAGAGCACTAGAGGTGTTAAGATAGAACCCAAGTACTATCTAAATGGTTTAGGTATAGCTCTAACTCGTGAAACGACAAAGTCTTTGTGGGACTTTGTCATCCCACCACACTTTTCTACTTCAAGACCTAGCCAAGCGAGAATGCAAGGCTTCTTTGCTAGCTCTTAATTGACGATAAGAGTTCGAGCCAAAGTAAACACAAAATGTAAGTAAGATGTGGACAATGCAAACTCATGAACACACAACTGCATAAACTAACACCCTCCAAAAGAGTGGTAACAAATGTTATAAAGCTACTTACAAACCCTCAAGGGGAATAAAAAGTACCTAGCTAAAATGCCATTTCATTCAAAACGAGCCTGGAGTACAGAGAAACACAATATCTACTTTAAGACTCGGGGGCATCGCCAGGCTGATCATCTTTCTCGCCCTGAGAAGTAATATCACCAGCCTCCAAAGGCATGACTTTCTCTCCAAAAGGTGATATGAATGCGGGCACAACAAAGTCATCCAGGAGAATGTCTGAAAATTCACTACGCAAACATATCTTTGGCTTTTTGGAAACCTATCTCGTAGATTTCCAAGTCATCTTCAGTGTACTTCTTGAGCCACTCCTCGCCTGCATTCCCGTCAAGATAGTCCTAAATGCCCTTCTCCCTAGCCTCGACCTCCTTCTTCTTCGTCTTTTCTAGTCTTTTCCCAAGGCTGCTGACTTTGGTGAGAAGATTCATCTTTTTTGTCGCCAACTCTTGCGTGCTCTTTGCGGCTTCCTCAGCTTTGGCAAGAACATCTCTATTTTCTTGCCCCTCCTAGGTGGCCATTTCTCTAGACATCTCGAAAAGAGACGACATTTATGCGCTATAGGAGTACATCTAGAAAGCAAATATGGCAACCAACTATGAGTGAACGAACCCTTAGGTTAAAAGGCAAGGTAACAAAACACTTACCCTATACACGGATTGGGCGAAGGAGCAAGCAAAGACTTGTGAGTTTTGTTCACAAGATTTCTAAGTCCTTCGGGAGGATGACTTGCGCAAGATACTGCTCGGAGACATGGCTGTTTGGAATCCCCATGTCACCCTGCCTAATGGTCCACCTAGGACGAAAGATGGGATCTTCCTCAATAGAGACCTCCTTAATAACTTGGGGAGGAGGTTCAAGAAGACTAACTTTAGTCCTCTTGGGGGCAAGAGGCAACTTAACAGCTGGTGCCTTCTCCTTCCTCTTCCCCTTCGCCTTTTGAAGAGCACTAAGGAAACCGAATTTGAGTGATTTTCCACTGCCACTAGCCATCTTTGCATAAATTAAGTCAAAACCATGAGTGGAAATACTTAAGGAATGCAAATATATGAATACACACTTGACATCTACCTAAAGGGCCAACCCTAACTGAAGATGTGTTAGTCGTAGAGTGAGACGAAGGATCAACTGAGAATCTTTCCAGTACAGGCTTACGGGGAATGATCTTCCCGTACTGGAGGTCTTCCTTTGTTAAAGGATTCTCAATACACAAGCTACCTATCGACTTGATGTGCTCAAGGATACACTTTGTTAAAGCATCAGAGACATGCTTGTCTTTGTTCTCGAGTTCTTTGTAGTTACCATTCCACTTCTTCAGGGACCCCAAGTGTCGGCCTTGGCATCTAACGAAGTGTCTAGAGTGCCAAGCCTTGTTGGATACGGGGGAACCCCTAAGGAGTCTGATGTGGATATAATACATGCTAGGATTATTTGCCATGCCCTTGACAAAGCACAAGGCACATATAACTTTCATGAAGTCCGCGGGATCTGCCTTATAACCCGAAGTCTCGACCAGGTAGATAAGGTCTACTAATTTCCTCCAGCCATTGGGAACAAGTTGACCGGGTATCATCTTATAATGGTCGAACATGGCAAGGGCAAACGGGTGCAACATAAGTCTATAGCCCGACCTCAACTGCCCTTCGTAGATGCACTCCATTTTGGTCCCATAGTTGGCCAGTTGAGGCAACTCTGGAAACCGAGTAATCCATCCCCTTGGTAAAGGGTACTCTTGAAGAAGTGCTTCTAATTCTTCTTTAGCCATCTTATTATGTTTCTCGTCGGTAGTATTCAATGTTGAGGGTCTTCTTTATCACCTGCCTTGTCTTTAGCCTCCCCTAATTCATCTTTACGAGGTAACGATTGGGATGATTATGAGTTAGAAGGACCAGCCCTGCTTTGAGACCTCAGAGCTTGTCTATTGGATGAAGATGAGCTACTTTTCATTAGCTCTTCATAAAAGCTTACACTATCAGACGACTTAGACATTTTCCTACTCAGAAGACTTGAAGCTACTAAAGTGAGATGCCGAACTAAAAGAAAATGGAAGGAGAACTTACTTGATGTCGAGCACAACACTTGGTGGATTTTGGAATGAACGGAGAAATAAAAGGGACTTGCTCTTTTATAGAGATAGATTCTCAGTAACCGCCCCCTGAAAGGTATGGACGATTCATTTATCCTTACATGGCCAAATCTCATAGCTTGGAAATTCAAATTTCCTGCCAAGATAATTTATTGTGATGGGACTAGGTGACATATATGAACTATCGACGCACAAAGGAACCAAGGCATCTGCCTAAGTAGATCACCGTCCGAGCACTCTGCCCAAGCAGAGTGCCAATTCTATGCCCTTTGTGCTCGGACGAAGCATAAGGGGGCCAAGGCATTTACCCGAGCAGATCGCCGTCCGAGCATTCTGCCTGAGTAGAGTGCCAACTCTATGCCCTTTGTGCTCGGACGAAGCACAAAGGGACCAAGGCAACTGCTCGAGCAGATCGCCGTTCGAGCACTCTACCCGACAAAGTGTTAACTCTATGCCCTTTGTGCTCGTATAAAGCACAAAGGACTAAAGCATATGCCCGAGCAGATCGCCGTCTGAGCACTCTGTCCGAGCAAAGATCCAACTCTATGCCCTTTGTGCTCGGACAAAGCACAAATGGGCCAAGGCATCTGCCCGAGCAGAATGTTTACCGAACACTCTGCCCGAGCATAGCGCCAACATTGTTTCCCTTTTGCTCGGACAAGGCTCAAAGATCGTAGTCAACCAATCTGAGCAGAATGGGTTCAAAGTCGTTCTGCTCGGACAGACCATGCCCGAGCAGATGATCTGAGCAGAAAATCCAAACGTCTTCCGAAGACAATGCTTTGAGGATGTTGTTTATGAAGAACTTCTTGGCCTCCGCTTTTAGCTATCCCAACAGTTGATTGTACTTTTTCCCGCTTCGCAGTCGCAATCAAAAGCAGGGGACATTATGATATAGCTATAAATACACTCCAAATCGGGAATTGACACGTGGCAGGGTTGACTAATGGTCAGCCTAGTCAGATGCAGATTTGGTGGTTACCATATCGGAACAACAAAGATTCTAAAAGGATCCTGATTAGATTGTGACGTGGTCTTCAAGGATCCTAACGCGATCATAACAGATCTGGTCTAAGGCCCAGCCGTTAAGACTTCTAGTCCTCTTAAGGGTTTTCCACCGATAGATATATAAAGGGGATTACCTCCAATTACATAAAGGGGATTACCTCCAGTTACACAGACAAGTTCACACACACGCACTCTGTGCCTTATTGCTTTCTCAGAGTTATATCTTGTTAGCTGTGCTCTGACTTAAGTATTGAAAAATTCCTCCGTCGGAAGCTCACCCGGTGGTCAGTCTGAGTTCTGTCTTGCATGTCAATTCTCTGGCTATATTTTAGCAGCAACACCATTTATAAATAACTCAGAATAAAAGGCCTCATCATACGAATTTTGTAAACTAATACGTAATTATCTCCAACATTCTTGTATTTTTGTTATTATTTATGATCTATAATGCTTACTTTGTTTTATACAGTCTCATTTTACGATTTGTTATGTAAACCAATCACTAAATTATCTCTAAATTGTTTGCAATTTTATGCTTACATTTGATAATTTAATTCAATGTGTCCTTTTTCCAAAAATTTCATTAGACATGCTTTTCTTTCTCTCGAACCCAAATTTTATTTCCATTTCTGTTTCTTTTCTGCGCTCACAGAAACTCGGAGTTTTTGTAACTAAATTTCATCTTTCTTTACTTTAAAAAGTTAACATCTTACGTTGATTTAAGAGCGATGTAAGTAACACTCTTATCAAGCAATTGAAGGATACTATTTGCACCATCTCATGTATTTTTTGACTTTTTTTATTGTTGTTAAAACGTGTATAAAAGCAGTTTTCAATATATTCGTTTAATCATAGTAACGTTTGCTTGAAAAAGTGGTTTGGAACCCCGTTTAATATTTCGAAATCTAATCTCCGAATTGTGTTTTTTTCAAAAAGAGATTAGATAGGTAAATAAGATTGAAAATGGGATAGAAGAGTAATTAAGTAATAAAAAAGAATTATTTAGGAAAAAAACTCCAGAAACTCGACTCAGAAGAAATCAGTCTATTTCCTTCAATTTATTTCTCTTTTCTCTCCAAATTAAAACCAGCCAACAGGGTATAAGCAAAATTTGGGAACGGAAAACTCAGTTTCACGGCAGCCACCGGCCACCATAGCCGCCGCCTTCTGCACTCCTCACTCTCCCAGTCCAGTCCGCATTTCTCAATCGGCTGAGAGACAGAAATGAACCAAAAATCAGTAGAACCACTGAACATTTAGCTGCCACTCGCATAAAATTCCACACCTTCAAGCATTTCCACAATGACAATCCACTCGGTGGTCATCCAGAAGCTTCTAAGCACCAACGCCCACCTCGGGCGGCGCGTCGCCGCCCCCCACTTCAAAATCTACACCTACGGCCACCGCAACGCCATGGCCATCATCGACTCCGACAAAACCCTAATCTGCCTCCGCAACGCCTGCTCCTTCATCGGCAACCTCGCCCGCGCCCGCGCCCGCTTCCTCTTCGTCAACACCAACCCCCTACACGACGAGATAGTCAACACCATGATCTCACGCATCGGCTGCCATAACGACTCGTCGTGGCGTCTTGGCGGCTTCCTCACCAACAGCTCGAGCCCGAAGAAGTTCCGGTCCAGGAACAAGAAGCTGCGGCTCGGAGCCGTGCAGCCGCCCGAGTGTGTGGTCATCTTCGACACCGAGAGAAAGAGCTCGGTGATCCTCGAGGCGGAGAAGCTGCAGATTCCGATTGTGGGGTTGGTGGACTCGAGCATGCCGTGGGAGACGTACAAGAGGATCACGTATCCTATACCGGCCAACGACTCAGTGCAGTTTGTGTACTTGTTTTGCAATTTGATCACAAAGACTTTCCTCTACGAGCAGAAGAGGCTTGCTTCGGAAGTGGCAGTGCACGAGGACGACGTTCGGTATGCAGCATTGTGTTTTCACTAGTGTAATTTTTGTCTATCAACGGTGTTAAACTACTGCTTCATTAATGTCGTAGACAATAGTAACTTGATTTATGTATCCTTTAGGTACGGTTGTTATATGACTCCTAGCTTATTGTGTGCGTAATTTAGGTTCCTAATTTTATCCTACATTTGGATACTGTGTGTACCTGTATATGTAAGACACGCGAGACTCAAAATCTTGTGCTAAAGATCTCTGAATAGTTTTATGTAACAAACGTTGAATTAAAGAATCGAAATCAAGAGGAAAAAGAACGTGTGTGAGAGAGCATGATTTTAAAATGTATGTATCAGGAACTCATTTTTTGCTGGTGACTATGTTAAATCTCTTCCTTCATTATCAGGATTTATGTACTTTTGGGGTACTCTTTTTACATGGCTCCTAGGCTTGCGTGTGTAGAATAGATTCATAGAAGTTCTCATTGCAATTTTTATTGTGATATCGAGGCACTAGTGACCTACGTAGCGTCTCGTAGTTAGATTGGTGATTCTCCACTGCTTAAAAGCCTTAGCAGTTATATGGGATGCATATAGCTACTATACACATGTCTAATTGGTTTTGTTATTCTAATGTGTTCCTTCAATTACTTGTGCAATTGGAGGTTAGATATTTCTAACCAAAATTTGGCTCATCTTTCAGGTTTTGCTTTTGTTCAAAATGATTTTGACATTTTTCTCTTTCTTTTCTGTGGTATGCAATGTGCATGGAAGAGATGAAGTTCAATCTGTTGAACAGAGCAAGCCTTACATTGCAAAAGATGAAACATCTGTTCTCCCTTACGAAAGCTTAGAACCTGCTAGTGATGGTAACTAACTCCCGAAGAGGTGTTTTGAATTTTTGCTCCCTTTCGGTCTGTTCTTATCCAAGGCATTGTTAGGTGGTATATTCTAGGTATTTCATCCTATAACAGTCTCTTTATAAAAGGTTCCATACTCATGCAGATCCGTTGGAAGCAAAAAAGATTTTGGACAAACTTGTCGTATTAAAGACCAATACTGCTTTGGGGGAAAAGATGGGTTTGGCTGCACCCAAGTAAGGATTTCTTTGGGACCCGTACATTTAAGCAGTTGTAATATAGATGAAATGGTTAGCATACCATAGCATTCAGTATATATTGCCCTTTGATTGGAATTCTAGGCTTTGTAATGCATCATGTTGATAGTGAAGGTAGGGTATTTCTGATTCATTGCTTGTATATCGTTATTGTGGCAGGATATGTTTCTGATGTGTTTTACTATATCGACTCAACCACGCCACCAAACTAGCTAGGTCCATTCTGTGGACATTATTGTCCAATTTTTACCATCAATTAAGTCCTTCTTCTGGCTTCTATGATGTTTTATCCTCTATTCCTTTCTCTCCCTGCCCATCAGCTTGGCACAATCCACTTCCTCTTGTAGGGCCATAGCATTCCAGTGAGTTTCACCTTATGTGCTCTGTCATTGGTGGTGTCAATGTGACTGGCCTAATTTCTACTCTATCAAAAACTTGTCTGGTAGCTCATTTACCTTAGAGGTCACTTCTAGTGAATATTTTCTTGTGCGGATGTTGCTTTTTAGGACTATTAATATTTTTCTTAATGTAGGCAGTTTATTAACTAAGGCATCTTATATCAGTTTATTAACTCAAGCATCTTATATATAGGTGTTTGATTTTGGTTCTTCATATGTGGATTTTATTGCTTTTGTCTCACTTCGTGACTTGATATATAATAGGGTTGATGTGATAGATTCTTGAGCTTTGATAAATTTGATTGAGAGATCGAATATTGCTCTCTTTCTCTATGTTTCCGCAAATTTCTGTCTATAGGATTTTCTTACAATCTTTCTAACTTTAAGGGTTTTGTCCCCCTTTTTATTGAGAGTCTCCCCCCCCCCTCTCTCTCTCCCTTCCTCTCTCCCTCCCTCCCTCCCCGTCAGTTCCCAACTGTTACTCTATCACCCCTCCCCTCGTCAACTTGTGATGGAGTTGAATTTTGGAATCTTCATTTACAATGCCATGATGCTATGTAACACGAGAACAGAAAAGTTCGACGCTCTTCTTTATAATTGTTGGTTCAATTTATTCTTACCAAAACCAGTCCACGCAACAAGTTTTGTAAATTTATTATTCTCTTCTTAATACTTGATTTACATTTGTGGATGGTGGGAAGATGAAGGACTTTGTTCTATGCTTCTGTTGAGCATGCAAACACTATTATAAATTCCTGGGGCGGGCTAAGTTTTCAGTAAAGAATAAACTCACTCTAGCAACTTGATTAGGATATCTTTGGCAGTGTGGACAAAGGAACATTTGTAGTGTACTAATAATGATATATATGACGGCCTACGTGCCTGATGATTAAGGCAGTTCCACTTTGCCATCCATTCCCAATTTCATTCCGGTGAAGTGCATACTTGCATTTGAATCTATGTTAACGTCTTATACTTGTTCTAATGGTAGATTTTTTAAGCAGGTCTCTCACTGAAGTACGTAATGGGCTGTCATGTCTGGACTTAATTGCCAATCATGTTGAGGTCAATTATTGCTCCTACTTTTCATATACGGCTTATTGACTGATGTTGGAATTCCTGTATCTGATGGTTGAATTGTTTGTAGTTACTTATTTAACCATCCAATGCATTATCATTTACAGTCTCTTAACTCGAAGTATGGATGCAATATTCCCCTGCTACTGGTTAACACAATCAATACACATGATGCTACTCTAAAGGTTACTGATCTTTTCTTGTTCCCAGTCAGTCTGAACTCGAACATTCTCAGAACCTAATTATCGCAGCTTGTTCAATGTAGGTTTTGGAGAAACACTCCAACAAAAACGTACATACAGTTATTCAGGTTTGCTTTCCGTGCATTGTAGCTCTTTTCAACGATACTATCCTGAACTTTATCATCACTGTAACCATTATCCATGGAACCCATGCTGCTTATGTAGAGCCAGCATCACCAAGTGGATGTCGAAGATTTCATGCCACTTTCTGATGAACTGTATGTTTTTCGCTATTTTTGACATCCCTTCTTGTGCTTTTTGAACATATTAGGCTTCATAGTTGTTACGTTAAAGGCATGCAATGCCTCAAAAAGACCATGGTACGAATGACTGCGTGATGTTTTTTTGTCTTAATGTGTTTCTGTCATATACTGCTATACCTGCTATGTTGTTAGTTGTGGTGAGCAGAACATAAGTGTTTTAGGTTAGATGGAATGATAGACAGGTAGAGTAGAGCTAACAGAATGTACTTCAGCAGAAAGGAGGATGGAATGATTATTGAGGGGATTTATTGGATCTTAGGCCAATAGAGACAGTGGAAGACTTACGAAGATGTTACTCATAGTAGAAGACCAGGCTAAACTACTTGGAGGAGAAGCTTCAATAGCTTTATGCAACCTTAAAAGTTCGTCTCAGGTTGAAGATAACCTAAGAAGCAACGATACTTTTAAGGAAGAAAACCTGCCCAAGTATTGGCCACAGAGACTTTAAGGATACTCCGCTACAAGTCCTACCACCTATCAATAATCAAAACATTCCTTTCTCCAACAATACCAACACTCAGTGGACGAGTCGATTCATGAGCAACAAACTTAGATCTCAGATATGACTTTCTTTTAGGTTTGAAGAAGTAGTTACTAGAAGAAATAAATACAAGAAGTCAGTGATGACCAACGTAAGACGTCTTCTTTAGGTCTTGGTATCAAAAGCCAAGAGTAGTTGTCACGCATTTCACATGCCTGTACATGCATATGTTCTTCCTTGCTATCTTTACCTATATAAAGAACTTAATTCGTTGTTCGAGTTTTCAGTCATTGAGGAGTCCTTTGCATGTTCATCTCCTGTTTCTTATCTTGCATTTGCTTTCTCAGTATATCGGTGTCATTTTTTTGCCCATAGTGGTGTTTTTGCTTCATGGTATAAGATGATACGTCAGCCAGCTGCGTGTATGGTTTAAAACGTCTGGCCACTAAAAAGCATGCATATAAGGTGGATTACAAGGTTGGGTAGACTAATAGTTAGAAAAAGACGATATTTGCTGATGAAAAAAAAGACATGTTGGAGAGAGCCTATAGTGCCCTGTTGCTGTGTTTAGCCTACAATGTCTGATATATGCACTTTGATTCTCCGTTGTGAATAAGTGGCTTGTGCCAAATCTAATTATATATATGAAAGTCGAAGCTGAGAGAATGTTATCCAGTCATCGGTTACTTGGACACTCTCTTAGTTCGTCACAAGGACTTTCATATTTTGAATTTTAAAAATATTTTAAATTTACTTACCTTTCTAATAATTGATTTGCATTCATTCTCTCTCTCGTTAATTTGAATTCCTTCTTTCCATTTGAAATTCAACCAATTGTAAAGATTTTATATTTCTCTCTCTTCTATGTCAACATGCCCCACTGAATTTTTTTATTTAGTAATTCTCTATTAAATCCTTTTTAGCATTTAGGGAAACACAATATTCTCTTAAACTACCCTAATCTCATTCCTTTTATTTCATTGCAAGTTTTATATATAGTTTACGCTCCTCTTTTTTTTTTTCAATCATTTATTATGTACTGTTACTCTTTTTTTGGTGGTTTTAAGTACTACAACCTCAATACACGGGTTATTATTGTTAGTATTATGCTATTGGTTAGGAGAGACTATTTCTATTATTTTATACATTATTTTTTTCATCTTCATTTGTCACAAAAAACGAACAATTATTACTCATATTCATTTCTAACGATAAAAATTGGTAGGAGAACTCATTTAGAAAAGTAAAAATAAATTTTTGATTATCTTATTATCACTACCAATTTTATAATTGTTATTAGACATACAAATACGAGATCTCTCAATAAGTATTTTGATAGTTGTTGTTCCCGTGTGCAATGCACGTGATAAAAACCAATTGTTGTGGAAATAAGAGGCTAGGTTAACTAAAAATAACGTGCAGACAATGTTTTTTTTTTTTTTATGATACTGGCTAAAGAAAGAACTGATTGCTAGAAATGCAAAACATGACTTTACATGAGAGGGGGGTGGGGTGGGGGGGTTGGTGCTTTCTGTAAGTTGTAGCCTGAGCTACCTAGTTTGGCTCCGAGTGTAGTTGAGGTGATGCATCTGTAGATTATGATTTACATGTTTTTAGTTCGTGAATGAGCTTTCCTTTGGCGATATCACGGAATATCATTGGTAATGTTTGTTTCAGCAAAGACTTATTCGCCATATTGGGGGGGTAGGGTTTCATGCATCTTATATTTATGTGGGGCTCTAAGAAGTGATCTCTGTAGAGTCTGGTCATGTTTATCTCACGTGCTTCCTTGTGATATTGTAGATAAACTGCTGAATAGAGTTATACACCACTTGATACTTCTTACTAGGATTTCAAACTCCAAAAGTCCAATAGTTCCTTTGGAGCTCTATGCGGTGATTAGAAATCCAAGGAAGGTAGCATTAGGAATGGTGTCAGCTAGTGGTTGCTTGAGCAGTGATGGGTACTAGGCTCCCCTTTCAGAATACAATATTAAGCTTAAGAACGAGATCTGGTCATTCAAAAGTTTTTTTGAGACTTCTAGATCAATATCTATTTTAACAATTTATTGATGGTTTCCCTATCATTTTCCTTGTTCTGAGGTGGGTTCTTTTCCTTGGAAGCGATTTAAAGCTCCTTGTGCTTAATTTCAAAGACCCAAATGAAGAAGCAGAATCAGTTACTGCTGATTGTTGTTCATCTTCTTCTTTAGTGCCCTTTTGCTCAAGAGTTGTGGTCTTTATTTGCCTTTATTTGGCATCCTTGGATTATTTAGTGGACATGCTGCACAATTGGTTCCAAGGATGTGTCAGACAATCTATTGTCAAAGTAGGAGAAAGGCGTCTCCTTGCGTGTTCTGGTGCGTTTGGTTGGAAAGGAGTATATGTTATTTCTAGGCCTGTCTAGTTGAATGCTAGAAGTGAGGCATCCATGTTTGAGATCTCACTTAGGCCATAGTCACATTATTATCGTTGTTATATTTTGTTGATTGCCTTGGTTTATATCTTTTCGGTGAATTTTTTTTCCAGCTCTTCTTGATTACTTCCTGTATGTATATATAGAACCTCTCTTTTTGAATGATATTGTTACTTGTAAAAATAACGATATTGTTACTTGTAAAAATAACTTGTAAACATACTTGGTGCAGTCTAACAACTCAAAGCTAAACTCCTAGCTGTTAACTCTATCAAACTCTGTCTTAACAGTCTCGCACTCAGATTAAAGTATCCATGTGAGTTTGCCATGCTCAGATCCATGGGACGTCTTCCCTGTGATTGTTATTTGGGCTATTCTTGGCTTAGTTCCATAATACTTGTCTTTAATCACAGTTAGTGGCAAAATTAGGTCCTAGATTTAGTCGCGTATAGTAATGCTCATATCATCGATTTACTGTTCATGAGTTCAGAATGAATTCCCCCATCAATCAAAATGTGGATTCGTGCTATAGTTGCCTGCCTGTTGTTTAATTACCCTGGACTGTCTTGCTCGGTATATGAAATTGAGGCTGTCAAAGTTCCGGTCTATACAGACTCGTAATTATCAGTTATCGACAAAGGAAATCGATGAAAAAGTAACTAACCAAACCCGACATACAGATGAAATAAGTTAGTCAAAGATCCATAGTACTCCACTCGGTTTTTGAATGATTAGACTTGTAAATTTATACCAATAATATCTTATGTTGAATTAGAGAAGTATTGCTGTAGATATTTAAAAGGGGCATCTTTGCATGGGCTATAGCATCACAACTTTCATCACTGGTATTGAAAAGTGAAAACAGTATTTGTACGTGCATGTTCCATATGTATAGATAGGGAGAGAGAGAAATTTGCACTTGGCATAAGGCAGTTTGAAGTGCTTGCCTACATAGTTTCCAGCTGCATCAATAATTATTTGAGGCCTGTTAAAAAGCCAATGTAAATGGGCAAAAGTTTGTCCAGGCACAAAGTTGTCTTGGTTGATTAAGGAGTTCAAATTGGTGTGTGATCTTAAGATTAAATTATTGGGCTAAAAAGTTATGAAATGTTTTCCTGACTTTTATTAAAATATTTACTCGACACTATCTATATTGTCTTTTGTTATTTATTCTCTGATTGCCTGAAAACCGTCTTATGCCCTTCCTTCCTAGTTTCTTCTTCACTTTCGGTTTCAGTTGTCTTTAAGGCTATTAGTTTTTCTACTTGTTGAAGTGATTAATGTTCTTTGTTGTTTACGTAACTCTGGCTTCATATAATCGCTCGTCTAATCTATATGTGTCTTTGCTGTAACTCTCTCTTGTCTTCTCCCTGTATTTCTTCCACATGAGAAGAAGTCCTTCTGAACAAAATGAGGTGTTGCTTTCCTTGAAGAGTAGTGGAAAACTCGATGTATTACTGTCACAGGTATAATTATTATGTATTTGTAGTTTGACATTGTCTCTCTTTTATATATGGTACTATTAGCATAAGTTTGTATGCCAATTTCAATTTCCAGCTTGGACTGGGAGATATTGTATCAGCTCATGGTAAACTTCTTAAATATTTCAGGGTAAGGAGTATGTCCTTTTGCTGAATTCAGATAACCTTGCTGATGTTGTGGACCAAAGTATCCTTGTCATGGTTCTCACTGCTTTCAAAATCTATATTTCTAGGTTTTACCTATCTATGGTGTAATATCTTATTTTTACCTGTTGTTGCTCAGTCTGAAAGACTAAAAGCCGGTGCTTATGATATTTGTGATCCTTAAATGGCCTTTTAGCGATCTTAAACCATATGGTCCAGAACAATATTGGTTACTGCATGGAGGTATATAAAGGGTCAAATAGTACTGGTACTTAATGAACCTCATTACCGTTAACTTTTTTTCTTAGTTTTTCTTTTTCTTTTCAGTTGACACCCGCATCCCTGGCTAAAGTGGAAGAGAAATCCTCTCATTCCCATGAAGGCAAGTTTAAGGTTGGTGGTAGATTTAGTTTTTCGATTCTGCCCCCATAAATCTGTAACACAAGGGATTTATTGTACGCATTTTTCCTCCAGGGGTCAGTTTAGGCTAGTTAAAAACCATGCTATTGGAGCCATCTGACTTTGGAAAACTGGAGCATTTTCAAAAGAGAAATGTCAATTTCTAGGTTCAGTTCTACCGTTTCAGCATCTGTTTTAGTGGATTAGAGAGGTCTTGGACGACCTTTAAATAGTTCTAAATCTTGTGTAGGCGACCTTTTTGTATACTCTCTGCGAACATGGGCTGCTTCCCGTTTGGATAGGGTGTTACTTTTTGTAAAGTTTAAATCCCTTTTCAGAATTAAATAAATCTCACGGTGGTTTTTTTTTTCCTTGGGATCTTTAGTGAACAGTAATCCAAAGCTTTTTCCTAATATTGAATGAGAATTCTGTAACTCTAGAAGAAAGCGATTTTATGACTTTATAACGATACTTACAATATAAGAGTAGTTCGGTCCAGCAAGAGCTCCAATTACGGGAAATGAGGAAAATGCCTGCTAGTACACAGCTAGAACCCAGCTGACTTGTTTAAGTAGTAGCTATTATCTGCATATGATGGAAAAGTTTTCTCCGGCATACTGTACACCTTCGGGCTTGGCCTTTTTTTCCTTTTTGTGGAAGAAAAAAGCTAATGATTGGCATGGGTATCACGATGTTTAAAGGCACACATGCGTAGCAAACACGCACCATTTCATGGGCATAAAATGCATACTGTTTGCAATGCTGAGGTTGGTTAGTGACAAGCAGTCACATATGTTGAGATTTTCAAAAGTGCCATTAGTGTTCTTGAAAGCAGCGCTCTTCTGCTTCATGATGAAGCTCAAGCTACACTGGAGCACTCCTGAAGTTGGTAAGCAAAGCTCAAGCAGAGCGTTTCGGAGATTGGTTGGGTTAATTTGTTATAAGCAGTTACCGAGTACCTTTGGTTTCTTATAGAAGTTGAATTGAAATTTCTGCCATACCACCTTTAAATGACAAGATGCGCTGTTGATGACGAAACATTTCTGTCCCATGAAATATAAATTGATGAGCACTAAACTAGTTAATAACATCGTCTATGCTATTGATGAACTAGTTTTCCTCAGTTATGTAGGCACCAAAATTACAGATGTGAAGCTAGTATGTTGGAGATTCTTGATTCATTAATGACCACATAAACTAGTTAACACTGTCTATGCTTTTGATGATGCAGTTTCCTGTATCATGTACTAATTCATGGTCTATGCTTTTGGTGATTGAGTTTCTTTTATCATGTACTAATTAATGGACTCAAAACGGACTTATCGTATATGCTTGTGCATTTGATATTATGTTCTTGTTTAACATTGTCCTTGTTATTGCATGATGCAGCTAGGGGAAATTGGGCAGATGTCTATCAAACACGTTAGTTTTTATTTCCCCTCCTCCTAATGTTCTTTCCTTGTACTAAATTCTTTCCTTTTACTGGCTTGAAATCTGAGCCACATGACTGATATGCGGTCCATTCTTTTCTATGTTGGCAATTGGAAGTCAGAGGATAAGTTTAAACTTAGCGACACAAGTAACGTGTAAGTCTTGGTCTTGTGAAACATTTTTTGTCACATACAATGTAATTCCAGTCCAGATTCTTACTACTTTGTACAGGTGGTTAAATTTGAAGGCCATTAACCACCTTGCGGAAAGAAAGGCCCTAATGAAGGATCCAATTATAAAGGTACCCTTGCTTTCCCTTTCATAATAGATAACGTAGTTGGGTTTAACAAGCCAAAGTATCAAAAAGATCATGTTATTTCCTGGAAATTGATGCCAACAATATCCTTAAACAAGAACCAGCATCAGTTTAGTAGTATACCATTATCATGTACGTCAGAAACCTCAATGGTGCCCTCCAATAGAAGAAAGTTGTTTCTCAGACTCATTTTTTGCTATGATCCAGTTTTTTGATTCTGCTATTGGGATAAATGTTCCCCACTCTCGATATCTTCCAGTGGAGTCAACGTCAGATCTACTTATTTTACAGGTTACACTTAGGCCCGTCTAAACTTTTAACTTTATGCTTTTCGATTGTCAAGCATTCACATACCTTATTCATGACAAGTTTATCTGAATATATCTTGTGCAGTCAGATCTGTACAACTGCATTGATGGAGTTCTAACCCGGAACAGAGCTAGAGTAAATCCTGCCAATCCTTGTATCGAATTAGGACCGGAATTTGAAGAGGTTGGAATATCTTTGTGAACTTGGTGCCTCGTCCTTATAACCATGTTGTTTGATATTTGTATACATTTCTTCTCAGGTCAGTGATTTCCATAGTCGCTTCAAGTCCATTCCAAGCATGATCGAGCTTGATAGCTTGAAGGTGAATGGTGACGTTTGGTTTGGAACCGGCATAACTCTCAAGGTACCAAAGTTCTCCTATTGCTTTATGTACAAATCTGCAGTATATGTAATCAGTCCCTAACTCGTTCCTAGATGTATCGTTTTAGAGTTTCTTGCTTGCAGTTTCTTGGCATCTCACACTGCTGAAAATTATTTCTTCTTATAGGGTAAGGTTAGTATCTCTGTGCAACCTGGGATGAAGATAGTAATTCCGGATGATGCGGTGCTGGAAGATAAGGTAAATTTAAGTTCCACTTGACTGGTTCCACTCAGTATAGATTCTACTGAAGTGTCCTGATTGATTGAAACTGCGTTCCATGTTCAGGACATCAATGGCCCAGGGGAAATTTGAGAAGCTAATACATAATAGAGGAATTATAAACCGTAGGAATTTTTGCTGTATTAGTATTTGTTCATTGCTCCCATTTTTGTCCCGTTTTAGCTCTCTTGTCAATCGGAATCCAATTGGTTGTGCCCATTTCTTTTGTGGGTAAAGGCAATAACAGTAAAGCAGCAACCTATTGGGAATTCATAGTTTATAGGACTGAGGTACCTTGAAGCCTACCCAATTTCAACATGGTGCTTAATGGAAGATAAACTTATTTCAAAACTTAGTATAAGATGCTGTACTTATGAAGCTGATTGATTTTTCTTATCAATTTTTACATTGTTTTCTCCAAGCCACGATGTAAAACAGTTGGTAGTATCTTGAGCGATGCTTGGGCTTGTCTTGGCTTGGCTCTACTGTGTTCGTGATGAGCTGTGAATTGCTTGTTCAAGCTTGTGCCATTGAAATTAACAGAAACTTTCTTGCTTTGCTAACAAATTGAGCCTTAGTTTTGAGCCTTTTTATGATAAAGCTCGACTGCAAGCATTAGCTGACATGGTTCTTAAGTGCAAGGTAAGTTCAAGCCTTGGCTTTACTCTAGTTGACAGTTCTTTCTTGTTAAAGTAGTACACTTGTAACTTCAATATGGACTTAATAAATGGCCCGACCTTAAGATCATACTCAAGATTAACTTAAGGACGCGAACGATTTCGTCATTTGCGGCCCTATTTCAATAGCTATCTCAAGCTGGTTTAATTACAGAAGTCACTTTTGTATCAACAACAAATGTCTCCTGCAGGTCTCGAAGTGTTAATTACTGCTGTAGTAAAAATTTGGACGAGACCGATTGGACGGATTCCTTAGGCCAATTTCTGATGCTGAAGGAATTTATTGAGATAAAAGTTATTAGACATACCATAGGGAGTTAGAAGGTTTTCTTCTTCTAATGAGAGCAATATTAGAGGTAGCTATCATGAGGGAATGATTATATTCCTTACCAATTCAAGGATTGTAGTTCCATCAAAGTAGGGTCATAAAAACATAGAAAACAAAAGAGCATAACAGAAAAAACACTCCATTGATTAGGATGGGACCAAAACATTACAAAAGGTGGTGGGTGAGTGGGCAAGCAACACTAGGTAGCAAGAGTGTGTCAATCCAGTCTTGATGGACATTAATTCTGGCTTGGCACGCAAAAGAAGCGAGGATCTTAGCCTCCTTGAGATGTGCTTTACTACCCATGTACATACTGAAATAATGAAAGTCAGTGATCATATAGCAAAAGTCATAAAACATGGCTGCCATTGAGTCCATAACGTCTTCAGAATCCGATATCTGAGAGAGTAAAGGAGTCAATGTATACGTTGATGTGAAGAAAATCATTTGTAAGGGCCCATTTTGATGTAAGTAACATGCCTTTCAAAATAGCTGAATAATAATCTGATGCTAGAGTAGAAAATGCATCAGAACCACATCGATCATGCATTGCTGTCATACAGGTAATACCCACACCAGATCTAAGGTTAGATTTGTTGAAAGAAATGGCAAGGAAAATATTTACAGAAGTATGAATATTGAAATGACAAAGAGGATTTTGGGGTTGAATGACTAGAGGGAACGAAGAGTAATTTTCCAAAGGCTTAGGTTTAGAATAGGTATTGCGGTGGGAGGTTTTGAAGGTAATGATCATTTGACCCATATAAATAATTTGACTGATAGAGTTTTCAGGTTGCATTTTAGAGTTTCGGAATATTTGCTGATTTCGGTTTATCTAAATGAACCATATAGTAGATGAAATGAAGGCATTATAGAACATGTGTTTGTTGGCGGAAGAAGTTTTGGTGAGCCAAGCGATTAGCCAGATTTTAAAGGAGGATTGATATTGATCAGATTTAACGCCGAGAGGACCACCAAACCAAACAGGCCGAACACAAGGGCAACGAAAGAATAAATAGTCAACAGATTCCTCCTGATTGTTATACATAGGGCAAAGCGGTGAATCAATAATTCTAAGTTTATGAAGTTTTTCACGGGTTGGGAGACGGTTCCAAAGAATTTGCCAGATAAGGAAAATTATTTTGAGAGGGATAGGAAGTGACCATAAGGTTTTCCAAATTGAAGGTTCGATATTATTTAGAGATGAGCTTAGGCCTCGGGCCATTCTTTTATCCTGGCTGCTGGAGTATAAGAGATTATAGGCTGAGTTAACAGTAAATAAGCCTGATTGAGAGAAGAGCCATAATTTTTGGTCAGCCAAATGGTGTTCCGAGAGGTAAATAGCAAGAATGTCGTGGTCTATTATTCCTGGCTAGGGTCTTTTGAAAGACATAAGATTCACATAAAAAGGGTCTTTGGAAAGACATAAGATTCACATAAACAGGCCACGTGTTACTTGCTGAATAATGGTATCATCCCCCCCCCCCCCCCCACCATCAACATTATTAGTCCCCTGCTTTCTTGTTTTTTGTAGAACGTGGAAGTAACTCGTCGCTATTTCTTGGACGCGCCACTTCAAAAGATTAGTTAGAGGGAGGTCCTCAAATATTTCCTGTCTGTATTGCCAGATAAGGCGCTGATCGATATCTTTGGGAGCTCCCTGTTTGTTGGAGGTTAGGACTGTTGGAGTCGTTTCATGGGGAATGAAATTATTATTTTAGGCTGCGCGAGCCTATTTTGGGCTACGCAAGCCTTTTCTGGGCCTCATAAGCTTATTCTGAGCTATGTACGTTCGTCCGCTTGATTGCTAGAGAGAGAAAAGTTGAGTGTTGGGAGCTCGACCACCTGGCTGTTCGGGATCAAGTTGAAGGACTTAGAAGCCCCCCCATACCATATTCTTTATATTAAGAATGTGAAAGCTAGCTAATGTATCCTTGGGGACGCATTAGGAGCTAGTGGCCAGCTAATGTCGCTATTGGTCAATCCATTCGGTCAAGTA
Organism: Escallonia rubra; assembly: GCA_033065855.1. NCBI lineage: Eukaryota > Viridiplantae > Streptophyta > Magnoliopsida > Escalloniales > Escalloniaceae > Escallonia > Escallonia rubra. The sequence continues at coordinate 113,249 of JAVXUO010003176.1, forward strand.
TCGAGATTCGTGGCCTAGAAATGGGGCTTATTCCATTTTGGGTGATATTATTCGCTGAGAGTAGTGCTTAATGGGCTGTTTGAAGCCCGAGCAGTCTTCTATACTGCTTGAGGGAGTACGTCTACTTGGGTGACCGAGTATAGGACTAGTGCTCTTGAAGGGGTTCGTCCACTCGATTGGTCAAGTAGAGAGCTAGGCGCTCTGAGGGAGCTCGTCGGCTTGATGAGCATATTGTGACTTCCATTGAAGGGATCTCGTTTGCTCAGCTAAATGAGCAGATAACAAGTACTTCGAATAGAGCTCATTTGCTCGGCTAAATGAACAGATAACAAGTACTTCGAATGGAGCTCGTTTGCTCAGCTAGACGAGCAGAGAGCATTTTCTAAAGGAGCGCATCTCCTTGGTTGGACTAGAAGAGAGCATTTATATCATAAAATTTGACTGTTTTGCTCGGCGAGCCTTACTTGGCTCCTTGAGAAGGAGCGCGTATGCTCGGAGGAGGCTGTAAGCAATTCATATGAAAAAGGAGTGCATGTGCTTGGGTGACGCTTATGTGACTCCTTGAAAAGGAGTGCGTCGACTTGGAGGATGCTTAAACTCGTTGGAAAATGAGTGCGTGTGCTCGGGCGAGGCTTAGGTGACTTCTTGAATAGGAGTGCGGCGGCTTTGAGGAGGCTTAAGCAACTCCTAGATAAAAAAGCCGTATGCTGGGCTAGGTAGAGGCTCGATTCAAGGGGTATAAAGATGATTTTGCCCCCCAGTTTGTGAAGTGCGGTTATAGAACATGTGGGTCACGTTTGCACTTTGATCACTGGTGGATGCCAAGCTAGGAAAGCATCTTCTCATGTCTCGACGAATTAATGAGACTCAGTTGTGCACGTCAATGATGGCCGTCATTATGGTGAGAGGAACCATGGTGAAGGTTGCTTATGCCTCGAAGCAGTTAACCTGTCAGGTTCCTATGTTGTGCAAGTACTTAGAGCGCTTATAGTAAAGCCCTCTACGAGATCAGGTATGTTGGCTTGATAGCTTGTGAGAAAGATTCAAAGATGGAATCTTATAATATCGTATCCCGAATTTTATAAGCTGCTCTTATATGCTCGAGCAAAAAGGATTACGCCTGCTTCATAAGCACATACATATTGACGTGATGTGTCATGTGCCAAAGAATACGATTTGCGATCCTTGCAGGTGCGTAACCAAATATACGAGCATGGCACATTTTGATGATGCCAGGTTCTGGTTATTATAACTAGAGAACAACTATTGAGATGTGCACGAACTCCTTGGTTCTGTTGCCATGTATGGTCCTGTTATCTATGTTGTGCATATTTGAAGTATGTGTCACCAAATAATAGAGAAACTTTAAGCCAGGGCGCTTCAATGATTAGCCATGCAGCGATAGTTGAGCGCCAGTGCCAAACGTATGTAATGACATATTCCTCCACCCGGCTTGGCCAAGGGACTAAGTTTGGACGTGAAGTCTAGCCGAAAGGATGGACGTTCGTGGTGCGTACAAGAAATGTTAATGACGGAAATCTTGCAGCTTAGTTACTTGTGCAGGCATAGGATATAAGAAGCATATGAAAATAATGCAAATTTCTTTGCCTCTACTATCTTGTAGCAACCACAGTCGAAGTGACAAGTTGGGTAATGCTCGATGTCTGTAGTAGAAGGGTAGCCACCTGATGCACAAGGCACTGTGATGT